>OX393582.1:12646334-13246334 GCA_947652605.1 Elmis aenea | reverse complement strand
TGCAGAAAAAATCGGGCGTATCTGCAGGCGAAGAAAGATTATATCCTTTTTTTCATCTAGATTTGGTAGTAATCAGATTCGATTCATGTATATTAGTTTGTCTACGGGGCAAAGCGATTATAGATCGATAGACTTTTTTTGATTTGGTGCTACAAGTGTTAAATAATCGCTTTCTTTTTAAAGTGCTTATTAAACTGTTTTTTGTTTTTAGAAAATTAAAAATAATTAAAATTGTGCAGCTCAGGTGCATTGTCTAAGATTTTCTCTTTAAGCTTTGCCAATTAAATTACGTACCAGTGGTGTAGGCAAGATTTTTTTCTGGGAGACCATTTTTATTAACTAAAAGGAATTTGAACTTGATATGAACGCTGGTCAAAACAAACAAAAAAAAAAAAAACTTCCTTTAAACAAATTGCAAACAACGCCGGATACCTAAGTAAATAAATCAAATAAGACTTAAAGATTATTCATTTGTATTTAAAAGAACAAAGAAGCTAGCCATGTCTCGAGGATAAATAATATTTAAAACAAGATGTTAATTAATTGTCTTGCAACGTTCTTCAACGAACACAAACTTTGTATTTCATGCGAAATTTTTTAAAAATTAGTTTAGAATGAAGCAATATGACAATAATTTTCAATAGTTTTCGAATTTGGAAACAATAGCAATTAGCACCCTATACGGTTAGTCTTTCTCTATTTTTGGTTTGTTTGATTTCTATTATTAAATTTGTTTATATTAGGGTTTTATTAACGTTACCAATGTTTATATAGTTTTATAAACTTACATTAACATTTAAATTATTTATTAGTACATAAATACATCAACACAGTACATCTATATCGAAGTATAGTAAGGTTAAACAATAAAAACTTTTTTTTGACAGTCAGTCGTAAGTGCGTATGGCCGTAAATCGAGGACTACGTTTATTATCAAATAGCTTGATAATCCCTATCCCATGATAAATTATTAAAGTATTGTTCGCAAAGTGAACTTTTTTTTTATAAAAAAACAGCAAACATTAGATCAAAGCAGTCTATGAAAAAAACTATTTAGGCCAAAAGATAGTAAAAATTAATTAATAACCTTTAATAAGCTGTTAGAAACGAAACATCTGTACAGATAAATTTCAGGAAAACAAATTAAATAATAAATTATTTGAGCAAATTTTACAATAGACTTCCTAGATAAATTTTTTATTTATTTCATTAATGTTTACGTTTGTTATTATGTTCATGTTGTTTATCGTTAACGATTTATGCAAGAATATAAATTCCTTTACGCTATTTTTTGTTGTTTACAATGTCTTTCGAATGCTACTTTAATTGATATTTGATTGATAACGTTTGTCACTTCCATAAAAAAAAGTTTCTCCCGAGATAAAGATAAATGATATGTCATGCGATGGAGAATTTCAAGGTTTTTTAAGTGATTCAATAAGAAAATACAAAACAATACGTCAAAATCGACTTTCTTAAAATAGGTTTTTATGTGTATTTTTAAATGATTTTCTTTTCTATCTGTACGTTATTTTTATCATTAACATTTTAGCGAACATAGTTACATTGTACTGATTTTTGTTCCTTCATGCTTTTTTCACCGACTTCTTTGACTGAACTTGTAAAATCGTTAAATATAATTAAATTATTGGGGGAAGTCTAAACCTTGTCAGTGACTTAATGGTGTAAACATTGTTCGTCCCCTATGGGGTTAAAATTTTAAAATAAATGTAATTTGACAGCAAACTTTTTACTACGCGGTGGTAAACGACTGCACGGCTGACGCACTGCCGCACAAAACGCTTATACCTAACTAAATAAAATTTTTAATCTAAATTGGCAAGTTTTACCACATACCCCATATTCACCAGATCTTGCTCCTTCAGACTACCACTTGTGTATTGCAAAAATAACGCTTTGCGAAACCAGAACAAAACAGATTAATACAGTGGTTTCCAACCTGTGGGGCACGCCCCCCTAGGGGGGCGCGAGACTATAGCAAGGGGGGCGCGCAGCTGTTCCCAAAATATCATTTTTGAATACATACAAACAAAAAGAACTTTGTTTATACAGAATATGGTGTATTGTTTTGTAGTCCATTAAGTAATTCTTATTTATCAGAACAGTATTTATGAAATTAGATTATAACGAAAAAGAGGGGATCGCAAAATTTTTTTTAAGAAAAAGGGGCGCGGAGGTACAAAAAGGTTGGAAACCACTGGATTAATACCTGTTGAATTTTTTAAATACAAAATTCAAAGGATATTACAAACGCGATTAAAAAATTGGCAGAACGATGGGCAAAAACGATGAAAATTATCCTAGAATAATAAAATGAAACTTACCTAAAATTTTAAGTTTTATTTCATCCATTCTTTACCGATAAGACTTTTGACTCAACCTAATATACAGGGTGGTACACATGGAAGGGCCACTATTGGGATCTCTTAAACGGTAATATTAAAAAATTCTCAAATAAATTACAAACTTGCATATTTTTTTAATAGAAACCATACCTCATGACCTCATGAAAAAGCGTTTTTTTCTCTTTTCAATAATATGAGGTTTAATGTACCTATTTATTTTGGTATTTAGGCTCAATACAAATAAAATTTATTAAAAAGGCCCTAGCTGTAGTGAAACTATAGAGTGCAATAAATTTAAACAATATAGAAACAAATAAATGTTTTCATTTTACAGTGCGTAGAAAAATCTTTAACCTTTTCCCCAAAGATATTTTTGTACCACAAAGCTTGATTTTTTTGTTTATTATCTAGCGTGCTATGAAACTTTTTTAAAACATTAAAGCGTCACTAAATGTGTCTCAAAAACGGCACCAATTTGTCTAATTTAAACTTCTTTGTAGCTCTCACTGTTTACGAGATCCCAATAGTGGCCCTCCTATGTGATAAAGATTTTGAAAATGCTCAAAATAGACTTGCGACACTCAACATAATTTGTAATAAGCACCAATATAAAGAAGTTTCAGGGCTAGACAGTCCTTACTGAGACACTCTGTATATGATAATATTGAAGAGTTAGTATACAGGGTGTCCCAGATTACATTTCCAGCATGGGGATCTCGCTTATTATAAGAGATACAGGTTTGTTTAAATTAGATGAATTATTCCTTAGTATGAGAAAAGCTACAATCAATTTTTAAAAGTACAAAATTCGTCGTGCTTAAGATGTTATAGCAAAAAATATGAAAATGTCGAATTTCTTTTTTTTTTCATAACTTTTTTGTCTTAATCGTTAGAGCAATTTTATTTGTACTTTCTGAAGGTACTTTTTAATGGAGAATGTAACTGTCATTTTAGATTTTTTTTAACACCTACCATTTTTGAGATATTACCCCCAATTCCATTTTTTCTTATGGGCCGCGAAGTTGGCTATGGAATAGTTGAATGTGCTTTTTTTTACTCGTTTAAATGAGATATAACTTGCTATACCTATTTTTATAAACAAGTCACAAAATGAAGAAAATTGTATTTTACCCATGACTTATCAAGCTATCTATGAAAATAAAAACAAAAAACAACTAATTAAATGTCAAATGACAGTTGCCATTTGTCTGTGGTATCATTTATTGTTGTGTCATTCGATAGTCTTTGTAGTAATTATTGTTACAATGATGGCTACATTTAAAAATAGCGAAAAATTTGACGTTGAGATGCTACATTCTTTGCCATAAAAACTGTGTGGAAGCTGAGCGAATATACTTGAGCTATATCTTGAGAAAAGGCAACGAAGAGTGTGTAATTACAGAAATTTGGAAATAAATTTAAAAGAATATGGTTTTTTCGAAAAACCAACCAAAAATCCAAAACAAATCCATAAAGAATTACAAATATCTATTTTGCACAGTTTCTGTTGTAAAGAATTTAGCATTTCAACATATAAAATTTTTAATTAGTTGTAAATGTGCAACAAATTTGCTACAAAAACTATCGAATTACACAACAATACTACACATTCTAATAAATGATGTCGCATACAAATGGTAACTGTCATTTGACATTTAATTAGTTGTTTTTTGTTTTTATTTTCATAGATAGCTTGATAACGGATAAAATACGATTTTTATTCATTTTGTGACTTCTTTATAAAAATAGGTATAGCAAGTTATATCTTATTTAAACGAGTAAAAAAAAGCACATTCAACTATTCCATAGCCAACTTTGCGGCCCATAAGAAAAAATGAAATTAGAGGTAATATCTCGAAAATGGTAGGTGTTAAAAAAAATCTAAAATGACAGTTACATTCTCCATTAAAAAGTACCTTCAGAAAGTACAAATAAAATTGTTCTAACGATTAAGACAAAAAAGTTATGAAAGAAAAAAGAAATTCGACATTTTCATATTTTTTGCTATAACATCTGAAGCACGAGAAATTTTGTACTTTTAAAAATTGATTGTAGCTCCTCTCATACTAAGGAATAATTTATCTAATTTAAACAAACCTGTATCTCTTATAATAAGCGAGATCCCCATGCTGGAAATGTAATCTGGGACACCCTGTATAGCAACAACTATATTTAGGTTATTCATATGTGATTGGTTAGAAATTTTGAAATAACATAATTTTATCGACTATCAAGATATGGAGTGGTATAATCTATATAACATACTATTATTGTATTTGGTAGGCGTACATTTACTTATAAAAACGAATAGCTGATTGACGGCAATACGTATTTTGATTAATATATTTAGTTGAACATTTAACACACCTATGGATTTAGAGCGGCCCCATAATTTTATCTGCTTACTATATTTTCTTCCCACACATTACAACTATTTTGATTTACAGTATACAGAAATTATTACTTAGTCGATATAAACGTAACACAAAGAAATATTACCGTGTTGGCACTAATAGCACTGCAACCACATTTTACTTGTCAAAAGATTGTCAAATTTATATAATATGGATAAAGTTTGCTACTAAGACCTTTTGAACATAAGACGAAGTATGTTGGTGTCGATAAAGAGCTTTGCCCTGCTGTTTATCGTATTAAAGTCATTGTTAGTACGTTAAACTTTTTTGCTGTTTTATGTGTTATATGCACGCATGTTTTTTTTAAAGCTTATATTTGTAATAAATCGCGTGCCGAAAGTGATTATCTTTTATCAAATATAATAAATAAGAGTAATTGTTAGCTAAGTGTCTAGCATTAAATAACGTTTTATTATTTAGTAACAGTACCTAAGAATTATATCGAACACTTGAAGAACTGGTTTGTGTTCAGTTGAAAAAGTATTTGATAACAAAAACAAAAAAATTTCTCAACGGTGGAAGTATAAACAGCTGGTCGAAGCTTACAAGTGTCAAATATGTTGGAAATGTTTTCATACATACATACATACAGCACATTCTAGATTATCCGTACTCCAGCTATCCCAATTTTTCGATTATCCGTGTTGTACATAGCATACCTACATATTTTAAATCGCATCAGTTGGCCTGTTTTTTATTTTCAAGATGCTTCTTAATAATTTTAGTTAACATGTTTATTTTACATTTTATTGTAAAAATTATATCGTTTACTTAATAACATAATATATTGTTCTACAGTGAGCTCGCGTTATAGCCACGATATAAGCAACTCGCGTTATAAGCAACACTCGATATAAGCAACTATCGTATCAAAGTACACGATATAAGCAACTGTCAGTGTGACAGTTAAAAATACAAATATCTAAAATACTATTGCAGATATAACAATGAAATTTTGTATCTGAGCGTTATGGTATTTTTCGGATTCGATGGAAATATTAAGGTTGCAATGCGACTTCCGGTTCAACCGGAAACGGACTCAAACTTTGAAATTTTGAATAGAACATCTGTATATTTTTACATTTTTGAATTTGTCTTAAAATTTACTTTAATAAATGTAAAAGGTTATATGGGTCTAAAGTCAACAGTTTTCAAAATATTTATATTTTTACGAAAATTTTGAGTGATACAGCACTTCAGTTTCTTTTTTAACATTCAGGTTATTTAAAAGGGCAGTAAAATATCTTCTGAAATCTAGATTAACAATAGATTTTTTAACAATCTTTTTTTTTTAGGAGATTATTAATATACAGCGTCATTCAAAAAGTCTGCAACGAATGGAAACGTTTTTAATTTTTTTCTCAGAAAATTGTTTTCTTAATAAAAGTTGGTGCATGGTCTAAAACTAATTTTAAGATGAAAAAAGTTCAATAAAAAATCATATGACACTAGATATTAGTGACCTTTGAAATATTTTAAGAGATACAAAAAAAATTATGGACAGAGTTTTTAAAACTCCCAAAATAGGGCTAGATTTAAATTTTGACGGTCAAATTTCAATTTTTATTTTTTAAGAAATTTTAACATTCAAAAATTCAGCAACAAATGGAAAATTTTATTTTTATCGAAAAAAGTTATTAAGAATCTAAAAACCGAACTAGGTTTAAATTCTGAGGGTTAAATTCTAATTTTTATTTTTTAAGAAGTTTCAACATTTAAAGTCTGCAACAAATGGAAAATATCCTGACTTTTTATTCAACTTTTTTTCATCTTAAAATTAGTTGTAGACCATTTATGTACCAACTTTAACAAAAATAAAATTTTCTGACAAATTAATAATAAAAAATGGTTTTATTTGTTTCTTAAAAAATAAAAATTAGAATGTGACGATCTAAATTTAAATTTAGCCTTATTTTTAGATTCTAAATATTTTTTTTAAATAGTTTTTTGTTTCTCTTAAAATAAGAGCACTTTATTCTTGCGAATATTTCAAAAAGGCGCTAAAATCTAGCGTCCTATGATTTTTTATTGAACTTTTTTCATCTTAAAATTAGTTTTAGACCATGCACCAACTTTTATCAAGAATAAATTTTCTGAGAAATCAATCATAAAAAATTTTTCAATTTGTTGCAGACTTTTTGAATGACGCTGTATAATAATATAATAAACTCGTAGGTTAAATTACTAAAATTTTTTGGCTTTATATAATTTACCAAAGACCATAAGTTCAATTTATGATTGTCGGTGGAATTAGCACACGGTATAATAGTTACCTAACTCGTTGTTTAGATATTTTTCTCCCGGGGATATTTTTTTTACGTGTTTTAACAAGAGTTTTGTCCGGTAAACACTTGTAAAATAAGGCCGTTTCATCCGCTCTGTATACTTGCCATGAAATCACATTATATTTTTTTATTTGAGAGATGTATAAGTACATAGATCACGACAAGGTACGTGGCACGCGCGTATTTCGTTTGACATAGGTACGTACAGATCACCATAGCAACGCGACAACGATCGCTTTGTTATGGTGTAAACTTTTATTTTTAGTTTTACTACTAAAAACAAGATTTATTTATGTTAAAAATCGAATCGTTTCTATTTCTATTTTATAAGCAACTTTCACGTTATAAGCAACTTTTAGATCGGAATTGGCCGCCGTTAGTTGCTTATAACGCGAGCTCACTGTATTAGGTGTATTGAAGGTACCTATAAGTAATTATTTATTCTAACATGTTAGAGAAATTACATCTCAAAACGAAGTATTTTTTTAAATAGTGTATAATTGATATAATTATCAACGATATTTTGCTTTTTTTATTCTTTATAAATCTGTTTCTTGTAAAAATATGATCGTGTTAAGCAGGGTCGGTTTTACCATTAGGCGAGTCTAGGCAATTGCCTGGGGGCGCTAGGTTATGGGGCGCCAGATTTCCTCACGAAAAAGGGCTAAATTCATATGATACTTATACGAATACAAATGGATAGACGTTATTTAATTTTTTTTTAATTTAGTGTCTCTAGTGGTGTTATATTTGTATAAATATGCCTGTGATTCATAATTATTGTGAAAAGCTTCGGGAGATATTCCTATCATATCGAAAATTAGGATCTTTTTCAAAATGTTTTCCCAAAACGTCTTTTTTTGGAGTTACACCCCATAAAGACAACAGTAAAAGTAACCACCAAAATGAATCATTTTATTTAGAATTAAGAAAGTTCTATATAAATCAGGCTTTCAAAAAAAAGTTTTAAATTGCAAAATTTCCACTCTCCAAAACGTTTTGATAAAAAAAAAAACAATAGGGGTTGCACTTTTCAGCCCCTTGTAAAGGTGGGAGATCATTGAAAATATTACTGTGGAAAACTTTTTAATAAGAAAAAAACATCTACCGAAAGCCATTTTTGTACATTTCTCCAAATTTAAGAAATAAAATAAAAACTTACTTTATGGGGGTGCAACTCCAAAAGAAGACGTTTTTGGAAAAAAAATTATATGAAAACCCTCCCTTCATTTTTGATAAGGAATTACCTTCCGAAGTTTTTCGCAATATTTATTAATCGCCCTGTATATAAAGCACATTTAGATATATAGGGGCGCCCATATTTTCTTTCCTAGGGACGCCAGATACCCTTGCACTGGCCCTGCAAGCAAACCGCCTATTTTATTTTTTGATTGTTTTAATTGTTGTTGCATCATACTGAAATGCTTTTGTTTTTTAAAGAATTCAGCATGTAGCCCTTGTAGTTGGTTACAATAAATTTTCGCACTCACCGTTTTCCAGGTTTTAATTACTCGCAATAAATTATGCCAGAACAGTTCCACCAATTACACAATAAAAGATTTTAAGTTAGCAGTTGATGTGATGCACTCCAAATTCGTGTGTGCTTAATCTACATTAGACTCCACCAGCAATTTCAACGCGTCATTGTCGACTGGTCATCTACTTCGAAAACTATCAGAAAAGTCAAAATTATCTGCAGTAAATTATCTGAACCAATGTTGACTGACACCTATTTACTCTAAACACATCGCCGCACAAATCACAAATGTTTGGCATTGTTGTTGCATTTGATACCAAACGGCAATGAAACAGCATACAATTAATTGCTTACGTGTTCTTTGGAATGTACAAAATCCATCATTGCATGGCAAAATGAAATTTCATTGCTCAAAATTATGAATTTACAATCTGCTTTTATACAATACCAGAAACAAAAAATGTCTGTTCGCTTATACAGTCGAAGTAGAACCAACATAGAAATAAATACCTTGCAGAAACAATTGATTACTGATGGATACTCCTGATATTCATTTATACATTAAGTTTATGTACGTATCTGAAGAACGTATAAATGTGCAATATTGAGAATTGGTGAAATAATATTTGCCTCTTATTTTATTTTTTTACTGCTCACTACCATACGCTGCGATTTTATTTAAATTGCTTGTTATGGCCAAGAAATCGTTGTAACATTTAAAATTTTTATTCGTTTAAAAATCTGCAATTTTTATAAATAATTTTGTTAAAGTCTAATAAATGGGCCAAAAAAGGAAAGCAAATAATTTCAAATTGTTTGAGTGTAAGATGATATTATAAAGGCTTAAAAAGAATGTATTTTTTTACGGCACTACATTTTAAAATAATATATTTGATAGTTAACGCTTAAATGACAAGTGTTGGACAAAGTCAATAAAAACCATGATATATTTTACAGAACAATCGAATCACCGTAACTGATATCACAATTTTCATTATACAGTGCTTTGTATATTCTGCACACTAACTTTATGATAGTTGATTGCAATTTTTAAAACGTAGTAGACTGCTTGGCAAAGTTATCGCTGCCAATAAAAAGTTTTTTTCTGTCGAAATAAAAGCCATTAGTAACTTAAAAACAAGTAGCACGTGCTAACAAAGCAACTGGACATCCGAACATTGATTCAAAGTAATTTGGTGTGATTAATTCTCGTTGAAGCTTTGTGTATGGGACTGCCAAAGCAAAGTGATCGGGGAAACATCAGATCACATACACAGAGTGCAAGCGAAGTTCATAGCATCCATTATGGTGTGGGTATACATGTTTGCTGCTAGAATTTGAAAAAGGTGTAGCTACGAATTATAGTACATACGGATGTTTTAAAAAAAATATTTTGTGTATGACTGAATAGATTTAGTCTAAAAATATTAGATACATTTTCAAGAGAACGGTGCTTCATACTCAACTGTGAAGTATGTGAAGATAGCTTAAATAGCATCGGACTTTTGAAGTAAACTTCCAGTGGTCCGTATCCTCCCTAATAAAAAAAAAATTATAGTACAAAATACAAGAGAGTTATAATGCTGTAATTCTCTTTGAGGATCAAAATTAAGAAATTTGGTATTCTGTCCCACAATAAAAACTTCAATATGGTTCCAAGTTGCTCAATGTTGTTTTGAAAATTAAAACACGACTGTCGTAACGGTCACAATATTAATTTATTATACAGTTCTCACATACCTACAAAAAAAAGCTTTTTTTAAGAATTTTGCTTAAAAGTTTCATATAAACTCATTTAACATATGAATACTTATTTACTTGGTTTACATGTTCAAACTTGGGAATTTTTGTAGAAATGTATTAAACAAAGAATGTTTTTAATACAATCTTGGTTTCCGGGTTTGGAACCGCGTCTTCTATATTTAGAAGTAGTTGACGTTTCGATCATTGTGTCTTGGTCTTTTTCAAAACGAAAGAATGTTTTTGGTCTTTGTACAATTTATTTGGCATATTCTAAGCAAAACTAAAAAAACGGTGAACTCATGATTTTAGACTCATACATAGAAACCCGCCTAATAGTATAGCTACGTAATTATAAGAAGACATAAAAAAAAATCTTTACAATTAAAAATTGCTTCATAAAATATTTTTAATCCCAACACTGCGTTATGGTCACAATTTTTACAATATTTATTAATACATATTATTTAAAACAAAACGTACTCTCTAGGTTCTATGTCGTCAAAACCTTTTTAAACTTTCGTTTTATTCAACTAATTGCTTATTTTTTTGTTAAACAAATCAGGAATTAGTATCATACCGATGGAAAATACAAATCGGAATGTTTAAAACAACGGGTAGGGTTTCTTATGCAAATTATTTTTTTAATGATACCATCAAAGTTTAACTTACATTTTAGATCTTTTTTCGTTACGTTGGCCATGTCAACAACAAAATCTCACACTCTCTAGTGTAAAACAAGTTTGTTTATACTGATATCATCTGAGATATTCAAGATACCTACGGTGAATGATGTGAGTTAAAAGAAATTCATAGAAAAATAAATATGTTTTAAACTTTCCAACACATTAGCGAACATTGACAAACTTTTTTAATTTTATTTTTGAATGATTTGTTTTCACACACCCAATAAAAAACTTACATCGGAAACACAATAGGAAAGAATAATTGAAAGGAGGCGACTAGGTCGATATACAATTATGGAAAATGACTAAGCTTTAGTAAATAAATATTAATAAAGAAAGAAAAAATAACTTAAGAAGTTTACCAAATCTACGAGGTATATTCGAAAAGTAAGTACCGTTTGGCTACTAGACAACAAAAATGTTTTGAAAAAGAATAATTTTTAATAGTTTCACCATAACTTAAATATTATACCTACTACTTCTCTACATAGTATCCCCCAATAACGAGACACCAGTTTCTGTATACCGTCGTCATATAACAGAGTTTCCTGCACTGCCCTTTGACCTCATCATCACTTTTTTCGCATTTTCAACCAAATTCTAGAACTACTCTCTACGAAATTGTGACAGATCGTTTAAACTTTCGGAAACTATACACACGCTGGGTGCCAAAAAAGCTTTCTGTGAAACACACATAGGTAATCAAATTCAAGTCCTCATCACGTTATTTGGCTAGGCGCTAATGGATAAAGCTCCAAGATCCCAAATTTAGTGCCAAGTGCCAGTAATCTGTTACTGCATTTGAATAAATTCCTTGCTGGCGAATGTTTCTTCAACAATGATGACGTCTAATGAGCAGTATAGCAGTGATTATCTTTTCAGGCGCCCGATTCTATGAAGAAAGCATAGAGAAGCTGTTTCCCCAATTGTTAAACGTCTCAATAATTGTGGAAACTATGTAGACTTTTGTTATTGCAAATTTAATAATTTCTTTACAAATTCGAAACCAATTCTGTTTTTATAGTAGTCAAACGGTACTTACTACTTACTTTCGAATCAGCCTCGTATTTAAGGTTTCATTTCGCCAGTGCTTCCCCTTTCGTTGAATATTAATAAGTATTTTCATTTAGAAAAATTGTGGAATGTCTAATTATACAGGGTGGACCAACATCAAATGTTTTACGGGGTATCTCGATTACCGTAATAGTTAGCGAAAATCTGAAATCGGTCTCTTGGGCTTTTTTGAGAAAAGAACGCCTATTAATTCAAATTTTTTACATCGCTTCCATTTTGGCGCTATAGAAGAAAAATTAAATGTCATCATTTTTGAAAATATGCTGTAACTACTTTATTCATTAAAATAAAACAAAATGCTAAATAGGTTTTTTATTAACATTTTCAAGGTTAATTTAAAAACAAAACTTAAAGTTATGAAGTAAACTTATACTATTTTTAATAGAATCCCTAGTTAGCCATAACTTTATATGAAAAAGCTTTTTTTTTAAATAGTTTTTGTATTTTTTTGCAAAAAATTAACGAGATATGGCTAAATTTATGAAAATTTTACTATCAAACTTTGTCATGGTTTCGTAAACAGGTGATGTTCGCAATTAAAAACAACTAAATGTCATTTCCAAGCTAATTCTGCAGAAGCCGCTACGTTTTTAGCACTTACAACTTACAATGTAAATTTCTAACATATTAAACTTTGCAAAGTGTTCAAATTTAGCCATGTTCACAATACTACAATAAACAACTGAAAAATGCAAAAAAAACACAAATTTGCTTAAAAGTTTAAAATTTTACTTGGATATAACGTTTACTAGTTTATTAATTCAAATATCACTTATTTACGACATTATGGCAAACTTTAATAGTAAAATTTTTACAAAATTAACCATATCTCGGTTTTTTGTGCAAACACATACATGTGCCCAAAAGGTATGGAATATGCTATAAATGTATATGTATATAGTTATGGAGTTAGGAGTTATGTTTGACCCAAAATTAAATTTTGCTGAACATATACGTAAAAGTACAGAGGCAGCACTTAGATCATTGGGGTTCGTATTGCGGAACACTATTCACTTTAAACATGTTAGCTCTTTTTATTTTCTGTACAATTGTTTTGTGAGAAGCAAATTGGAATATGCTTCTGTCATATGGAATCCTTTTTATGAAATCTATATAAAACAAATAGAAGCCGTTCAAAAACGGTTCGTAAGTTATATAATTTTTAAACAGACTGGTCTTTATCCATATTTAACATCTTATAAAACTATGTTGAGTGAATTGCAGCCTATATCCCTTGAGCGAAGACGGTGTTTGCTGGATCACGTGTATATTTTCAAAATCGTTAATCACAAAGTCTATGTCACTATAGATCTATTAAATAAAATTTCCTTTTTAGTGCCTCGATCCAACAGCCGTTGGGCTAGTACATTTTATTTGAACCAACCTCGTACTAATTTGCTTCAGGTGTCACCTTTGTACAGAATGTGTAAGGTGGCAAATATTTTTTCAGACATTGATATTTTTTATAATTGTAGTGTTTCAACTTTCAAAAACAAAGCTTCACTGATTTTACGTGCACCAGTTCAATATGATTTATTTTTGTATTAATTAATGCACATATATTTATTTGTAATATTTTTTTTATGTTTTGGCTGTTAATTGATTTTTCTTAATGCACACATTTATAGTACCTATAATGTTACATATATTATTACGTATACTATATTATTGTATATCGCCCTATGATTGGGGTTTACCCCTGTTGGGTGTAATTTAATAAATAAATATCTCAATGAATATCCACTTTAGGGAAAAATGTTTTGAATAAAAGTTGTTTGGTACTTGGTTTTCCACCATGAGACAAAATTTAAATATATTTTTTTTTGAATAACAAAAGCGCATTGAAAAACAATTAATTTTTTTTATATGGCAAGGTACCCCTAAATTATACTCATTTGATAGAGATTTTTTATTTTTAATGATGCAAAACTTTAGTACCCTTACATAAGCAACTTTTTGAGAAAAATTACCAAAATTATGCAATTTTTTGAGTTGAACTCAGAACAGCTCTCAAATATTTCTATCATTTCCGGTTTTTCTTGTTTTTATTTTGTTTTCACAGCCTACTTTTTGTTTCCCATCTTTAAAAAAATTAAAAAGCCTTTGTAACTTGGGTATTATTGAAATAAAATACATCAACCCTTATATATTTGAAAAGGAAAAATAAGCAATTTAAACAGATCATAGCCAACTATAGCTTCTATTTAAAAAAAACGTGAGGTTGTGTCATAACTTCTTAACAGCGAGCGTAAAAAAATTGTTTTTAGTACCTACTATCAAAATCTACATAAAAATATCTAAAAATAATCCTTATAAACTTGTTCGATATTTAAAACAATAAGGGAGATATGACACATTATAAATATAACAAGAAAACATTTTAATAACCCCAAAACCGGAAATGATAGAATATTTTTGAAAACGGTTCCAAGTTTGCCCCAAAAGCCGGCACATTTTTGGTAATTTAACCGTTTCTCTATCTTGACTATTAAGCGAGATACCCATGTAATCCCATCGAATTTGGACCACCCTGTACTGTTATAGCAAATATTCCTTAATTGGGTAGTAAAGTGTTTTTAAATATTTTGATTGTTCAAAATTTTTACTCATAAATTTTCAACTTTCGAAATGGTGTTCTAGCGAGTGTAAAAAAGCTATGCATATTATTATTTTAATATAGACCTAATGCGATTTTCTTAATTGCCTACATTATAAAATGTCGTGTTAAAATAAATACAAGTTTGTAGAAACTGTATTTTCTAATTCGATCAATACTAATTAATAATAAGAACGCAACTGATGACCTGGACAAATAAAGTCGTGAGTAAGTCGGTACACAGTACGGTTTATTAGTTTCATTATCTCCAATTCTATATCGTAATTTACGATTATTTTTCAAGCGCTGTTATCACTGTACCTATATCTTTACGAATATCAAAAAGAAATGGTCATTGCCCTCACCTTGAATGCCCTGCCTCGAAACATCAGCATATCTTTTATTGTAATTCAGGTTACATCGTCCTACATGTGCATTGTATTTTAGAAACTACACCTACAACTATAAATTTCTAATTTTAAACATATATCAAAATCAATCATGTGGTTTAGATGACCTACCTTCACATCATTGACGCTTTCGATCAATCTCGTCCGTTTATTACAGAAATCAGCACTTATTCATAAACCACGTGTGATGTGATGTGATGCGGGCCAATTTTCATCTAACGGTAATAAGAGAACAGAACTGTACTCTTTTAGTGTGTTACATTAGTTGCAATTTAGATCGCTCGCTGTGAGTTTGATAAGCGTTGTTCCTTTATTATGTAGCTCGAGCTATATCGACTTGATTGCTATCATATTTCATTCGCATTTAAACTACAATTGTCTGACCGGAGGCTAAAAGCGTACGGTAGCTTTCAATAGATTTATAGTGCTTGTACATTACCTTATTCTACTTTAGAGTAATAGAAATGCTAAATCATAATCTACATTAATCATACGACCGAACAAACAAATTGGTTAAAAATTGAGACTTATATAATTCCATCAAGACATTTCTTTAATTAATCATCGCAGTTTATTATTAAACTAAATCAAATATCCCCTTCTGGGATTTTTTAAAGTGCTAAAATAATTTTTTTAAAGTAATTAAAGATTATAGCACGGTTAGTGATTCATGTGGTGAATCTCGGAAATCATTAAAGATTAAAAGATGGTTTAATTGACCAAGGCTTATGTTGCTTAATCTTTCATAAGATCTATTTTACAATTGTACATTGGAAAAAAATTTAATTCGATTTTCCATGGAGATTTCATAAGATTTTGGATCAAAAACTATTAAGAAATCTACAATTATTTTTGCATCCAGTGTTGATTTTTTAAAAATCTAATCCAATGGTTACCAACCTATATTGTTCACGACCCAAAATTTGGAAAGCATACTTTAAACGGCCCAAAGTATGTTAGGTTAGAGAGGAAAATACAAGGTATTTCATGACAATATAATCTTTAGTTTTGTACTAAAAAATTTGTTAAACTTTATCGGTTCCTAGTACGTAACCCAGTGGGTTCCAACCTTTTTGTACCTCCGCCCCCCTTTTTTATGAAAAAAATTTTGCACCCTCCTCCCTTTTCGTAACAATCTAATTTCATAAATACCATATACCATATTCTGTATAAGTAAAGTTCTTTCTGTTGTTTGTATTCAAAAATAGTATGTTGGTAATAGCTGCGCGCTCCCCTTGCAATAGTCTCGCGCCCCCCTAGGGGGGCGCGCCCCACAGGTTGGAAACCACTGAGTCGTAACCCATCAAAATTGCTTTGCATCCCTTAAAAAGACACTGATTTTAATTATACAAAATTTTAATAAATACAAAAAAAATAAATTGTAGACATGTTGTAATTATTTTACTTTATTTAAATACACTTTAAAACACATATAAATATTTGTCCAAAATAGTTTTTTTGCACTGTCCAAAATTAACAAAATGTAAAAGTTTCAAATTTTGAATATAGCTCCACATAATTTACACTGTTGTTTACAAAAGCAGAGTAATTGATGATTTAATGAAATATTATGATGATATGATTAATGAAACATTTAGTCAACTTCTTACAAATTTTCACGCGTCTTAAATTTATGGCAACCTATTTATAAAAGCACAACTTTTTGGTATCCTCAAATTCGTTATATGTTCCATTTAAATAACCGGATAAACTATTGTTTTATTAAAACACGATTATTTTATCTTAAAAATCGATTTTGCAGCTTTAAAATTCAAAGTGGTCAATATGGTATTTTTTATTATTATTATTTGGATATTTATCAACATAAAATTTAATAAGTACAGGTGATGGCACACTTTAAGTCAAAAATTATTTGAAAAAAACTATTTAAAATGATGTAGTTGTATTTAATTTTTTTCCAACAATGTAAAAATATACAGAATATATAAATTGGCAGCAAAGCTGTAATCATTTTCGGTTAACCAAAATTGATATTTAAGTGCATATACAGGGTGCTGCATGACCAAACGGCCAAACTTAAGAAGCAATTTCCTTGAGTCAATATAAGCAAAAAATGTTACATAAACCATAGTCCAAAACTCGATGGTTATCGAGTTATGGACTTTAAAGCAGGGTTGAGCAGATTTAAATCAATTGATTTAAATCAAGTGATTTTAAAAAAAAAATTGAATTTAAATCACAGATTATATGAGTAGATACAATATAATATTTATAATAAAACAAAATTGTATTACTATACGTAATTAAATACACGAAATGGTGAATAAAACATATCAATTTGCTCTTGTAAAGTAATATTCATTGTGGAAATGCAACAATTCAAAAAATAAATGACAAGTTTTTGACGTTAGCGAAGTGAACAGTCAGTTTTTTCGATTTCCACGGCACTCTATTGCTTCAATACCGATTTTTTTAAAAAATGTCGAATATCTCGAAAAGTATGAGTTTTGGGTATAGGACATCCTTAACAAAATATGAAGCTCTTTTAAAGAAGAATTCGATGACATAAAAATACAGGGGTTCGCCTTTGAAAAAATCGAATTACAAGCTTTTAAAAATCATGGAAGTTGCCACCTATTTATAAAAACTCCTGTATGTGTGATTCAAATTTTTTCATATCGAGCGAACAGAGAAATTTTTTCTGCATGTCCATACCAAATTAAAACTCTGTACTTCAAAATAAGTTCAGGAGAATTTTTTAAATAAAGACTTAAAACCTTGATTAATTTAGAAAATTATTTTTTTTTTACAACACCGTATAAAAACCTGTAATATTTTATATTGATGCAAAGCTAAAATTAAGGCGGTCAAAAATATTAAATAAAAAATTAGGTGTTGTATTTGAAATATAAAAGTTGCTATTAGTTCCAGAAAGGTGACTCACCCTGTATATTTGAAAATATTTTTATTGTGTTGTTTAGAAAAAACTGTATAAAATAGCATTTGATTCAACTTCATATCTCAAGCCGTTTAGCCACAATCACCGATCCTGCACTAATGACTCGCCCTGTATATAATTAATTAAACATCACCATTCAGCACTGATTTTTTAAAAATTCTTAATCATTATATTTAATTTTTCATTTTGACAAAAATTCACCAATGAATTAAATATATTGGTTATTAAATATATTAGCACAAAACAGAAATAGCATGTGAATATGTCACTAAATTCGATAATATGGTAGATTTGATTTAAATCAAAAAAATCTGATTTAAATCAAATAAATCGATTTTTTTGATTAAAAAAAAAATCATGATTTTTATCCACCCTGCTTTAAAGTATTAAAAAAAGGGCATTTTTAACATAAAACCGCTTTTATCGTCTAAAATATTGATTTAACAACAAAATTTTATTAATAAAAGATGCATCGCC
Source organism: Elmis aenea (assembly GCA_947652605.1). Lineage (NCBI taxonomy): Eukaryota > Metazoa > Arthropoda > Insecta > Coleoptera > Elmidae > Elmis > Elmis aenea. Next base: position 13,227,889 of record OX393582.1, on the reverse strand, counting down.
ATCTTTTTTGGGCTTTATGGAATACTCGATTTTGTTTTGTTGTTTACGTTTTATTTGCTATGGCAACCAACCTAGTTATTTTAAATAGAACACCCTGTATATTATTACGTTTTGGATCCCTCTTTAAATGTACTTTATAAAATATGCTAGGTCATTTAGGCCTAAAAGTAACCGTTTTCGAGTAATTAATTTTTTTCTCTAAAATTTTGAGCAATGTAGTACTTTCAAAAGAATTAAGTATTTAAGAATTCAACGAATTCGATCATATTTTGGCATACAATACTTTTAAACCAAATGCATCTATACGAGAAGTTGAAGGTGTAGGTGAAGTGTCAAAATAGCATTACATTTTTCTTGAAATTCTGCTAACTTAACCGACTATGTAACTCTTACAATATCAAAGTTACCCATACAACACATGTAGATTATGGCCACCCTGTATTGTATTGGGTTAAACAATTCATGGACCTTCGCTTAAAGATCACATATTTTTTTTTAAATATTGGTCGTGCATTTCATAAAAGCGTTCATATCATTGCTCAAACAAATACCCGAAATTTCATACCTCTCAGGGTTAATCAATTGTCAAAATATTATTCCAATCCAACACATTCCTGCCAAATCCAACAACTTTAACAAAGTAACTTATAGACATAACATAAATATCTAAACTCTTTAGCAATGGTCTTTTGAACATAGCAAAAGATAAATTACTCGCGAAGCTGAAATAAAATCAATACCATAGAGAAAACAAACCCAGCCATTGCATGAACATAACGTAAACAATAAAAAACAAATCGTCACCTTAATAATGGTTTGTTCAATATCCACTTTTGCAATATTTCAGGAGAGGCCAATGAAACAAAACATGTCAACAATATTGTAATTTTTGTATGACACATGTACACAGCGAGTTTATATATATACATGATATATTTTGGTCATTTTGGTTAACTTTATTTTCTATATTAACGCATTCAGAGCAAGATATTAAATATTTTTAGTCTGGATATTGAACAAAATCGGTGTTTAAAATTTGACTTTGCTCAGTGAAGCGGATATTGAACAAAACGGCAGGATATAGAACACTCCAATTATAACGATCACTCGAAATAAATGAAAATATTAATCGATATTAAAACTTTATTAATAATAATGGCAAAACAAAATATTTTTTTATATATAAAACAAGATAACAAAAAAATAATGTGTATATCATGTTCTACTTAATCTAGTTCTTAATTTTCAAATTTCTTATTATAGTGTCGTAGAATTTTTTATCGGTTCCTTCTTCCATATATTTCATCATGTCGCTAAGGTCCTTATGTTTTTTTGCCGAAATAGTTCTCTCTTCTTTCAGCATAGGCACTTGATTTAGTATTTTATTCTGCTCCAAATTATTGTCTTTTGTTTTGGTTTTTCTTCGTTTCGCAGAACGCGGAGTTCTTTGTCTGCATATTGTTACTTCATCTGTAACATTTTGAGTAAATCTGTTTTTTAATTTTACTCTCATTGATGTATCATACATTATGTGTTTGATTTTACTGTATGGAATGAGATTAAATTGGAATTGTGAACTTATTGACTTGTAATTCAAAAAATCCTCTTTTTTCATTTGCAATACTTTAAACTTATTCTTTGAACGAATGTTTAGTATCATTCTTACAAGTCCTAGAGGACTATAAATATTGATATTCTTTATACTCTTTTCTATTACTGAATGGGCAGCATCAACATCTTGCAGGTTACCATGGCCTGGCTCGGAAAACTTTTGCTCTATATGTTCAATATTGCTCTCCGTGTTTTGAATAAAATACATTTTACATTAAATTATTGTCCTTAATTTTAGGCACCGACGAACTGAAATAGTTTTCTTCAGTCTCACTCATTTTGCACAAATTAAAACACCGAAGGGGTTGCAGTACTCTGTCAAAATCTATAAGATGTTTGAGCTACTGTCACAACATTAAAGTATCCCGCGCGATCACTAACCTAACAAAAGTAAGCGTGAAAAACGGACTCTTAATCACTTGACATAAAACCTATATCTGATTGGTTCATATGGATATTGAACAAAATAAAATTTACTCGTGGCAGCAGTTTTATTAAATTTGTGTTGCAGTGTTCAATATCCGGATATTGAACACTGCAACACATAATTTTTATAATTTTACTGGATGTTGCACAAAAAACATACTGAAAACTTTTTATTTAATTCTGATATCTTTGTTTTCTTGCGGTTTATTGAACAAGCTAATTTTAACTTAAATTTTGACGTATATAGTTCAATATCCCCAAAAAGTGGATATTGAACAAACCAATACTGGGGTGACGAAATTAATAAAACGAATAAAAATCATTTATAGTACTCAAAAGTAGGACTAACATTTAATAGCATACTTATAAACTTTACAAAAAAGAAAAATTAAAAGCAAAACTTTTCATTATTTCCTACCAAATAAGTTGTTGACTATTCATTACTTATGACAATTACTGATACCGTTCTTAAGACTTTAAGTATTAAGTTCTATTAATAAATAATTGGTTACAAAAATCCGCGAAGGTGAAACAAATAATCTCTTAGAAGATAAGAGCAGCAAACAAATATTGTTAAAATAGCATAAGTGCATAGCTGTGTTTATTAGTGTTACAATATTTGTTAGTTATTATGTTTTTAAGATATTTTATCAAGTAACCAAACAACTAAGACCAAACAAACTACTTAGATCTATAAATATGGCACAGCACAACATTTACATTTTCTACGTTACACATGGTGATTCGAATAAAAGAACGACCATTGGGATCCCGCTCATTATTAGAGATAAATCATTTTTTTTTACTTTTAGCAAATTTGCTTAATTTTTTGCTATTAACAAGATCAAAAAAAAAAATCAGATATCTGCAACAGTTTTACTTTTAATAACTCTTGCGTTTTTTAGCTGTAACTTTTTTAATTAGACATTTTTTAAAGTTCTGCAAAAACTTTTAAGCAGCAGCTTTTTATTTTGCATTTAGAAATCTTGATAACTTTCTGCTAAGTTGACTCGATTTTGCTTTTTCGGAATTAACTTTGTAAGGAATTAAGTTTGTAACGTGCGCCATAGTTTGATTTTCATACCGGGTGTTAACCACCAGCCGTGAACATAGGGAATTAACATTGGTTTTAACTTTTTTTCGGATTCCTGCTCCCCAATTGAATTTATATTAAAATTAATGGTAACAATAGAAAGATAAAATTATTACGCGTTATCTGAGACTATTAATAAGCTTAAATGTTTAATATTTAGTTTATAATTAATATTTTAAAATTGAATTAATTTTACAAATATAAGTAGCCATGACTGTCAATCTGACATTTGTCTTCATTAATTTTTGTTATTATCTGTCAATTTTTAAAGCGAGTTATTTCTTTTTTCACCATTAAAACTCTTCCTCTATTATAGTTTTTTTTTCATCTTAATCAAAATCGTTAAAGTGTTGTGTCGTGTCTAATCATATTATTTCGAGATAAGTTTGTAAATAGGCTTCACCTGTATAGTTATAGGTACCTCGCTTTACGTTACCTCTGCAAACGATACCTTGTTATAACGTAATTCTTTGGAACAAAAAAAAACTTTAACATCGATGTGCAGGAAACGGGCGCACTCGAATTGCAGAAATTTTAATCACTTGTACTTTAGTACCACTCGAACTGCAGAAACTAAAACAAGATAAGCTATCGACGCTTGATTCGATTTAACAAAAAAATTAACTACGTCACTTCATTTCATAAATGTCATTCATTTATATTCCTTTTTTTAGAATATTTGTAACGTGCATAATTATATTTTAATACATATGCATTTTGTTAATTAGTTAAGAAAGACTACTTCTTAGATTTGAAAACTATACTTCCCGTGTTATTTTTATCTCCGTTAGCGATAATTCTGTTAACATAACAATTTTGAGGCACGCATCCCTACCCTTAAACGAGGTATTACTGTATTTATTATGTACCTACGTGTAGGTATTTGAAACAAATTTACTACATTTCTATCATACTAACAATGGGTGGTTTTTCTAATGGAAAGGATGTACGTCTAGAACTAAGTTACAAACATACTAATTAAAATAGTTATTTATGTAACAAGACCGGAAAGTGGTAGGTACTTTACTGGACGAGTTGACAGTTTCGGGACGAGCCGCAGGCGAGTCCTTAAAGCATACGAGTCCAGTAAAGACACTTTACGGGTGTGTTACATACAATATTTTTTCTGCATCCGCCACTGACATCAAAATCACCATCCATAATTAAACAATAACGTAACAAACTACAGGTGAAAACTTACTTGGTGTTATAACAACTCATCACCATGGCAACCAGCTACTATCCGGCCTAAGCCGGTAAAGACAATACGTTACCATGGCAACCAGTTACTTTTTGGCCTAGGCCAGTAAAAATGTATTTTCCAGCCTAAAAATTGATCGAAAACACATGATTTTCTGGACGGACGAAGAAAAAATTTTGTGATCAGAAAAAAACTTCTAGCCAAATTGTGTAAAGCATTAAAAAATAATTAAGTAATGTTAAAAAACATAATCGAATGAACTTAGCAAAAAGTTGATTAAATCAATAAACAAAACTACAACCATAGCTGATTTTTTTTAAAACACAATATGGGTGAAAAAAATACAGACAAATAGCTAAAAGTAAATTTTTTAAAATTTTTTGGTTTAACGAAAACATTGTCTAACATATTATATCTACTTTTAAAATCGTTAATTGCGTTGAAATTTGACAATTATGCTATCTTTGCGGAATAGACTAATTTGTATCATTTTAATCAATGACAGTTTAATCTGGTTTAGCGATGCACATACAACGTTTTGCAAAATTGATGCACGATGCAGTAATGCATTACTTTCGTTGATCCTAGCCCTAGCACATTCAGTTATGATGCGTTGAATCACATAATTGATACCGTTGATTTTTACTGAATAAACCTTCTTCTCTAACATACCCCAGAAGAAGAAGTCAAGGGTAGTCAGATCGAGTGAGTGAAGAGCATGGGTGTCAGCAAAATCCATGGGGAGGCAAATCTTGCAAAGGAATGCATTAAAATATTAACGAACTGTTAACTTGACCCTCTTTCATTTGGTCATTACTGGAGTACTCGATTCCAGGGGGGAGAAGGGCAAGTGCCCCGTTTGCCCTACCCTGTGGAAGCCCATGGCGAGTAGGCTATTTTATATGGTCACGTCTCTTAATCGCAAACGCGTTAATAATTAATGACATTAATTACAAATTTACATATTAGCCCATGCGTATTAATAAGTTACATCGCAATAGTCGTTTTCGAATCTGAATCACCCTGTATACGACACAATTATTCCGAAATTCTGTTTTTCAGGATTACACCGCTTTTAAATTAAGCACTCTTTTACCTGCCTAAGGTTAGAGCCCAATTTTTTTCGTCAAATAGCACTTTAATTTCGTTTTCATTGTGGTTCTAAACTCCTTTCATGTCAAGTGTACTTTAGCCCTCGAGGATATAATCAAGTTAATGAATATTTTACGAGGCAGAATCGCTTTTACGTGAAAGTTTATGACAACCTTAAAAACATTGCGAAGTTCAGAGCGCATAGAATAATTAATAAAACTTTTCCATTTAATTGTGTATCAGATTGAGTAAGCCATAAAGCTTGAAAAGATTATAAAGTAAATGTTATTGTACCATCATTATTAACAAAAAACTCATCAGAAATTTATTAATACTGTTTTTGACTAAATTGGTAAAAAATGTTCATTTTTATTAGTTTGGCATACAATAAATAAATACGATACACTTCCCTTTGATATAGACTGATTAAAAATTTTCCAACATATTATAGATTCTCCTATTCCTATGAGCAACATATCACGTTTTTCTTCGTTTGAGAATTTCGTTAGGTCAATAATTATGATAAAATGTGAATGCGACCACCATACTACACTTATTAATTTGTTGATTGGTTGCCATGGTACCGACAAAAAAATAACTTATGAACCGCTTGTTTTATAGTAGTCGTTATCAAAAAACAAATTTACAAGATTATTAATAATTGTGTATGTAAAATACCACAGATCATACATCGTTTGTGCAGCTTCCAGTCTGTTGCGATATTTATTTTCTGTACCAGCATATTTATAAAAGCCAGATTGGTACAAATATCAAATATTTACTTGCAAACGGTAATAGAATTCGAATAGCCCATTATGATAAATTCGGATATTGCTCAAATACAGGGTGTATCAGATCACCAGTACCAGCACTTTTATTCGAAAATGCGACGTCTGATTAAGATGGGTAAAAAATTTACAACAAAAGGGCATAATATGCAGAACTGACTGTCGTTACAGCGGTTTTCGTGATTAAATCGGAAGTGGCCAAATCCGGAAGTAACTTTAAAAACTTAAACGGAACCATCCTGTTTTTATTGCATAATTAGAAAGACATTTGATGAATAAACACTTTTTACTTGAACAGTTTTTTGATTATCAGTATAGTTTGTAATCCACTAGAACTAAATCTTAACAATATTTAAAACCCTATTCACATGTAACTGAGTTGTGGACACCCTCTTTTTTCTTTGGTTTTGTATTTAATTAAATGAAATTTTAGATACCTATATGATAAGAGTAAGAAACCTGATTATTTGAACATATGTACACTAGTACACTACTGTTTCACTTTCGGTTTCGCCGGAAATGACCCTAAGTTTGTTATTTCAAATAGAACACCCTGTATATTCTTACATTTTGGAAATAGGAAGCAATTTTGAATACAATTGCACTATTTGGTTTAATGTACCACTACCATTCTGTCAAAAAAAGATGACTCGCATTCAATTAAAAAATAGTACATTAAAACACTAGTGTCATAAGGCGACCTTTTGGCGCACGAGTCCAAGTTTGAAAAACGAGGAGCAGACCGACGAGTTTTTTAAAGGACGAGTGCGCCAAAAGCCTTATGACACGTGTTTTTTTTTTCTATTTTGCGGTTTTTATGACTTTTAAAATAAAATATTTACATTACATCAAACATATATACATTTAGGGGATTTTGTATGCCTGATGTGGTGCAGGGTGGTGGCACTTCCATATGCATACGCAATACCGTAATTTGATTTAGTACCAAGCGCCTTATTCAGGTGGCGCTAGTAAAAATGTTTAAGATAGTTACAGATTCCACTAATTTTAGTAGCACAACAACTACACACATTATTATGATTGGTTGCTAACATAGTAGCGCAGAAATTTAAATTTAAAATGGTAATAGATACCTGGCGTCAACTTTAATTTATTGTAAACAGTCAAAAATAAAAGTAATAAGTGGTAATAAATAATTAAAAAACTTAACAAATACTCATAAAACATGAAGAGAAAATGTTGCATAATAAACTGCAGCGGTACAGAAACTATAATACACAACTTTCCGGACCCTAATCGCGAGCTACAAAATTTTCAGTGAAAACGTCCTTTATTAAACTAACGGAGAAACTTTCTCCAACAGTTGGAATTTCTTTTTGGAACCAAATTAATAATGCAGTTAGGAAGAAAAGAGGTAGGAAATATACGACTGAAAATAAAATATTAGCTATCGCGCTATTTAAAAAATAAAGTCTTCAACTCGCTAAATATAACTGTTTTGGGAGAATCAAGAAAGAAAAAATGTTTAGCTTTCAAATCTGTATTCAAAATACATTTACATATTTAAAAAGCATTTTTAATTTTCTTAATGATTTCGTTTATGATCATTATTATCTTATTTTAGCAAATTAAGCATAAAAATGTCAAAATAGTATGTAATGTACGAGACTGATCATCTGATGTAAAAATAACAATTACCAGTTTATAATAAATGTAGGACGATATTGTAAACCACACAAAATAAATTTTTACTAGGGTTTTATCCATTTAAAATGACTAACTAATTATATGCTCCTTTTTTATGTTTTTGTTAATGATGTTATAGTGCTATGTATTACAGTTTTATGAATATATTTGTATTATTTTAATTTTCTTTTTTTTTGCGTATTTTAATTTATAACCAAATAATATAAGGTTTTAGTAATTCTATCAAACAATTTTATATTGTTTTAAAATGAATTATATTTTTTTAATCAGAAATATTAAAGTTAAGTATAGGTTTGTTTAAGCAGGGCTATGTACGATCTAACAAACGGTCAGAGTATGCGCAGCATCGATACTACGCATGCCCGACAGTTCGTCGGATTGTACACAGCCGTGCTTGAACAATCCTTATAAATTGGGCGCTAGAGTCGCGTGCTACGGTTCATTTCTTTGCTAAAAAGTTCACAGCGCCTTATTTAGATGGCAGTCTAATACGGTTTCGTTTTGTAACTAGGAGATTTCCATTCTGCTTGTGTATGTTCTGTGATGTGGTGGTTGGTCACCCTACCCGAGAAACAGTCAGAAACAGTGACTGACAGTAACTTTTAACTTTTCTATACTCTTAAATGTAAAATGATAACAAACTAAAGTGGTTATTATGTACTACTTAAAGAAAATGAAGCTAGTATATGAATCGAAGACCTTGGTGCAAGAAGGGGATATGTGCAAAAATGTAAAAAAAAAAAACTTGTACAGAAATGGATTTTAAAATATGCGCTTTTCATATGGTGCAAATGTGGGATAAGTAGGGCTTATAGAAATTATTTTTCTAAGCCCTACTTATCCCACATTTGCACCATATGAAAAGCGCAAATTTTAAAATCCATTTCTGTACAAGTCTTATTTTTTTACTTTTTTGCACATATCCCCTTCTTGCACCAAGGTCTTCAATCATTTAAAAACATTGAGGTTAGATCAGACACACCAATAAATACAATAAGTGACGACGAGTTTGACAGTAGCATTCGTTGTGCCAACCGTAAATATAAAACAATGCGTATCGAAACAGACCTCATTTGCGTGTTCTAAAGAGTACTTTAGAGTCGCAAAATAGAAAAAAATATGTTCGTTTAAAAATTATTTGATGTTATAAACATTATACAAAATTTTGCGGTTGCATCCAAAATTGCTCCCTCTTTCCAAAAATTTTAAAATATACAGGGTGTTTCATTTGAATCGACAAACTAAGAGTCAGTTCCGGTGAAACCGAAAGTGAAACAGTAGTGTACATATGTTCAAATAATCAGGTTTGCATGTCATATATGTCTAAAATTTAATTTAATTAAATACAAAACTAAAGAAAAAAAGGGGGTGTCCAGAACACAGTTACATGCAAATAAGTTTTTAAATGTTGTTATGATTTAGGTCCAATGGATTACAAACTATACCTACTGATGATAATCAAAAAACTTTTCAAGTAAAAAGTGTTTATTAATCAAATATCTTTTAAATTATGCAATAAAAACAGGATGGTTCCTTTTAACTTTTTAACGTTACTTCCGGATTTGGCCACTTCCGGTTTAATCACGAAAACCGCTATAGCGTCAGTCATTTCTGCATATATGCACTTTTTTTGTAAAATTGTTTTCCCTATCTTTGTCAGACGTCGCATTTTTGAATGAAAGTGCTGGTACGGGTGATCAGAAACACCCTGTTTATCGCACCAGAAAGTTGCTACCGGAACCTATTCGAACTTTGCCTTTTACCGAGCATCCGGCTAATTTTAATTACATTTTCATGTTCCACTGCCGCAAATTTTGTTGGCTGTTCTTTTGATCTAAACGAATTTTGTACCCAATAATTTTCACTGTTCTTTAAAATTAGCATATACTCAGTTAGGGATTTATAATAAGCTGCAGATATGATTTTTAATATTATTACAGTTTTCGATCTCCAAATTTAATTCTAACTCTTAAATAAAGTCTCTAAAAAATGGAAAAATGAGCAAAGCGATACCAACAAACACTTTGGGAAACGCTGCTTTAGTCCTTGTAATAAGCGAGATCCCCTTGCTAGAGCTCAAATTTCAATTAGCCTATAACAGTATATATTTACTTTACGAAAACTGATAAAATTTCTTTTTTAATAAAATCATGACTTCCTGTATGTTTCATATAGAAATTAATAAATGTAATTGATCGTCACTAAACAACCGAATTAATTTCCGCTAAAATACAGCATTCAAAAAGTTTATTAATACTTTGTTTTTCGATTAAAAATTAAAGTATAGGAATTTTCATCATAAAATAAAACTTTTCCATGGCGGAAATACTTCTTCTTCTTCTTAATCGTTTCCTCTTGTACCTTTCGGTGTCGAGGAAATACAAAAACAATTATTTAAAATCCGATAACTTAGGTGTATTTATCTCTAAAAGAAGCCAAACTGATTTTAATAAGATTTTTGTATTGTAGTTACTGGCATATTCTACAAATTCCTAACAATATTAGAACACTGTACCTACAGGTTAGACCAAATTAATGAAATTACATGGGTATCTTGTTTAATATCCAAGAGAGTATGCAGTTTTTAAAAGACAAACTCGGAATTGTTTTTAGAAATATTGTTTTTTCGGGTTTTACAGTTATTAGCGAAAAACTATTTTTTGGCTTGTTATGAGGTGTCATGTCTCCATTATTATTGTAAAAATGTTATGAAGATTGTTTGTATATTTTTTTACGTAGTATTTGATGGTGCCTTATGATACAAACTTACTTTTTTTTAATTAAAAACTGTAGTTGGGCATGAGCTATTCGAATTATTTAATTAATTCTCATCTGAAAAATATATTATGGTTGAAGTAGTTATTCTCAGTAACACGAAATTTACAAAGGTTTTTAATTTTTTTTAAAGATAAACAGACAAAAAATTTGGGGCGAAAAAACAATAAGATGTAAACAAAAAAATTACAACAATGTAGTCAGAATCACAGTTATGTCGGAAATTTTTAAGGAGGTGTAATATGGTGCTAAGAAGCTAATATGTACCTATATAAACTTAACTAACCATAAAAATTGAGCTGTTTTGGAAAAGTCAATTAATTTTTTTTTTCGCAAGAGAAATATTATCTAAAGAGATTAAAAAATAAGTACACACAATCTTTTTAGTATTGTTAAAAATAACCGAGTTTGCCTCAAAAAACTACATATTTTTATCCACATAACCGTTTCTCTATCTTAAATTTTAAACAGGAAAATCATGTAAAACAATCGAATTTAGTACATCCTGTACAGTACACTGAAATGATCTCCATGGAAGCAGTTTATTTATTTAATCCCTATCTTGGTTCCCTAAAAAAAGTATAAGGTCTGTAAAACAGCAAATCGTTTTATTTTTGTGCTAATCGTTTTAAATATAAAAGAATCATTTACATATTTGTGGCGTATAAGCAGAAATGAGTCAAACTCGAAGGACCATATGTTGAACTCAAGATTACAGAACGAGAGGTTGGGTTAACCTACCAATAAGTTTTATACACTTGACGGCCCATGGGCAAATGCGCCTTTATGGAAGGTATGCGCGACGGCCATGAAACCAACCAAAAAGGCGCGACAAAATTGCAAAATAAAACGCACATTTAGCCCAATGAACGATCCCTAACAATATTAATCAAGCAAATACAACTGCAAATAAAAGTGTGTTGTTTCCTAGTAAGTCTTTGCTCAAAACACTTGTTAATAAAAGATTTTTGTACTTGACTTTTGAATGCTGAAGTATAAAAAGTTTGCTCTACTACGCAAATCATTTGCTACATTTGTTGATTACAAATAAACGAACTTGCCAACACTTCAAGTAGTTGGCACTTAAAAAAACTACGAAAAATACTCTAACGTTTTTTGAAGGTACCTATTTATATAGGTCAATGTTAAAATAATTTTAGAAGCATGACGCAATAAAAGATTTCAAAAATCTAAATGTAATGTTTTTTGTACGCGAACAATGGATTGTTTACAATAAAAATTTTAAACCCACTTTATCTTGTTATTGAACTGCTGTGCGATAAATGTGAGTGCGTTATTTATAAAAATTTCCGTGATCGTTTCACCATAGCACTACCTTAACAAAACCTGACTTGAGCAAAAATATTTCTAGTGCCCGCAAATAATTCTATTGAGTAGTAAAAATTTCTTGTCACGGAAAGTTTTTTACGAACTTTAAAGATCGCGACAGTAATAAATTCAGGGTTGTTCATGCAGGAAACGCGAGGAAGTATTGTGAAGGTTTTGCTTCCGGCAACTGCTATGCGTTAGATCTGTTGGACGCGGAACAATTAGCAACGAAACTAAACAAGTAATAAAATAAAATTTGAAAGGCACTGTAAGGTCTGTTGACAGCCGCTGTGTGCAAGTTATGTAATAAATAACGAATATTTATATCGTAAAACGTTCCAAACTACACGTACTGATGTTTACAAGCAGTGTCGCGAATATTTATTTTAGACTTTTAAGCAAATAAATTACTTTGGGCTCCTTAAAAATTAATAAAATACATAATAACTACGTACCTACGCATAGTTTTTAAATGTTAATATATTTAATTATTTACATAAATATGTATTTTATTTACGATTATTTGAAATATACCAAACCACAAAAACAAATATTACACTACTTATTAAATACATTATAATAAATAAAAAAAAGTAAAATTTCAAGTATTACTTTTTTTGAGATCATTAATAATGTCTTTTAAATCCTATTTACTGGCATATTTATGCTGAATACTGCATAACCAATAGTAGGAGTAAGACAGGAGGCACTTTAAGTCTACTGCTTTTTTATCATACTAATGGCTGAAATAAGGAGTGCAAAAAAACACAAAGAAAACCTACTGGGGATGGAATGAAATGAAACTAATATGTTTAAGAGGAATGGCCTTAGCTGATGTGGTGCTATAAGCTAAAAACGAAAAGGATATAATCTGGTGGTATGGGCAATAACAATAAATGAGCATCAGTATAAAGAAAAACAAAGACTACGACTTTAACGGTTTTAATCATGCTAGACCAAGAAAGGACAGACAGAGCAGGTATCAATTTTTCAAATGTTTAAGAACGATAACTGAAGAGAACGGTAAATTGGAAGAAGAGCTGAAAAACAGAATAGCTGCAGCGAATTGGTATAATATCAAGTTACTAATAAATGCTTGAAAAAAGGAGATCTCAAAAGAAACTAAGATACGAGTAGGTATTTAATGCAGAGTTTGTACCAAAACAACGAAATGACAAAGGAGGAACTGGAGATTCAAATGAAGCTAAAACAAATAGCGGTAGAAGAGAGTCAGAAAAGAAGAACATCGAAAATAGGATATCAAAAGATCACAATTGATGGAAAAGAATGGAGATGGGACAAGGAGCAGGAAAGGTTGAAAGAAAAAAAACAACAACAAACCATCAACCTCCAAAAAAGTGATAGTAAAGAATAACAAAAATATTAGGTCCACGATAATGATAAAGGACACGATAAAAAAGATAAATTTAAAAAAAGAAAAAGAAATAAGAAACGATAACAAGAGGACATCGGAAATGACACAAGCAATGAAAAAGGACATGCGAAAGGAAATCAAAAGAAAAGAGAAAAACACAAAAAGAACTCCTCCAGAAAAAACTCCAAAAAAAAAACGCCTTACACCTTCATAGGTATAGACTTTAGGATTAAGTAAGTAAGTAAGTTGTACCAATTCTTACTTTAGTTCAGAAACTTGGGCACTAACAAGAAAGAAAAAACAAAGGATAGATGAGATTTTTGAGAAGAACAGAAGGATGGTGGACTAATTATTAAGATTAGCAACGATAAATGAGAAAAAACTTAGGAGTGAAAGACAAAGAAAAAGATGGAGACAAATCAATTAACGCATTCCGGAAAGCAGGTACGCAAAAATGGGATAAAAATCGAAGTTTGAAGGAAAAATTAGTTGAGAATAATCAAAAACATAATAGGAAAACGAATTAAGACATAGACTAGAAGAAGAAGGAGTTAGATGGAGAGATATAACACGGTTTTTTGCAACAAATATACATATAGGACTATGTATTTTTAAAAAGCTACAAAAGTTTTCTTTTACATAATGTCATGGCCAATTAGGGGTTTCTATTTAAAAAAAAGTCCAAGTTTACTTCATATCTCACAAGTCTAGATCGCTAGAAAATTTAACTTTGAAAGTTAAATTATGCATAAAAATCTGTATAAAAAACCTTTGTAACATTTTGTTTCATTTTAATTAATAGATAAGTTACAGTACAGTTTCAAAAATCATGAAATTAAATTTTTCGTCTGTTGCACCAAAATGGAAAGCAATATAAAAATACGATTCTTTTTTCTAAAAAAATAGCCCAAGAGACCTACATCAGATTTTTGCTAACTATATAAAACAATCGTATTTTGTCCAACCTGTATACTTTAATAAGCAGCATATATTGTAATCCTTTATTATTGGCAATTTGCTGAATGTCTTTTCTCAATAGAGGTAATTAACAAGGGCAGGATAAAAAAGTAACATAAATAAAGTAGACATTCTTAGGGCACTATATATTTAAATTAACAATAAAATTAATTTTCTGATAAACATTTTTGCTAATAAATCTGGCTTAGTAAATGTTTCTTAATTACAGTATTGAATCCGCAAATGGGGATAAAGTGCAGATGAATTTTTACCATAATTCGATTTTAAAAAACTGATCTCTATTGAAAAAAAAAAATAAAGCTAATTGATCGTATATTACGTACATAGTTAAAAATCGATTGGTGTTAATCGGCTTGGGCAAAATTGTCATCTTAAATATCTTATTAATTTGACACTGTCCCATTTTGTCATTAGGACAAATTTTTAGGGTGTAATTTCTATAAAAAAAACTAAACATTAAATAAATTACAAGTGACAAAGACTACAGACAAATTTAATTGATAGTAGTAACAAAATGTCATTGAATTAAAGACTTTTGTTTATATTATTTAATAACTTTAACAATTAAGCTAGTTTTTTTTTTATCAAAATGTGTTAACTATAGAAAAAAATAGTAAAAATTATTGAAATTGATGTAATAATAATTAGAATATCTGTTTAAAAATATTAAAATTTGACACTCTCTCCAAGGCTAAGGTAAACAACATTATTTTTAAGTGAACCATTGTAGTTTAAACTCCGGCATTTTTTTGTTAAAGATAACACCGTATTTTTTGCTGTATACTGTAATTTAGTTCTAAATTGTTGCCGTCTTTAAATTTGGGTTCTACCCTAAACTCCTTAGCGGTTTGCTCGGATTTGTATCTTATTTGTTCAAATTAATTTTGAAGGTTTTGAGAAGTTTTACAAACTCGGTTTTATAACTTTTATATAGACTTTAGGATAGTAGAAGATGCTTCTACTTAAATCAATTTAAGGGAGTTGGTAATGTAGGGCTCCGAATTCATTAGCTGTCCTGGACTTTGTCTACTTTTGCTTACCCGTTAGCTACGCCCCTGCTTACTAGTTTACAATGTGAGATCATTTATAAAGATTTTTGCATAGATATTTTCTGTTTACTGGCTGCAAAACTTGCCAAACAACCCAACATTTACAATATTCAGCACATATTTGGGCAAATATGCCAAGTTAAAATAATTTATAGAGGATAACCAGACAACTCTATCATAATAATCATATCGAAGCAAGAAACGACGCAGTCCGCAGTGCCCTGATATTTTCCAGTCGGTTCTTGACTATATTTACGGCGTTGTTTTTCCACTAAACGAGATTATTTAATAAAATGTGATTAAATTACGTCTATCCATTTAGGGCTTATAAAAATAGCAGTAAGATTTAACCTCATCTATTATCCTTGACCGATTAATAAGAACTGAAGAATCATGCAGCTCACCAGTAAGTACATGAGTAATTACAATTATCGCTCAACTCTCAGAGGTTGGTTACCAATTTAGAACGATCGTTGTAAACAACAACAAAATGGCATTCGAGAAATTCGAAAATAATTAACTTCTGTCAAATTGAAAACAAAAGGTGCGTCTATTTCTCTGCTCGCTTGTAAATACAGGGTGTCCCAGTTACGATAAAATATTCGATAGTTATGGTATTGGTTATGACTTTGAAGTTTAAAATAAAAGTTGCTTACAATCATTCAATACGTAACCTAATATTATTTGTAACTATGCAGGGTGATTCGGTTTGATGGTCTCACCCCTATAACTTTGTTATTTTAAGAGGACACTCCTATAAACCTTATATTTTTGAAAATCGTGGAAAATTCTTTATCGTACGACATTCAAATGTTTTTTCTACGATGCCATATGTCAGACTGGCAATGGTTAACTTTTTTTTTAAATCACATGGTATACTTTCTTTAATTAATTCTGATAGAGAATTAATATCTTAATCCGATAGTGCATTAAACAAATAAGCACATGCGAAAATTTTTGAGAAAATTGAGTTTAAAAGTTATTTATTATTTTTTACAAATGTATTTGACTAAACAAAACACGATCATTGTAGTAATTGACAGTTTGTAACTTGTTTAATTGTGGTTTAACATTTTTCGACAAAAAATCATTGTTTTGTGCTGAATGTTCTACAAAGATGAATAAAGTATACACAAAAAAAATTTAAAAAATGCATATTTGTATTTAAAACTAATCAAAACATACCAAGCACAAGAACACTCTGTGTAAAATTTTAATAATTAACGTATTAAATAAAGCCACTTAACGTGTTTTAAGTCCTGGTTAGTTAAAATATTCTAAAAATCATATATTACGTTATTTTAGGTACAGAAATATACCTATGCTTTAAAAAAACATTTTACTTGGAGTCGGAGTCGGAGTCGGAGTCGGAGTCGGAGTCGGAGTCGGAGTCGGAGTCGGAGTCGGAGTCGGAGTTTAGAAGGAATTTCTGGTCGGAGTCGGAAAAAATGTAACGACTCCAACTACCAGTATAACAAAAAATTGCGAGGTGGTCTTTTGCCCCAAAATTTAAACTCAAATTTTAAATCATTTCTTTACACAGGGTGTTTCGTAAAAAGCGCGAAAAATTTTGGTAGGTGATTCTTTATCGAAAATTAAGGGGGTATTTTGTATAATTTTTTTCCCTTTCGGAGTTACACCCCCCTAAAGGGAAGCGGTAAAATTAGATTTTTATTTTATTTCTCAAATTTGGATAAACGTATGAGAATGATCTTTGGTAGATTATTTAAACTTGTTAAAAAGTTTCCCATGGTATTATTTTCAATCATCTCCCACCTTCACAGGGGGCTGAAAAATGCGACTCCTGTTGGTTTTTTTATGAGAACTTCTTGGTGGTTTAATACTTTGCAATAAAAAAGTTTTGTTTGAAAGCTTGATTTATTTAGAAACTCTTTTATTCTCTAATTTTTCTCGTAAAATCTACCGTTTTTGAGTAAAAAATAAAATAAGTAAACATGAACCATCAAATATTTCAATACAAAACGAATCATTTTTGATGTTGGAGTGCTTTATTCTCTGTAGGAGAAATGATATTATGGCTGCAGAAATGTATTTCAATAAATAGCCGTGAAAACGTCAGACATTAAGTTTTGATGTATTGATATATTTTTTGTTGATTATGGAATTAAGTTTTTTGTGTACAATTATTGTCTGTTTACTTTATTTGTCTAATATTTTACACATTTTTACTATTATTACGAGTTTATCATTTTATCAAATAATGTAATAATATGGGACACGATTAATATGCAGCCAAATTGATGTACTGGGACATGGTTGCATACAGCGATCATTTTTTTAATCGAAAAATGCGATTATATTCATTTTTACATTTTGCACATGTAGATATTTTAAGTGTGAAATGAGTAAAATGACTTCAAAAAATCGTGCGATTTTTGAAAGCCATAGTAAAATCGCACTGTACGCGAGATGTTAAACGATACTTTTTTGAATCTTCATTAAAACCGAGCGATCAGATAATATAATTCATATTAGCTGAGAAACCCCGTATAATGGTTTAGTATACGATGAAATTAAACAATGCAATGTAAAGAGCAAACCTTAGGGAACCTTTCTGTTAAAACTTTTTATGTTGTTCAAGTTGTAAATTTTTAAGTATATCGAAACGCAAGAGAATTGTGTAATTAAAACGTTATGATGGCATTAAACGCAGTTCTGGGAAAATAAATTATTAACGTAAGTATTCGTCGGAGACCAATAGAAAAGAACTAAAGGAAACGACAGAAGGGAAGCGTCTATTGAAGTAAATAGGCTTTATATTACGTTCAAAGTGCCCTTTTTTCTGTAAATATTATGGCAACCCTCTTGTTTCCGGATTGGGTATTAAACTTTTCTCTAATTTCCTCATTGTTAACTTCTTCGTAGATACAGCCAACCCCTCGGGAACCATACCATATGGGACACACAGAGTGAACGATTTAATTCGGGTCACTATAATGATATCGCGAAATGCGATAAAAGCAGATTTAAATGAGTTATGAAGGTAATGTAAATCGTGAAAATTACTGGTAATTAAAATGTTTAAAATATAGGAAAGAAAAGATTACAGTCTTTTGTTGAAAATTCTACAAATCTCCTGCTTTTATCTTTTTCGATTTAAAAATTCTTCTTAAACAAGCAAGACTTTGAAATTAATATTGATCGCCAAACCTAACCAGAAACAATTAAACTTTACTTATGTACCAAATAAAATAAATTTCATCATTGTGTTTAAAAATAAGTGTCCACAGGATGATTGATTGGAACCGGGCATTAAAAATATATGAAGAATGAAAAAGGGTATGGATCTGAAATTTCGGTTATGACCATAATGGCATATGATCTGTTTAATGAAGATACTTTCAAGATGGCTACACTTTCGGAAATACCGGAAGTGGACGTCTACTTTCTTATTTCAAATACAATGGTCTAATTTTTATTGGATTTTTGGATTTAACACGCTATTTTAGAGGGACTTTTAATAGCATTCTCTAATACCTAAGTGCAGTCATTTTTTATATTTTTGGACTTTTTTGAAAAATTTTTGATTTTCATCGTGATGCTTAATATTATCTACCGCCGCCATTTTTGAACAGAAAACGCTTAAATTTCGACTATGCATAGAAGAAACCTAGGTTCAACCTGGAATTTCTGCAATCGACTTACAGGGTGTCCAAATTTTTTTTTTAATACTTCAGATCACTAAAACTCAATTTTTTTAAAAATACAATGCCCAATATTTTTTTTCATTTTCTAATGCAAAATTAAATTCTGCATCAATCTGTATTAACGTTTCCCATACCTATCTGCAACAATTTTCGAGTTATTTAGAATTTTTAATAAAGTTAAGAGAAAAGGTAACAACAGTTGCGTTAAATAACAAAACTAAATTGTCTTTTGTTTCATGGCACTCTTTAGATTCATAGGGTTTTTTTAATGAATTTTATTTGTTGTAGGCTTAATTATCAAAATAAATATATTAAGTTAAATTAAACAAAGGGTTTTAAAACAGGTTTATTCCTTATAAAATTATTTTTTTAAAAAGATCCTACATGTTTCGTCACATCTGTTTTATCGGCATCCTCAGAGACGTTTTTTTTTAAATTGAAGAAAATTGTTTTATAATGTTGAATTAAAAGGTCTTGAAATTTGTTAAAAAATTGAAAATTTGTTTAAAATGATGAATAGAAACTTAAATTAATTTAGACATTGTATTGTCGAAGATTAGCACATTAAAGAATTTAACATATTAAAAATTGTTATATTACTTTTAACGTGTTTGTGCCGTACAATTTGTGTTGGTTTTTTAAAAACTATTGTAATATATACAGGGTGCACCACGACCCTGAGATTCTTCGATAGCTCCTTAATTATTGAAAATATCAAAAAATATTTAATACAAATATTGTGCGAACTTATTTTCTACATAACCTAAAATTATTTTCAAATATACAGGGTGTTTCGTTTGAGCGGCACATATAAAAATGTAATTTTTTTAAATAGAACACCCTGTATATTTTTACATTTTTGGATTTCTCTTAAAATTTACTTTAAAAAATGTTAAAGGTTATATGGGTTTTAGGTCAACCGTTTTCGTAAAATTTACATTTTTATGAAATTTTTGTACGATACAGCACTTTCAATTTTTTTTAACATTACAGTTATTTAAAAAAGCGGTAATATTTCGTTTTAAAATGAAATTGACAATAGATTAATTAACACTTTGCGCTAGCTACATTTTAAAAATATTATACAGGGTGTTTTTTACGCTTGGTCAAACTTGTGAAATTTTAAACATCGATAAGTCATTTTTCTTAAAGGCAACACCCTGTATATTTTTATATTTTTTTGTAGAGAATTTAATTGTCTTTCGAAATTATTAAGCATGTCCTATACCTAAAGTTGACATTTTTCGAGCTATCTCGATTTTTATTATTATTACTAAGGCAATTGAAATATTTTAAAGTCGGCCATGGACGTAAGTCGTAATTTTTCAAAGAATTTTTAAATAAAAGAATTAAAAAAGCTGCAATTTTAATTTTAGGCTAAAAATCTACGTCTTTTTCCCAAAATGTATCGTATAAATTGTTCAAAATTATATCCTTGTTCATGTTCTACGCACAGCCGTAGACGTTGTCTGAAAGACTCCAGCACCCTTTATAACATTTCGGGGGTTATACCATCAAAAGCAACACAGCAAGTATTGCAGTTGCCGAACACAGAATATCCTAATAGATGGATAGGGCGAGGTAGACCAATCTCCTGGCCACCTAGGTCACCTGATCTTACCCCCATAGATTTATTTTTGTGGGCACACATAAAACAGGTGTATCAAGACCCCCCAACAACTGCTGAAGATATGCAGAACAGGTTTCGTGTTGATTTTGATGGTATAACCCCCCATGTTATAAAGGGTGCTAGAGTCTTTCAGACAACGTCTACGGCTGTGCGTAGAACAAGGACATAATCTTGAACAATTCATACAATAAATTTCTGAAAAATGGGGTACATTTTTAGCCTTAAATTAAAGTTGCAGCTCTTTTTATTCTTTTATTTAAAAATTCCTTGAAAAATTTGACTTACCACCATGGCCGACTTTAAAATATTTCAATTGCCTTAGTAATAATAATAAAAATCGAGATAGCTCGAAAAATACTAACTTTAGGTATAGGACATGCTTTATAATTTCGAAAGACAATTAAATTCTCTACAAAAAAATATAAAAATATACAGGGTGTTGCGTTTAAGAAAAATGACTTATCGATGTTTAAAGTTTCACAAGTTTGACCAAGCGTAAAAAACACCCTGTATAATATTTTTAAAATGTAGCTAGCGCAAAGTGTTAATTAATCTATTGTCAATTTCATTTTAAAACGAAATATTACCGCTTTTTTAAATAACTGTAATGTTAAAAAAAATTGAAAGTGCTGTATCGTTCAAAAATTTCATAAAAATGTAAATTTTACGAAAACGGTTGACTTAAGTCTCATATAACCTTTAACATTTTTTAAAGTAAATTTTAAGACAAATTCAAAAATGTAAAAATACACAGGGTGTTCTATAAGAAAAAATTACATTTTTATATGTGCCGCTCAAACGAAACACCCTGTATATTTGAAAATAATTTTAGGTTATGTAGAAAATAGGTTCGCACAATATTTGTATTAAATATTTTTTTATATTTTCATTAATAAAGGAGCTATCGAAGAATCACAGGGTCGTGGTGCACCCTGTATAACAGTTTTTAATATGTTAAATTCCTTAATGTGCTAATCTTCTACAATACAATGTCTAAATTAATTTAAGTTTCTATTCATCATTTTAAACTCAACAAATTTTAAATTTTTAACAAATTTCAACATCTTTTAATTCAACATTATAAAACAATTTTCATCAATTTTTAAAAAAACATCCCCGAGGATGCCGATAAAACAGATGCGCCGAAACATGTAGGATCTTTTTTAAAAAATAATTTTATAATTAATAAACCTGTTTTAAAACCAGCAAACCTTTGTTTAATTTAACCTAATCAAGCAACAGGAAAAACCAACGTTATAAATAGGCCTATATTAAACCTTATATATCATTGAAAAGAGGGAAAAAAAATGCTTTTTTGTGCGATCGTACTAGAAACAGCTGTTTGACGGCCGCGTTAGCAACCATAAAGTACTGCATTACCGGCCCTATCCTTAGCAACGGCCGTAAAAGTTACTTTTCAGGCCGTTACCCTTAGCAACGGCCGAAAAAGTAACTTTTACGGCCGTTGCTAAGGAGAGGGCCGGTAATGGAGTACATACGCCGTCATCTGTCAGTGACAGAATGTCACCTATAATTTTGAAAATTACTAAAAATTTAAATTGTTTTTAATTCGATCGCACAAAAAATGTAATATGCACCTCGGCCAAAACGTACTTTTTGGCCTTGATACATAAATAACTATTTTATGAGGTCATAGCTCACTATGGTTTCCATTTAAAAAAATGCAAGTTTGTAATTTATCTAAGAATTTAAACAATATTGAAACAAATAAATGTTTCCATTTTATAGTGCGTAAAAAATCTACAACTTTTTTCTCAAAACTATGTTTGTACCATCAGGCAGGGTTGAGCAGATTTAAATCAATTGATTTAAATCAAGTGATTTTTTTTTTTAAATTATTAATTTAAATCACAGATTATATGAGTACAATATAATATTTATAATAAAACAAAATTGTATTACTATTTGTAATTAAATACACGAAATGGTGAATAAACCATACAATTTGCTCTTGTAAAGTAATATTCATTGTGGAAATGCAATAATTCAAAAAATAAATGACAAGTTTTTGACGTTAGCGAAGTGAACAGTCAGTTTTTTCAATTTCCACGGCACTCTATTGCTTCAATAACCATTTGAAAAAAAATGTCGACTATCTCGAAAAGTATGAGTTTTGGGTATAGGACATCAAAATATGAAGCTCTTTTAAAGGCGAATTCGATGACATAAAAAAATACAGGGGTTTGCATTTGAAAAAATTGAGTTACGAGCTTTTGAAAATCATGGAAGTTGCCACCTATTTATAAACACCCCTGTATGTGTGATTGAAATTTTTTCATATCGAGCGAACAGAGAAATTTTTTCTGCATGTCCATACCAAATTACAACTCTGTACTTCAAAATAACTTCAGGAGAATTTTTTAAATAAAGACTTAAAACCTTAAATAATTTAGAAA
This sequence comes from Elmis aenea, assembly GCA_947652605.1. NCBI lineage: Eukaryota > Metazoa > Arthropoda > Insecta > Coleoptera > Elmidae > Elmis > Elmis aenea. The sequence goes on along the minus strand of OX393582.1, from coordinate 13,204,789 downwards.
ATTAATTTTTTTTTACAACGCCGTATAAGAACCTGTAGTATTTTATATTGATGCAAAGCTAAAATTAAGGCGGTCAAAAATATTAAATAAAAAATTGGGTGTTGTATTTGAAATATAAAAGTTGCTATTAGTTCCAGAAAGGTGACTCACCCTGTTTATTTGAAAATATTTTTATTGTGTTGTTTAGAAAAAACTGTATAAAATAGCATTTGAATCAACTTCATATCTCAAACCGTTTAGCCACAGTCGACCGATTCCGCACTAATGACTCACCCTGTGTATAATTAATTAAAGATCACCATTTAGCACTGATTTTTTCAAAATTCTTAATCATTAATTTAATTTTTCATTTTGACAAAAAATCACCAATGAATTAAATATATTGGTTATTAAATATATTAGCACAAACAGAAATAGCATGTGAATATGTCACTAAATTCGATAATATGGTACATTTGATTTAAATAAAAAAAATCTGATTTAAATCAAAAATTGATTTTTTTTTTAAATCACGATTTTTATCCACCCTGCCATCAGATATAACCGAGTTATTAACGATTTAAAAAAATGCCTATTTTGATTTTTGTTGATTATCTAGAGTGCCATGGAACTTTTTTAAAACATTAAAGTATCACTGAATAGGTCTCAGAAGGGGGAAAAATTTGTCTAATTTAAACTTCTTTGTAGCTCTTACCGTTTACGAGATCCCAATAGTAGCCCTTCTATGTGAACCACCCTGTATAATGGAATAAAATATACATCCTTCACATTACCTGCGCACTATCCTCCTAAAATAAACAAACTTTGCCGTTACCTAAATGCAGATCCAACTGATAGTTTGCACACTTGACTTATTTTTTCTTGAGACTGTAAAAACATGTGATAGAGAAATCAAATTGAATCTCTTCATTATTCTTTCAACCTTGATACAGATTTAACGGAGTGAGAGGGACGGGCGAGGGTGAAAAAATGATGATAACGCACAAAGATACAATAGGATATATTTATTAGAGCTTAATCCAAGAACAGGTTGATCATTAATTAGTGACCTAATGTTATTGGAGGCTTTATCTTATTTAATCTTTATTACATCTAATACTATATCGATTTCATTCTATTATTTCATAAATTATTACATTCATTATATTACCTGTCTAATAAATAACAATTTCAGATTATCTGAAGAGACCTTGTATATAATCACTTACGGTAAGATCAATGCAACTTGTGGCCAACAATCTTATTATATATTATTAGAATCGGCATAAAATTTCTCCTTTAAATTTATCTTACACCGTTTTATAAATTATATTATTATACAACGCCCAGCAACTGTAACCAATAACCTATTATCTATGATGTTATTACACATTGTTCGAGTGGGCAATTGTTTTTGATTGATAACCGCTAAAGTACCCATCAAATATAAAATGCATGCTTAAAAATAACTTTCCCAGTCGATGTTTTGATGAAACGAAGTATTTACTTCTAGAAGAGCGTTTTTGTTGCATAATACAATTAGCAACTTTTTAACCGGTTGAGATCTTACTAAAATTAATGTTGCCAGTTCTTGTTATCACATTCTAAAAATAACAGCCGTAAACATGCGGTAAATGCAATGTACATAGGCAAATACTTTGGTATGTTTAAACAGTAAAAACGGTAACAAAAACACCATTGTTGGAGGCGCTTAAAACTGGTTGAGCAATTTTATTCAAATTGTAAATTAAACTTACCTTGAACAAATACGGAGCATAATTTTAGAACAGAGCACACGAAGGTAAAGATAAGTTTATTTTTTTTTAAACCAGCATGTAAGTAAATATGAAATCTTGCATCCTATAGAACACAAATCGTCGCCTTGGGCCCGATTGCATAAAAATTGACCCTGAGATTAACCCCAGTATTAAACTTCGTTAACCCTAGAACTAAACCAAATCGCAGCATAGTGGGCGCTGATGTTGTTTAGATTTGGGGATTAACTCGTATTGTAACACCAGTGTTACTTTCTGTGTGCAATCGGGTCCTATGTTTTTTCCATAGGGTAAGTCCGGGATAGATGCCCCACCGGCGGATGCCCCATCAAAATAATTTCGTTATTAACGGACAGGTTGCGCTGGCTTTTTAAGGGTTGGTTTGTATTGCGTATGTGATTGTGTGCAGTGCTAATTTTTTTTTTTTAAAACCTTATTCGGGCAAGTTATTAGCAAAAATTCATTTTTAGAGCTTCACAAAATTTATCACTTTGGTTTGCTTGTACAAGCATATCATGATAAAGTACTTTTATCATTGTTTTTGTAGTGCAATACATTTAGGCATACAATAGGTTAGTGTTCGTGCCAAAGTACATATTCTGGCACAAAATTTAAATTTGATATTTGGCTGGGGCATCTATACCGGACGATAGGAGAAGATGCCCTACATGTGTTGGGTGTGGGGAAAAGTACACAAACACAAAATGGAATGATGAGTGGGTTCAGTGCATGCACTGCAACAAATAATCCCATGAATGCTGACCTAAATATGAAAATCTTTGTAATTTGTGTGGAAAAATACTGACATTAAAAAAGAAATAAGTACTTAATTGTTAATACGTATACTAAACATTTAGTTTCTGTTTATTAGTTTGTAACTACATAATATTTTCGTAGGGGCATCTATACCTATACTAGTGGGGCATCTTTGCTCGACAATTTGATGAAGATGGCAAATGCTCATATTTTAAGTTTTTAATTTTTCGAGTCATATAAGTTTATAACAGTGTAAATTTTCATGTTTAAATAAAATAATATACATACAACGTAGTTACAACCATAGTTTTTACTCCTTTGTCCAGAATATATTAGCATCTAAAAAGGTGGGGCATCTATCCCGGACTTACCCTATCACATGTAGATCGTTTTGAGAAAGTTGACTTTAAAATTAAATAAAACTGCCATTCGTCAAAAGATTTTTTGATTTGGAACAAACAGGGCCGGATATAGGGGTGTGCAGAGTGTGCACCGTTCAAACGAGATATTTAACATTTTTGAAAAGAGCCAAAAATGGTGTTGGCTTAATTTCGAGTATCAAAAAAGACATCAAAAATGTTAAATATCTCGCTTAAACGAAAAGATAGAGAAAAACTTTAAAGACATTTTTTGCATGGTATTTTGTCCTTAATAAGATGGCGATGTTCAATTTTTTTTTACTCATACAAATATTGATATATTACACCTAACTTTCTTATTTTAAATGACAACCATAGTTGGCTTTGACATGAATCGAAAGCTTATTTTTTGCGTTTTTCAAAAATATATAATTTTTCTATGGTTGCTATTTAAAATAAGAAAGTTAGGTGCAATATATCGGCATTGATATAAGTAAAAAACAATTGAACATCGCTATCTTATTAAGCACAAAAAATCATGCGAAAAATGTCTTTAAAGTTTTTTTCTATCTTCTCGTTTAAACGAGATATTTAACATTTTTGAAAAGTGCCAAAAATCGGTTTTTGGCTATATTTCGAAAATTAAAAAAGATATTAAAAATCTGTTTACGGCAATAAATTTCTCTCGAAAAAATAAATCGAGTTTATGTATTTACTTTTTTTCTATCTCTGATAATAACCGAGATACCCTGTATGGGCATCGAAAATAGACCACCCTGTACATGGTTATCCTACGTTTAGAATATGAATCTGCAACGTTTAAGTAAAAGGCCTGGTATTAGTTAGTACTCATGTACAATATAAACTTACTGTTATAATAAGTCTACAGGCATATTAAAGTTTTTAAAATCTAAACATTTGTACTGTGTTGCTATGCTTTGTATGAATCTACTTAATAATTCTAGGTAGGCTTCAAATTACTTTTAAATTATAGGTCGTTTATATCCCAGAAAGTAGTATATTATGTGTGAGGATGTAGAAAAAACTTGTTTTATATTCTAGTTGACCGAAAAAGTCGCTTATGACGTCACGGTGTAGATCATCCCGTTGCAAGTTGAGTTGCCAAACTAGTAATTATTGAAACTCTGAAACTAGTTCCTCAATGAACTGTCAATAGCGACGTTGCTACACATGTATACTGCCGCAAAACTTGAACAAAATTGCTTATTACTGAAGCTAATATGCATAATTTCTGTTTTAACAGTTATGTAAATTTTATTCTGTTTGTGGCCCAATTTTTTTTCAGTATTTTTGCAACTACAACAATATAACTCATTCTGTGCGATATAAAAAAAACAAGAGTTGCTTGTTTCTGCGGAAATATCAGTATTTTTTTAATATATAAAGTGACTGATACCGGTTATTTCCAGTAAATCGGCTAGAAATATCACTAAACTGGATTTTAATTACATTCTCATTAATTTATAACACAGATAAGACATGTTTGCATAATCAATAAATATTTATCCAATAAAATTGCGATAGCTTTGCTTATATAGACCTATGCTTTGCGTTTTTAACCTTGGTAATTAAGTGTTCTTTGTATAATATAAGACATAATCAAGCAACTGATTTATAAGTAATTAATTGGTGTATTGGTTAGATGAACTTTTGTTTTATAGATGCTGATAAAGGTTATTGGTAAAGTATTAAAACACATATAATTTACGACAAAATAATTAACAATTAGTTGAGCTTAGAAGTCAATGACCTCTTTTTAAATAGAGTAAGTATTCGTATTTAACTCTAAGTTGCAATTAAGCTCAATAATAAAAAGGTTTTTTTTTATGAAAAGTACTTATTTCTAATGTAAAAGGTCAATTTGCTAAAAACAGGCATTGTCTGTAGAGAAATCGAAAAAGCTACCAACACTGTTTGTTTAACAGCACAAACAAGTGTTTTAGTTAGTTTTTAAAGCTTAAGAAGTGTTTGTTAAAAATTGTTTATAAAATGTACTGATTTTTCTGAAATTTCCAATTAAAAAATAATTAATTTGATATTACAACGATAAGCTTTTGATAAATAAATTTGCATTTCTGGTATTTTCTAAAAATTTTGAGTTTTATTTGAATACATAGTTTTATTTGTTTAACAAAGTTTTAGGGTTTTTTAAAAATATTTTTGAGTAATATACAGGGTGTCACACAAAAAAGCCGCAAGCGGTAACTCCGTTGTTTGTGGTCCGATTTTGATGAACAAAAAACTAAATGAAATGGCTCCTCAAATACTATAAACTAAATTGGATTTCAATTCTTTTCAAGTTCAACTTAAATGTCAAACGATAGTCATTTGTTTTCCAAACGGCACCATCTATTTTTTACATTTTTTTTTTTGAATTCAATTAGGTATGTAATCATAAGTTAATTTTAGTGCTAAACTAATAAGAAATAAAAAATGAAAGTTTAACTAAAATAGGTTAGGTTTCACAAAATTGTCAAGCGTGCCGTGGAAAACAAAAAATCCTAATCAACAAATATCATTTAAATACCACACTGACGTTTAAATAACATTTGTTGATAGAGATTTTTTTTTGTTTTCCACGGCAAGCTTGAAACTTTTGTGAAACCTAAGCTATTTCAGTTAAACTTTTATTTTTTATTTCTTATTAGCTTAGCACTAAAATTAACTAATGATTACATCATTGAATTCAGAAAAAAAAATGTATACCGGATTTAGTAAAAAAAAATAGATGGTGCCGTTTTTGCGGCGTTTTTTGTGTGACACCCTCTATACCGATACAAAGAACAAATATTATTGCAAAAAACTAATAAAACTTTAAATACATTCTTGTGTGTGGTCTAATTTTTGCAAATGTTTGTGTAATTGTTGGCAATAAATCACTAGAAAACAACTAAGTTAATTGTATTCGCTAATTAATTTATTTCAAAATGTTAAAATACTTTTGAATATAGTAGTCAGCAGTAACATAACGTTACATTTAAAGTAACACGAGAAATACTATTTGGGAACAAACCCAGTAAGGAACAATTTTCAAAATTAAAAATCATGTATTAATTAATTTGGTCTAACTAAAAACGAAAAATTAATTTTGTTATTAATTGCCGAATTATGGCTAATTTTGTAAAAATTTCCTAATCAAAGTTTGCCATTATTTCGTAAACAAGTGATGTTTGCAGTTATTAAACAAGTAAATGTCATATCCAAGTAAATTTTTCAACTTTTAAGCAAATCCGTGTATTATAACAGTTTATTGTGGTATTGTGAACATGGCTATATGTGAACACTAAAAAGTTTAATATGTTAAAAGCTTAATTGTTTAATAATTGCAAACATCACTTGTTTACGAAATCATGGCAAACGTTGATAAAGAAATTATTACAAAATTAGCCATATCTCGGTCATTTTTTGCAAGAAATGTAAAAAAACTGTATATTTTTAAAAGGATAAGAATTTTATTTCATACAAGTCATGGCCAACTAGAGTTTTTATTTAAAAAAATATTATTTCACTTCATATCTCAAAAGTCAAAGTAGCTAAAAAAAATTAGTTTTGTTTTTAAATTGAAAATAAAAATCTGTGCCTATAAAAAACCTTTCTAACATTTTCTATTTCATTAAATAAAGAGTTATTGTAACTTTTTAAAAATGATTAAATTTTATTTTATATACAGGGTGCACCACGACCTTGAGATTCTTCGATAGCTCCTTTATTAATGAAAATATCAAAAAATGTTTAATACAAATATTGTGCGAACCTATCTTCTACATAAACTAAAATTATTTTCAAATATACAGGGTGTTTCGTTTGACCGGCACATATAAAAATTTAATTTTTTAAAATAAAACACCCTGTATATTTTTACATTTTTGGATTTCTCTTAAAATTTACTTTAAAAAATGTTTAAGGTTATATGGGTCTTAAGTCAACCGTTTTCGTAAAATTTATATTTTTATGAAAATTTTGAGCGATAGAGCACTTTCAATTTTTTTTTACACTAAAGTTATTTAAAAAAGCGGCAAAATTTCGTTTAAAATTGAGATTGACAATAGATTAATTAACACTTTGCGCTAGCTACATTTAAAAAATATTATACAGGGTGTTTTTTACGCTTGGTCAAACTTGTGAAACTTTAAACATCGATAAGTCATTTTTCTTAAATGCAACACCCTGTATATTTTTACATTTTCTTGTAGAGAATTTAATTGTCTTTTGAAATTATTAAGCATGTCCTATACCTAAAGTTAATATTTTTCGAGCTATCTCGATTTTTATTAGTATTACTAAGGCAATTAAAATATTTTAAGGTGGGCCATGGACGTAAGTCGTAATTTTTCAAAGAATTTTTAAGCAAAAGAATAAAAAGAGCTGCAACTTTGATTTATTATTTGTATATAAAAAATCTGATTTTCGCTAGCTATTATAATAACCGAAATACCCCGTAAAACATTCGAATATGAACCCTGTATAAGTTGCTATTTATGAACAAATAAGGCAGTTTTAGGTTGAAAATTAAAGTATGGACTAAAGATGCCCAATTTGTGTACGGAACATTGGCCACCTAAATAATCTTCCTTATTTACAAAAACATTGATAAACACACTAAACTTTTCATAATCTTGTCGATTATTACATAAATTGTGAACAAAAGTAAATTTAACCGAATGGGAAATTTTGCAAAGAACAAGAGATTATAAAAAGTAGCATGAGTCAAGTTGCACATATTGTCAGTATTTATTTTCATCTCCTCATGCACTACACAAATAAAAAATATGTGCACTTTAATAAAAGCCGCTTTGAAGGAATTTATTTTTGTATCGAGATCCCTACATTTGTTATATAGCCTTGAACGTTTCTGTAAATCTATTTTAGAATAAAGAAAAAAATGCAAATGTTAAAATGTTATGTATTCAATAGAGCGAGCACATGTGTCGCACCAGCGGGATGTGCAGCTATAAACGTGCGTGTGACAAACCCAAATCCCCAGTTCTTTGTTTATCACTGACTTACGATATTGTATGTACATAAGGGTGGAAGTTACATTCATTCTCCCTGATACTTTGTGTGCGCCAGTTATTACCAGTCGACGTTAACAAAGACAGAACGAAAATAAACGCTTGAACGAACGAGAGAGAAATACTTGTTACATAAAACGTTCAATGCTTAGCAACCGTGAATCTGTTCTTGAAAGTTTGATGAGCATTACACTTTCGCAGATCATCTAAAATTAGGATTACCAACCTTGGGTTGTAAGAAAAGAGTACAGTACAGATTAAGGAATTGGGGTAGGGGGGGGGGGTGTATTAAAAATTATATGTATACGAAATACAATACAACTTTTATCAAAAATGAAATTTTCTGAGAAATCCATAATAAAAAACTTTTTCATTTGCTGCATACTTTTTGAATGACGCTGTATATAATTTCTATTAAATATGATGCAAAATGGTAAATTATTTAATGATATTGTAACCGTAAATGGCAATAAATGTTGTTCCGCAATGAAGTATATTTTTATCAAAGTTGCAAGTACTTTTTTCTGACCAAAATCTCAACAATAACAAACAAATTAGCAAAATGGCAAAATGCTACAGTAGGGTCAATAAGTAATCAGAGTTGGGTAAATTGACGATGTAGCTTTGTATACACGGAAAACAATGAAAAAAAATATTTTTTTGTGTCTTTTTGTTTTGACGCGATCTGCGTGAAAGACAAGTTGTAATTTATTTACACAGTAATATTAATGTATTTTATGATGGTGAACAGTTTATTTTAATTTTATATTCACCAATCATTAAAGAAATGATAAATAAAATGTAAGTTTTTTTAAATAAAAATATGAGAATTTTCAACAATTTGGTTATACCGCGGTTATCATATAACACGGGTAGGATACAACTTCCGCAAACCGGTGTTGTAACTATAATCGGCTTTCATTTAAATAATATTTTTAATATTTCGCATAAAAATTTAATGATTTTTATTATTTGCTCTGTAAAACTCAAAGAACGGTATAGAATGGGTTCCATTAAATTTTATTTATTTACCGTATTGTAATTTATTAATTTTTTCTCACAATCTCACAAAATAATTAAACAAATCACAACGGAAGAACTTAAGCGTAAGCCTACCAGCATTGGATTAGTTTTGGTCAAGTGGTGGGGTTTTGGTGTTGCTACAGTGGCGGTAATTTCGTACAATTCAAATAAAACGAGCAATTGTGAAAGATAACACTGGGTAGTGGGTACGAGCATTTTAACGTTTACCGCTGCTTGCAATTTATTGTGTGGAAATTGTGTTTTATGTCAAATGTATTATTTTGGTTGAAGAAAGTGTTAGATAATCTGATTTAAAAAAAAAAATTAATTCAAAGTTCCAAAAAGAGTACATTCGGCTTTGATAAGTGAAAAGTAAGAGTACGCTGTTTTACAACTCCAAAAAGAGTACATGTACTCTTTAAAGAGTACGGTTGGTAACCCTATCTAAAATAGGCTCGATATTTTATAAAAATAACGTTTGACTACTGAATTATTTACGATTACCTAAACCTCTGGAAGTAAACAAAAAGAAGTGCTGGTGGTGTACGAATTCCCGTCGAACGAACCTGCGGCGCTGAGTTGCGAACAAAGGAAAATTCTATAAGCAAGGGGTTTCTTTGTTGGCACTTTCAAATAAAGCAAGCTCCTTATATTATACAACAGCTTTTGAATTCATTTTTATAATCGTAATAAACCGGCATTACTTCGCCTAAAAAAGTATTCCGTTTCATTACACGCCGTGATGTGGCATTAAGAATCATCTTTATGACTAACACAAGAACACTCTTGCTCGTAACCGTGTAATAATTCAACTGAATTATTAATAAAACATCACGGCCAAGCAGTTTAAATAATATACAGGGTGCGTGTTTCGACACAAAGAATATTAGGATCTTGGAAGTGTGTTTTTATCTGGTTAGTAAGAGTTAGGGATGCACCGGTTAACAAACTGGCCAATTATTAATTAATCGATATAGCTTATTGGCCAATAACCGATACATCAGCCGATTTTTGCTATCCACAAACCGGGCGCAATTGACTTCTTTTTCTTTAGTTTTGCATTTAAATAAATAAAATTTTAGATATGTGATATGTGTAACAAACCGGATTATATGAACATAACAGGGTGGGCAAATTTCGATGTTTTAATAGGGAATCTCGGTAACTATAAGAGGTATCAAAAAACGGACCGCGCATCTTCGATCTCTTTTTTCGAGAAAAAGTTTAAGGTGAAAACTAAAATTGGTTATTGTCTTTTGTTTTTGATCGCCGATAACTCGATTTTTCGACTTTTCGTCTCTCGTATCTCACTTGTTTATGAAAATAAACAAAAGTAATTTTGACGCTCTACAGACATTTTATTAAAAAGAATACAGTGGCGTAGACAATTTAAAAAAAAAAATATTTTAATTCGACTTGTGACATAAAGTTGTATTTTTTTTAAATAGAACCCATTGTGGTACACCCCCTTTTTTTTTCTTTAGTTTTGATTTTAGATAAATGAAATGTTAGACATATGATATGTGCAAAAAACCGGTCTTTGAGCACACGCACACATTTGTTTCACTTCCGGTTTCGCCGGAAATGACACCAACTGTTATTTTAAATGGAACACCTTGTATATTTTCACATTTTTGGAAAGCGGAACCGTTTTTGGATACAACTGCACTATTTTGGTTAATTTTTATAACCTCAAAATTTTTTTGAAACAAAATTTAGTTTTTTATTAAGGGTGCCGTGCATAAATTGATTTTTATTATGTCAACATTTGTCCAAAAAACGTTTTTGTAAATTTTAAATAACATTTAGGTTACTTTAATCGGCTTTGAAGGTTGCGGAATCGGTTTTTTGACAAAGTCTTTTTTTTTAAGGGAACTATGATGGTACAAGCGGTTATTTAGTTAGGGCATCTCCTAACGAATCCGTCGATACCAATAACTTGTATTTTTATTAAGATTCTGCTTTAAAAACTTCAAATTATTGTGAAGATTTAAGAGATCCTTTCAATCGCAGTAATCTAATTATGTAAAAATGATTACCAAAATCTTAAGACTTTTCAATTAAATAACTATTGTAGTCAAACATAAAACAACGATCATTTGTTTTGTTGTAGTTATGCACAATGTACTACGATAAAAAGGATCTCTTAATAAACCTTAAATTTTTTGGCTAATCAAACCTTAAGTTTAGATATACTGTGATTTTCATTTTATTAAATAGCCAAATTAGAAGCCAGACATTAAAATTTAAGGAATCAATAAAAAATTATTGTTTTAAGTAATCTGTTTCGAAATACTTTCAAAGCCTACTTTGTGTTTGTATCTATAAATTATCAAGAAAACCGCAATATTTTGAGAAATACTGATTTCAGACATAACTGACATTTAATAGTTTTTGAAGATAATTACATTATCCATAAGACAATGTAAAAAATATAAAGTGTTCCATTTAAAAAAAAAAAAGACTTATTCATATTTGAAGTTTGACTAAATGGACCGAGCACAAGGAACACCCTGTGCACTATTTTAAAACTTTAACTAGTCGAAAATCGCTATGAAACTATTTATTGTCCAACAAAGTTTTAAAGAAGTTGATTCTGACATAGCCAAGTTGTGAGAGATCATTATTTTTTTAGACTCCTGTTCTTGTCAATATTTTTATAAAAACTTGAATAACTCAAAAACCATTAATTTTAGATACAAAAGATCTAATATATTTTTAAAAGAGAATTCAATTTTACATCTTAAAATTATAAAATACACTTGGTGTTTTATTAAAAAAAAACAATAGTACGTATCGGTGCGCAAAAACAAAACACTGTGTACCTATAGTTGAAAATAATTTAAGGTTATGTATTAAATTACTACAAACAACTTTTATTCAAAACCATTTTTTGTAAAGTTGTCACAGGACGAGATATTGATCCGTTACGTTACTTTTTGTACACACCGTATATCTATAGATCCATTTCTGAGACATAGCACAATGAAAAAATCTTGTAGTAAAACATGCTCTCGTAAATCATTTGTTTTTCGACTAATCAATAGCATGTACTCATACATTTCTAAGCATTTTTACAAGAAAAATGCACAATGCACAAAAGTCATTAGATTTAATGTATCGTAGATAAGGTTCATTTATTAAAGTTTCATTTTATTTCATTATGTGAAAACTGTTGTTGCGAATGGCATTACATATTAATTAATTACATTTTTAAACGGCCCTGCATTGAATCTGATGTACCACTGTTTTCTTGATTTAAAAATATCAAAGAATGTACAGGTCCGTCAAGTTGGAGCTACAACATAACAAAAAACAAAAACTTTAAACGTCATAATTTTTTGCTCATTTTTTGCTCATTTTTTGCTAATTTTTGCTATACTTTTTAAATTTTTTGCTGGTCTCTAATAGGAGATAATTAAAAAAAAAGAATTGTAACTCCAACTTTACGCTGAGTTACATTTGCTAAAAAGTCAAAATGTTTTTATGTCATAATTTTTTGCTCATTTTTTGCTAATTTTTGCTGTAATTTTTAAATTTTTTGCTGGTCGCTTTTCCAAGATATGTAGTTTTTTCATAATCATTATGTGCTACAAATAGGTGGTATTCTTGGATATACAACACGAATAACTTCGAATAACCAAAATGTACGTCAATGTTTTGTTCTAATAACTTTATAATAATTTATAAAGTTAACTTATATACACACTTTCAATTTATTGATATTTAAAAGTAGTTTTGTTGCAGTTTTTGTAAAAACCATAAAGTTTCTTTACATGACTATCAGTTAAGGCATTATTACACTCCAATAAAATTGAACAATAGGTACATAAATTCAGACCTGCAAATAACAATGCTTAAGACCCACCAGAAATAGGACTAGGTTCTTTTTGTAGAAATAAACATTTTTAGTTGACAATGTTACAACAATAAAAAAATGTTAGTACAAAAACCTAATTTTTATTCTTATGTGATGTGGGACATATGTGTCCCTTTAATGGTCTAAAGAGGGTTAAAAAGTCGTAAATAGTTTGTTTTTTTTAGTAAACGAAATTTGACTTTGAGATGCAAAAAATTATTTACATCAAGATTTGTGGCTTATCGTTGCTGTATTTTTTAAATATTTGGTTGGTTTCTTACAGAAAATGCAACAAATCGACATAATTATAACATATACCAAGCTACTAAACAATATTTTCTATTTAAAGTGGAAAACAAAGACATTTGCATCATTCCGTGATGTCAAGTCGCTAAAAAATTGGTCGATGTTGCGATATTGCAAGTTTACATTAAAAAGATTATATTAGATTTGGTGAAAAAATTACTTAAGTACATGGAAGAAGAAGGTTTACAGTGTTGCGGGTTCGAAGGATGTTTTTTAAGAAACAATATTTTTTAAACGCTTTTAATTATATATTAAATAAACATATATGTACAGGTACACGTATCAACAATACATGTATGTATTGCTACAAACATCTAATTTTAAAAATCAAATAAAACGTACATACATATAAACCCTCGTCACCTAAAATAATCATGCCATTTATTATACCAGAATGAAATTTATGCAAAGAGATGAACCAATTAACTTATATACACACTTACAATTTGTTGATACTTAAGGCCGGCGACATACTTGCGGGTGACCCGTCCGGGCCGGTTCCCGCAAGTTTTGTAACTCACACGTTGTTATGGCCGGCGACATACTTGCGGTTGGGCCCGCAGCTGCCCGGACATCTATCGCACTTGCAGCGTTCAAATCGCAAGTTGCGGTTTGCCCGGACGTAATGTGACTCATTGATACATATCGGTGTGTTCATACTTGCGGGTCAACCGCAATGTAAATTCAGTTGCCAAATCAATTAACTCTACTGTTTTCAAATATTTTTACATTTTAGAGACAAAGCACTTGTTTGATGATTAACTTATTATATTTAAAATAATACTAAACGACTATTAGTCTCTCTTCTACACTTATAGACTCACAAAATTTTGTGTTATTTTTTTGGAGCGTACTCCTAATTAACACAATTAATTCGTCAAACGAATTTATTGACATTCTATAGTAGTTATAAAATTTTTCCGGGTATCTTCTCAATTCCCCATACAAGCAATGGAACTGCCCTAATGTCAGACGCATTGTGTTAAGAGGGTGAACAGAACAACTTCTCACTTTCTTTTTCTTTTTTATTGCATACGCGATGCACACTAATTCAATGGTGCTTAGTCGAGACATTTTACTGTAATGAGAGCGTCTTAAATATAGTAAACTCTACCGGACCGCAACCGCAAGTATGTCGCCAACGAAAAAGTACAAGGTCAGATTTTTGCGGGTGACCCGCACCGGTTCACCCGCAAGTATGTCGCCGGCCTAAAAGTAGTTTTGTTGCGGTTTTTGTAAAAACCATTAAGTTTCTTTACCTGACTATCAGCTAAGGCATTGTTACACTCCTATAAAATTGAACAAAACATAAATTCAGACCTGCAAATAACAATGCTTAATTTTAAAGAATAATTTTGTTGCGTTTTTTTTTTCAAAGTCATAAGGTACCGTGGGTTACACACTAAATTGTTTGGTGTTTTTTTAGTAAACTGAATTTTTACTTTGAGGTAAGTAATAAATAATTATTCTGTTAGTTGATATTTGCATGTTTAGTGGCCCATACTTGTAACTTATAAACAGTGGCTGGAAGTTTCAAGTATTAAAATTTATGATGGGGTGCCAAACAAACATTCAATAAAATTATGAAGCATTTCATTTATATTAGGCATTAAATTCTATGCAGTTTTAAACTGCATTGTAACAGGGATATTCTAGTTCTGTTCTGTTTCAAACATCTGTTTTTAGGTACAAATCCCTTTCTATATTACCTAATAGTGTAATAAAAGAGTGTAATAATGCCTTAACTGATAGTCATGTAAAGAAACTTTATGGTTTTTACAAAAACTGCAACAAAACTACTTTTAAATATCAATAAATTGAAAGTGTGTATATAAGTTAACTTTATAAATTATTATAAAGTTATTAGAACAAAACATTGACGTACATTTTGGTTATTCAAAGTTATTCGTGTTGTATATCCACGAATACCACCTATTTGTAGCACATAATGATTATGAAAAAAATTCATATCTTGGAAAAGCGACCAGCAAAAAATTTAAAAAGTACAGCAAAAATTAGCAAAAAATGAGCAAAAAATTGTGAGTTAAAAATATTTTGACTTTTTAGCAAATGTAACTCAGCGTAAAGTTGGAGTTACAATTCTTTTTTTTTAATTATCTCCCATTAGAGACCAGCAAAAAATTTAAAAAGTACAGCAAAAATTAGCAAAAAATGAGCAAAAAATTATGACATAAAAACATTTTGACTTTTTAGCAAATGTAACTCAGCGTAAAGTTGGAGTTACAATTCTTTTTTTTTAATTATCTCCTATTAGAGACCAGCAAAAAATTTAAAAAGTATAGCAAAAATTAGCAAAAAATGAGCAGAAAATTATGACGTTAAAAGTTTTTGGTTTTTTGTTATGTTGTAGCTCCAACTTGACGGACCTAGAATGTACTGTGAATGAACTTGTACCTTAAAACACAAATCAGTATACCAGTATACCAACAGCAAGATTTTGTCTTTGGGCTTTATCTTGGAAAAGGAATTAAATATTTAAAATTCGTTGCTAGAGTTACATTCTGTTTATAAATTTACGTCGATAATGTTCTATCATTTTTTTAAATTTCGTCAGTAACATCCGATAATAGTTTACAATTCGAAACACCCTGCACACTTGTAAACTTTGTAAAGATTGTATAATCATTGTATTCATCTTGAAATTCGTCAATTAATAGCATACAAATCTAATATGGCGTATGTAGGTACCTATTAATGAAAAAGTTGACTATCACGTCTTGAAACTAAGCAGGCTGGGCCAATTAAACAATGCAATGTGATTAAGGCGTTTACATAACCTACAGGTGCTAAATTTTAATTATCTAATACCTATAAGGTCAAAATTTTAAATTGTTTTTTTATTTTTTCAGAATCTCTCACGAACTGGGTCTAACATAAACATTTTTAGTTCAAATTTTCACTAAAAACGTAATATTTTTCTACCTCTAATCGTTTCCTGATGTTTTTTATGTTAAAACATACAACCACCATAAACTTAGTTTCAAGTTACTTACAAACGCGGAGTTTAAAACTTGCTGAATGAAAAAGTTTGTAAGGGTATAATGGCGAGATGCTGGACCCCCCATCAAAAATTTACTGATTCTCGATATCTTTCTAAAAAGTTTTTTCGCATTTCCGGGTGTCCGTCAACATCAGTTTGCTGAGTAAACGAAAATTTTATCGGAAAAATATCAACAAAGGAATCTCATCTTTACACGTTCCCCCGATTTTACTTCCAGCTACATTACAAGCGCTGTATTGCAAGAAATTTGAAACCTTGTTATATGTTTCAAAAGCATAACCTATGAAATGGTTATATTTTATGAGAATAAAAAGATTGATAAGATGAAAATTTGCTATCTAAAATTACTTGACACGTATTTCTTACTAAACTGTGACAAACCAATATAAAATGAATTTGGTGCGTACGCGTATTACAGGCTATGTTTTAATTTTGTAACACTGCATGAGGTAAAATTTAAAAATACGAGCTTTTCAAATTTAATGATCCACAAACAGTTAAAATATTACTGCATAATGAATGTCAGAAATATTTAAGTAATTTAAATTATGTGAAAATCCAAACATTTGATGGTGATCACAAAACACAAACTCTGGATTACAAATAAATATTTTTAATTTATTATACAGACTATCTGGTGTTCATCTTACTTAGGTTTCTATGTAATAACCTATTTGATTTTAAGGTATATTTGAACCAGATGTTCCAAATCTTTTCACCAACATATACAGGATGGTCCACATAAAAGGACCACTATTGGGATCTTGTAAACGGCAAGAGCTACAAAGAAGTTTAAATTAGACAAATTTTTTTTTTCTGAGACCTATACGGTGATGCTTTAATGTTTTAAAAAGGTTTTTGGCACGCTAGATAATAAACAAAAATCAAAATAGGCATTTTTTTAAATCGTTATTAACTTGATTATACTTGATGGTACAAAATATTTTTGTGGAAAAAGTTTTATAGGTTTTTACGCACTGTAAAATGAAAACATTCATTGGTATGAATATTGTTTATATTCATGGCACTTTATAGCTTCATAGGGACTTTTTAATACTTAAATTTTATTTGTTTTGAGCCTAAATATCAAAATGAATACATTAAACCTTATTATTATTGAAAAGAAGGAAAACAATTATTTTTTATAAGGTCATAGCCGATTATGGTTTTCATTAAAAAAGTGCAAGTTTGTAATTTATCTAAGTGTAATTTATCAGTGAGAAGTTCTCTGAAAGAGAGACAATCTGTCTAATTAAAACTTCTTTGTAGCTCTTACCTTTTAAGAGATCTCTATGGTGGCCCTTCTATGTGGACCACACTGTATAAACACTTGTTTTCTGTTTCATTGGCACATGTACTAATTCTAAGTTATAACTTAAGTTAAGTTAAGTTAACTTATAACTTATAAGTTGCACAGGTGGCAATAAAATTAACCATTTTAATTGTGAAGATGCAAAAACGGTGACTATTTTCGGGTAAAAACACAATATTTAATAGCAGTTATTAAATTATTAGAGTTTTTTATTTTTTCTACGACCACTTCGATAAATGACTATTACTGTAAAACCTGCATGTATAGAAAAGGATCCTTACGCACGGCTAGAAGTACAGTTTTCTCAAAATTATCAAAGTGGACTTACGTCAAAATTGGCAGCCAACACCGTACGTGCCAGTGTGTTTACTATTAGCCAAGAGGCCGATAAAATCGTATATATTATGTGGTCGTAGAAAAAGTATAGTGCAAAACTCGAATTGTAATTACTCACCCATCGAAACTCACAGCTTTTCCACACGGGTGTAACATACTTTTTACAACTCTTGTTATGTAATGTACTATTAAATACAATAATAGTTATTTATGTATCAAGGCCAAAAAGTGTAACTTTTTCGGCCGCGTCTGGTTTGCAAACAGGCAAGGCCGAAAAAGTACGTTTTGGCCGAGGTGCATATTACATTTTTTGTGCGATCGAATTATAAACAATTTAAATTTTTAGTAATTTTCAAAATTATAGGTTAGAAACTACGTGACATTCTGTCACTGACAGATGACGGCGTATGTACTGCATTACCGGCCCTCTCCTTAGCAACGGCCGTAAAAGTTACTTTTTCGGCCGTTGCTAAGGGTAACGGCCTGAAAAGTAACTTTTACGGTCGTTGCTAAGGATAGGGCCGGTAATGCAGTACTTTATGGTTGCTAACGCGTCCGTCAAACAGCTGCTTCTAGTACGATCGCACAAAAATAAGTTTACTGAGAAATTACTTATGTTATAAGTACCTACTTCATAAAAATGAAACCAAGACTATTTTTGAGACTCCTGTATCTTCGTCAGTAGCTAATTGCAAAAAAAATACTTTACGGTAAGATTTAGTGAGTTCAACAAAACTTCTAACATTATTTTTTTTAAAACTATGTATTAACAAAAGTAAATTATAGTCATGTTTATTTCACAGTTTTTAATGTTCAAATATAGTTTTTTGTTAATAAATCCGCAAATAATAGGTTATGCTAAAAATTTGAAAATTATCGTTTAATCGGCATTTACTTAAACATTTACCAAGTTATTGGCAACTAAAAGAATAAGTTAATATACAGCTCCCATCTATTGGACTATGACTAATCATTGTTTTTATATGAATATCAAGTGCTATAAAATTTGCATATACATAAAAAAAACGCGGCTATAAAGCGATTGTTGTATTATGTCATGCCGAAGAAATTTTCTATTTATAAAAATATACATACATATATGACGAAAGTAATTATACAAGCACACTATATAATTTTTTTAAATTTTAATTTCTTGAGCAATGATTTGGTGTACTTATTTTTATTATAATGAATAGAAAAAAGTTTATTACAATAATTAACGTCATACATGTTTTACTCCAAAACACAACAATATAACTTTAATTATTATTTCTGGTTAATTTGTTTTTTCTTGTTATTACTTGTAAAATTATCAATAATTTAAATTTTTTTTCACGAAAGTTCTTAGCACCAACATTTCCTGGAATTAAATGACTAAAACGTGTTATCGAAAACCATTCGGTTAACTCATGAATTATTTAAATGGGAACACGATATTTTAGTTGTTTATTTACAATAGTGTCAAACTGTTGAAAGAGGTAATGCTGAACAAACTTAAGGCGGTTTATTATTACTAAAAATCTTTAAATACCTCAATAAAAAATGTAAGCTATACACTTTTTAGAAGAATGCTGTAATATATCCTTCTAGACGTAACTAATCCATCAGATATCGTTTACTTGAACGTAAAAAATATTTATTATTAAATGTATGCATCTAACATAAAACAACGATTTTCATTAGTTCAGAATTCTTAATATAAATCGAGTAGGATTTTTCTAGAAAATGACGAATTTGTAATTTACCCATCTGGTTTACGTTCAGAATAATCATAAGCTGTTATTAGTATTTCAGAATTTTTAATATAAAGCAGAGTTTTCTGGTGTAAGCATTGGTACAATAATTTAAACATCAAAGGTACACATTACTTCGTGTATTGCGGACAGAATCAGAATACCATCTAAAGTGCTTGCTGTATAGATGGAGAAATGCTGTATTATTTTGTAATTTCAATGAATTACACGCACAAATGTGCATACAATTAATACCTAAAAGTTTTGTCTTGGTTATTGTAACTTGTAACTTAAACATCGTTTTACATTAAAAAAAAAGTACAGAGAGTTTGTTGGTGAAAAAAAACATACTTGTAGTACAACAACATCCATAAAAATGCGGTTATTTTTATACAGGGTATTCCAGAGATAAGTATCACCTCTAATATCTCTCATTTGTTTTTTTTAAATTTACCTTAACACAGCGCTTCTCAAGCTTTTTGCATTTGCGCCGCCTTTTTTAAATTAAATTTTATTGTCCCCCCTTTTTCATTTCAATTTTATTGTGTCTTCTTCCAATTCGTTTGCCCTGCCAAAACACTCACCTTTTGTTAAATTTCTCTACCATTGTTCAGCTGAATGTATTGTTTTTAAATGTCTTTTTTTGTTAAAACCTTTTTGCAATGTAATCTTAAAAATAGATTGAATTCCGGAATACTAGTTATTAGACTGACTAAGGACCTATCATGTGTGTATTTTATCCTTTTTTTGTTTTAATAAATAGTTTTGTACTCAATTATCAATTTTTTTGCACCCTAGATCAGTCGATTTGGGCTAAATGGTTTAAGATAGAAAGTTGATTCAAACGCTATTTCATACAATTTTTTCTTCCAAAAGCGATAAAAATATTTGCAAATATACAGAGTGAGTCACCTCTCTGGACCTACTAGCAACTTTTATGATTCGAATACAACACCCAATTTTTTATTTAATATTTTTGACCGCCTTTATTTTAGCTTTGCATCAATATAAAATAATACAGGTTTTTAGGCGGAGTTGTCAAAAAAAATTCAAAGTTTTTCAAGGTTTTAAGTCATTATTTAAAAAGTTCTCCTAAAGTTATTTTTCGAAGTACAGAGTTGTAATTTGGTAAGGACATGCAGAAAACATTGCTCTATCTATACGCTCGATATAAAAAAGTTTGAATCGCATAAAGGGTGTTCATCAATAGGGGGCAACTTCCATGATTTTCAAAAGCTCGTAACTCAATTTTTCCAAAAGCAAACCTCTGTATTTTCTTATGTCATCGAATTTGTCTTTAAGAGAGCTTCATTGTTTGTTAAGTGTATCCTATGCCCAAAACTCATACTTTTTGAGATATTCGACATTTTTTCTTCTACTCGTTATTGAAGCAAATAGAGTACCGATGAAAACGAGAAAAAATTGACTGTTTACTTCACTAACGTCAAAAACTTGTCATTTATTTCTTGAGTTATTGCATTTCCACAATGAATTTTACATTACTTAAGAGCAAATTGATATAGCAATATTTTTTATGGTCTATTTTTTTTTTACATAATGTATTTAATGTTTTTTTGTGCTTTCAATAAATTATTATTTTTCTTCGCGCTCCCACTGGTTTAGGAACACTAATAAAGATCATAACAATTATAAAATTGATTTGGTTGCCAATTTATTTATTGCTTATGTTATAATTGAATCCCCAGGCTAAGTATCTTCCTACTATTAGTAATTAAATACACGAAATGGTGAATAAACCATTTTATCAGTTTGCTATTGCAAAGTAAAATTAATTGAAGAAATGCAATAATTCAAGATATAAATGACTAGTTTTTGACGTTAGTGAAGTGAACAGTCAGTTTTTTTCAATTTCCAAGGTACTCTATTTGCTTCAATAACGATTAGAAGAAAAAATATCTCGAAAAGTATGAGTTTTGGGTACAGGACATCTTACCAAAAAATGAAGCTCTCTTAAACAAAAAATCGATGAAAATAAAAATACAGGGGTTTGCTTTTGGAAAAACTGAGTTACGTGCTTTCGAAAATCATGAAAGTTGTCACCTAATTATGTGTTATTCAAACTTTTTTATATCGAACGAATAGAGCAATATTTTCTGCATGTCCTTACCAAATTTTAACTCTGTACTTCGAAAAATAACTTCAGGAGAACTTTTTAAATAGAGACTTAAAACCTAGAAAATATTCTTAGCTGATTGTTTGGATTGCAAAGTTGATCATACTAAACATACAAAATACTGTATTTTAGCCCTAAACACCAGACAAGCTACTAGTACTTATAATATTTCCTTAGTGAACCACTGATATATTATAGATTTTGACAGTTTATTCGAAAAAAGTCTTTATTAATTAAAATCTTTACAAACATGGAAAGAAATGAACATTTACCTACCATCTGATTTTGGCTGGTAACCAAACTGGTGACTAAAAAAATGTAATAATATCTTTTTCATATGAAACAAAATTTCCATTTTATTATTTCTAAACACAAACAAGATAATCGAAATGGTAATGATCTTTGGGAGAGCATCAGTTAATGCAAATTTTAAAACTTACCTATATAAAAAACAAATTTCCACAAAATAATAGGTATATTGCCTACAATCACATCAATATCTTACTTTCATGAAGTGGAGAATATCATATCCTGACATAAAAGAATATTTTTGTTTTGGACTAAAACTATATTAAAAGGAAAGATATCCATGACACAATTTTATTTTAAAAATGTTTAATGTAGAACAAAATTATTTCGATAATCATCTTTCGAATGTGCTAATACTAATACAAATGTTAGGTAACAACTATAAATACAACGACCTTTATATCTGCACAAATAGGTTTAATACGCTATTTAGGGATCAGTTTATAGCCTGACAAATAAATAAATAAACAGACGGACAGATAAATAGAAATAAGCAGATCTACAGACATTAAACGAACGATGAGTAGATTGGTCGATCGTCACATTCTAAAATCTTTCTTTATGATAATAAGAAAATATGGTATTAGAACTTATATTTCGGTGAATTTTAACAAACAGAATGTCTGCCAAAACAAATATTTCCAGAGAAACCTAGATTGTTTACACCAGTGTAATTTTTTGTGTCGACAGATATATTCAACAAGCTTTTCCTACATAAAAAAACTTTATTTATATTCCTGTCCATAATGATATTCAAATATATTTGTGATGACGTCTACAAAGTGTAAAATTATAGTTTAGTTGATCAATCGTAACGCATCTTTCTTTTTGTATTAAAAAACTTATCGTTTTCATAATGATGTGTCTGTGCCATGACGGTAATCTGGGTTAAAAAATATATGTGGCATTAATTAATGGCCAATGAAAAATTATATTTAATCGCGTTTCGTCTCTAACTTTTTAAACCTAACGATCAAGATACCGTTATACTTATAGAGCAGCAATTAAAATTTACAGCATTTTTAGTAGGATTATTTCGATAGTGTCACCAACAAGACGTAAATTAGTTCAGAGATTAATTATATAATTTGTATATGTCGTAGCTTTATCACAATATCTACGAAAAAACTTACACCTACTTATTATAAAAGACCTCATATTGTAAAACGGGTTTACATCTGACACTTGCGTTTTTCGATTGTTTGACAATAGGATGCAAGTTTGTTAGTAAAATTTTCCAAATATTCGCAGTGTTTAAAATATAAGGTTCTTTATAAAAAAGCTTATAATAAAGTAGTAAGATATATTTAGTGGCTTTTTAAATGTTTTAAGTTATATTGCAGCTGAATTTAAAAACAACTCACATAGGGTTGCGCAAAATTATGGAAACGGACAAATCTAGAATACTATTGCAGATATAACAATAAAATTTTGTATTTGAGCGTCATCGTATTTTTCGGATTCGATAAAATAAATAAGGTTGCAATACGACTTCCGCGTCTACCGGAAACGGACTCAAACTTTGAAATTTGAAATAGAACACCCTGTATATTTTTACATTTTTGGATTACTCTTAAAATTTACTTTAAAAAATGTAAAAGGTTGTATGGATCTAAAGTAATAATTTTGTTTTCAGCATTATTACATATTTTTTTCCTTCCAACGTTCCCTTTCAATAGTCTCTAAATTTTCCCTTCAGACATTAAACTTTTCCGTTCAAATTGCACCTGACTGAAAATCAATTAATTGCATTTCAACATTTTTTTATTTTACTCATTGAAAATTTTCCTTATTAAGTTCATCAACTTTGATTATGTCTGGGTAAATTATGAATTTTAAAATTTCTTCGAAAATTTTAAATTGAGAAAATCGCGAAGAAAATTCATCTATTATTGATTCCACAGCTGTGGTTGAATTCAGCCAATTCAATTTGATTTATTTAAATTTGACGGATCGGTTTTCTACAAAAAAAAATAAATTTGGAAAATATTTGAAGTATTTGAAGGCATGAGAAGCAATATCTCGTTTAAATACTTGTAATTTTGTTTGAAATTTGCATAGTTTTAAAACGAAATACATGTCTTTTATTTGAACAAATATAGTTTGGAGTTCTTACTTCATTATTTAACAAAAAAAAAGTATAAATTTTTTTTGGAAAGCAACTGTTTCTCCCGCGTGCCAACAAAATGTTACTAGGTGCCAGCTGTGGCACGCGTGCCATAGGTTCGCCACCCCTGGCCTATGGAGTCAAGAACAGAAGAAATGATTAAAAAAACTGAGAATTTAGTGTTGTCTGACATTCAAATTAAAGTCTTTATTATTGCTTAGAAAATAATATCTGAAAGAAAAGCTCTAAGAATTTTACACGATCATCCGGGCATGAAAAAAGTGCCTGTGCGTTAAATGCCGAGACACCAGTACAAAACTCTGCTAAAAGTACATTTCTCAAAAAATGTTGCACACTTTACAAAACAGTAATATTTTTTTCGAGAGTCCATGCCATGGGTTTCTAAAGTCTCCTCTCTTCCGAAGAGGCCAAAACTCACATTTTGCAACAAAAAAACACGCTGAAATCAGTGGGATATATCGAAAAAAAAAAATATTTAGCACTGTATTTTTATGCCCTCCAGCAAGATCTTCACTAAAGGATTAGATTCGATAGGACAAATTAATCGGATATTGTTAAAAAATGGCACCAACTTAAGGTAGGCTGTTTGTAAATGCACTAGTTAAGTTGCTGATTTTGATGTAGTAATAGAATTTCTTAACAAGGTATCTTTTTTTGTGCAACTAACTATTACCACAGGAAGGATGTTTCAAAAAGTCTGTGACATACGAATTTTAACCATAATTAACGTCAATCATGGTGAGTATTAGAAAATCAAATGACCACTGCTTGTTGCTTGTAGTTTATTTGCATGTAACATGAGCTACATTTAAATCCAGTTTGATAATCAATATTGTAAACCTGTAATGTGGATGTCACATCCACGGAATAGAGTATAAATCGTTTAGGAGAGATTAAATTCTTGGTGTAGCACGTAATTTATTAGCTATTTGTGAGCTACTTCCTTCCATATAGAGCTATACCTTCTAACCTAACCTTAATCCGGTCAATAATTAATTTTTACCCAACCCAAAGCGGCGCCGTACCTTCATATTACCTATAATAAATAATGATTCAATGCATTATCACAAAGTGGACAATATCCGATGGTTAATAACAAATATCAAGTGAAATGGTGTTACTGTTACTTTCCTTTGTTCCTGTTTGAGCGCAACAGAAGTTCGTTTTGAACAGGGAAAATCTGTGGGGTGAGTTGAGAACCAAGGACAAGGTTACCGTGTTTGCGCAAGCTCATCCCGGCACAGCTGATATTGATTTCCGGATTCCTCAATTTCCCCTGAGCCACTCTCACTATCCTATAACTGTGGCGTTGAATTGCGTCCATTTCTTTCATAGTTGGAGCTACAAAAACAAATAAATTTTTCCTCAATCGTTTGTTGGAGGGAAAAACAAACAAAATTCTTATCTTTATCCGCAGCTGAAATTGAATGGCTGATTATCTGCAATACATTTCGTTAACTAACGCATTTCCTAGGGAAGCTCGACGTTATTTCCCAGTTTGTTTCGTTAATTACATACCAACGTTCACAAAAACGTCCTGATGAAAGAATAATAAGAAATGAAAGTACAAAAGCTCGATGAGTTCTAATTCATAACATTAAGGAAAGTTCTAACCTTATGTTTTAAGAAGGAAGCGTGCATTTGAATAGGTTAATGGTAATTTAAGGTAAAAATTAACCAGAGAACAATTTTTTTACTAGACAATTGCTTAGTTTTATGAAAGAGGAATAAATAGATATTGATTTTACTTGCACCATATCATTTGGTCTATTATTAGGGTAGCATGTTCTGTATACCACTGTAGCAATTATCTTGACACTCCCCTAGAATCCAGATCACACAACAATACTTTAAAGAGCATTTGAAGTTAGATTTAAAAAGCTTTCAATCTACCATGAAGCACTAAACCAGTGCTTACCAAACTTTTCTAGTAAGGAATAATTTTTATCTGTCGATAAATTTACGGAACACTTTCATTCTTCCGTGTCTGTATTTCAGTTACTACAAAAACCTTAAAATTATAACGATACAATATTCAAAATTGAGGTACTTTTAATCATTAACCCCGACTAAGAAAAAAACACTAATGTTCCACGGTGCGCAATTTAAGAAGCGCTGTTTTAAAAGTAATGTCGGTAGTTTAATATTTTCAAGTTTTGTTTGTATTTTGAACGCATTATCCAAATTTGCTGTCAAATCTAGTTTATTAATTAAAGCCAGTCAATAAACAAATATTGCATTTACTTCGCTCAACTGGGAATTGGTTATATGTTTGGATCGTTGATTAGTAGTCTACGGGTTTCATAACAACTGTATTATTTAATTAAGCTTTGATAATACCCGGTGTTGCATTTCGTAATTAATATATTCGGAATTGCTGGAGCACAAGCATATTGCAAAAACAAAAACACCAACATTATAAAATCACATCCAGACCAAGTTTAAACGAAATCAGACTTACTCCCTCTTTTCTCTAGTTCTTACAGTTCTGGTTTCGCCTGATATGGCCTTAACTGTGTTATTTCAAATGAAAGATTCTATGGGTTTTTACATATTTTGAAAGTGGAAGCAATTTTTAACCCTCGAGCGGGCGCGCCGCTTATTTTTACACAACCGAGCGCGTGGCGTACTTAAACCGGAGCATCCTTTTAAAACAAATTACTCTTGTGTTTATTTGCACTATTGGTTTATTTTTTATTTTCAAGTTTTAAATAAACAACTTATAATGATATAATTTCATAAAACTAACTATATCCCAATATACGAGGTTGGTCCAAGTTTAAATCGGAATTTTGTTCCCAAGCCCCAGAAAATTGAACAATAATTGAAAATAAACTTTTTTGGAAGATATTTTCTTCTCCGAGTTCCTCCTCTATTTCTTTGTTCCTTCTCTGTCTTACTTCTCCATCTATATACATATATAAATTACATTTCCAAAAATATTTTCACATTTCAACGCACAAACTTGAAGTACAGTTGTAAAATACTCTTTATTTATCTGAATTACTTTCTTCAGTACTACCTGTTTATATGATTTTGACTTGATTTTTGCAAGAAAATTGATTACAAAAAAATTTATTGCAAGAATCACATTTAATTGTTGTGTGCACATTTTTGTTATACGAAATTGAAGTAATAAAATGTTATTATTACCCAAATACAGATCTTTGAGTTACGACAACGTACTTAATGAAAAGTCAAAATGACATTGAAGGATTTTATGACTAAATCTACATACTGTGTTTGCATTATTCCCGATTGAGGGTTAATACAACCACATTATTTTGAAAAGTATTGAATATCTCAAATAACTTTTTGATTAAAATTTATTGTTTTTTTAACTGCCAAAATTAATTTTATCATAAATCAACAATCGTCTTTAGAAATATATTTTAATTTGTAGTAATAGTACATAGTTCTATTATGTGAAATTTGAAGATTTTTGGATAATATGATTCACAATTCATTGATTTTTTTACTAATAAGATGACGCATACTCGTAACACGATAAAACAAAAGCGCAAACTTTTTAGTGCGGTAATAAATGACTGCAAATTAAATACTGCAAATGCTTTGTCGTAAATATAACCGACTTGCAAGTCTTAGGTTATGTAAAAACTAATTTATTTTCTTAAATTGCATTGTGTCATGTTGTTTGTGTTTAGTCATAAAACATAGTTATTTGGTATTTGTTAGCAAATATTACACACGCTAAAAACACTGCAGTATATTTTTCGTAGGTTTAACTTTAGGTTATAAAACCAACATTTTATTACCGTGCAAAAAGTTAAAAGCGTTTATTTGTTTTCTAGTTATGGCCGACTAAATGTCGAGATAAATTATATTAGTTAATTATGATAGATGCGGTAGTTATATATGATTCATATCTTTATACGAAAAAAATAATTAAAATCGCTGCCGGTTCAAATGAATGGTCTGTTGGGATTTTAAACTTGATTGCTAAATCTATGCCCGCTCCTCTCCCTCGCCTGCTGTCAAATCTTTTCCCCTTTAAGGGCAGAAAATATTTCACTACAGGCGAATGACATCATTGGCTTTTTGATTTAAAAATTCATTTATGCAAATTTAAAACGTTTAGGTTCCGCGAAGGCTCTTAAAAACAACTTTATCAGTTTTAAATATGAGTAGCGATTTAAAAAAATCAATTAGTTTAACGTTCTTGAAACGAAGTCAAAAGGCAAAATTAATTTTTTTTGTTAATTTTAAACAGTTAAATAAGATGGTCAAAATGTTTAACAACAAACCAAGAAAAAATAAAAGATTTAGAAATGCACCAGGTCCAACAAATAAAAAGAACAGGAAAATTTAAATATTTGGGGTGTATCAAATCCAAAAACGGAACAGAAAAAGAAATTCAAAGCATACTAGGGCAAACCAGAACTTGGGTAAAATAGTCAAATCCAATTTTATAGGTTAGAAATATTAGAAAAAATACTAAAACAAGGATATACAGGGTGTCCCAGCCAAGACGAATTATTCGATAGCTCTGTTATTAGTAATAATATTAAAAAAAGTTAAACGTAAAAGTTATTTGTAATCATTTACTACATAACCTAAAATTATTTTCAACTATACACAGTGTTTTGTTTTTGCGCTCTGATACCAAACATTGTTTTTTTTTATAGAACACCCTGTATATTTTGTAATTTTTGGATGTAAAATTAAATTCTCTTTCAAAAATATTATAGGTTGTTTATGTCTAAAATGAACCGTTTTTGAGTTATTAACGTTTTTTTGAAAATTTTGACAGATGCAGAGCTTTATAAAAATATTTATATTTATTTACATAACCACACCAGAGCAATTTACTCTCGCAATTTATTAGACAATAGTGTCATAGTGATTGTTGATTGGTTAAACTTTTAAAATAATATACAGGGTGTTCGTTTTACTCGGTCCATTTCGCTAAACTTTAAACGCAGGTAAGTCATCTGTTTTAAATGGAACACCCTATATATTTTTACATTTTCTTGTAGAAAATTTAATTATCTTCCAAAGTTATTAAGCATGTTTTATGTCTAAATATAATATTTTTGAAGTTATTTTGTTTCTTATGATTATTTGCGAGTAGGCAAGTCTAGAGGTTTATGCCTCTTTAGTCTTTAAGTTTGTCCAGTGTTCACTAATAACTTTGCTTCTAAAAGGTTGCGATGATGAGACCATCTTTCTTGATATTTGGCACTAAACCTTTGGATCACATTTTGCACTGAGCACATATGAAGATCTCGCTGTATGACTTCGTTAGTAACATACCATGGTGCGTTGGTTATTGTTCTAAAAGTTTTGGCCTGAAATCGTTGTAAGGTTTCTATGTTAGCGTTACTGCTTGAACAGTTGTATTCCGCACGTCCATATTGGTTTTAATATCGTTTTAAAGATTAATAGTTTGTTGTCGACAAAAAAATATATATTCATATTTAAGATCATTTATGTCTTAAATTAATATTTCAAAATTTTTAGTTTGTTAATTGGTTGTCATGGAAACGAATAAAACTGTTAATGACCGGCCTACCTGATTGATGGTGGTTATTGTCTAAAATTCAATTTTACAAAGTTAACGTAAATGTAGAAGTAATATATCATGTGTGATACATCAATGAATTCAGAAAAAGAATCTTATTTGATTATGTAAATAGCAAAATTGTGCCCATAAAAAAAAAATTGGTTGTCATGAAACAAACACGAATCAACCTGGGAAAAATTTGTGATCACCATACGATACGGCTTGAAAAGTTGCTTGGGCAATATTTTTACACATTTGAAATATTTTGTAATCCAAAGGAATTATAGGCGATTTTCAACAATCGTATTTTCCTGTTTTTACTAATTTTCTCAGATACCGTTTTCCAATTTCTCTTCGGATTATTAATGAGCACCGAATTTAGCAACTTTGCCAAATTTAAACTTATGCTCTATTATATCTAGCAAGATCCCCATGCTTAAACTCGAATTTTAAACACTCTGTATATAATATTAATTTAATCAACTATGTAGCTCTTAAGATAAGCGAGATCCCCATGTTTAGCCTCGTTTTTGGCACACCCTGTATGAGGAGCATTTTTTAGTACCGTTATAAACAGAACCACTTACAGTTTCCTTCTCAAATATACAATTAAATATTCTAACAACGTTACGATATCTAAGAAAATTGTTTATGATAAGATAATGATTAATTACGCGATTAACATAAATTATTTAAATCCCACAAACAAAAACATGTATTAAATTCAAACATATGCCATAATTTTCAGATAAAGATTTGAAGTTTCTATGCAATTAACTTACGCATGTTTCAAAATTACTATTCTCATGCCCAGTTTACAGAATTTAATTGTTCGAATTATTTAATTCGTAATTAAAGAAGAAGGATGTTGTTGAATTTTCAATGAATTACAATAAATTGTTGAAATTTAATGGCCAAAACGTTAAATGGCACGGTACAATATTATTAGCTCACTATTGACGGATTAAATCCGAGGAACTTGACCTTTCGGTTGGTACTAGTCACTCACTTGTTGTTATCATATCTTTTTCACGCGTCACCTATATTTTGATTCGGCCCAACCTGATAATAAAAATGTAAATCGGAATTGTTTCCCAAAATAATCTTTTTATATATGAAACAATGTAATATGTATCATCTCTTGCGTCAGTTCGCTGGTAATTTATTCATGTACAAAAACAAAACAAATAAATTACACGCCCGTTAATCTGAAAGTTGTTTTAAGAAGTTTGTAACGTATGAATTAGGGATCCACGGAATTAGGAAGTAATTAAAATGTAGGAGATTTTATAAATCATTTTTAATGTTAAATGTGTTTAACAGCAACGACCCCGCCAGAATCCAAACGGCTGCCTTTCGTTTTTCTCCAGGCGTTTGAAATAGTTTGAAACAGTAAATTTTTTTTTTTAAGTGTAACAAACTACTACTAATTTTGGTAAAGAGATACCCACACGAATATTCTTTGAAAAATATTTTAAATTAAAAAAAAAACAGTACAATAAGACTTGACCATCAACCCCTAATCGACCTCTGCAGTTCCATCGACCCGTTTCAAAATTTCATCGGCCCCCAAGAGTTCTGTAATCAGTGGCGTACGCAAGGGGGGATTAGGGGGATAAATCCCCCCGAAGTTATAAACGAACTAAAATTATAATACCGCATTTCTTAATTGCGCGACAAACTGCTTTTCCATACATAAAATATATATTATATGTACATTGCTGTATATTTTACTTATAAATGCTCTTTTTGGGTACGTTTGGCTAGAAAATTTAGCCTATGGCGCTGTTACTCGCCCCCCTGGACCCCTCGCCCTTCTTTCTTGCAACTCACTTTTTGTATCTAGCACCCCTAGATCATTTTCTAATTTTACCATTACCATGCCCAGTTTCTAAGTAGTCAATATTATTTTTGCAAATTAAAACCATATCCCCCCTAAAATATTTTTCTATGGACGTCACAAAATGAGGAGGCGCTTCGTCTTGTAGATTGATCACGGCGCGATTTATTAAACGATAATTTTTTCAGAGACGATAACAATGTTTAGCAGTTATTTTTCACACATGCGCATTATTAGACTAAATTTATAATGTTTTGACGTTTGCTTTAAAAATAAATAACTCCGAAACGAATTGGACTTATGTGCTACCCTGTACAGGGTGGGCCATATTCAAATGTTTTACGGGGTATCTCGGTTACTGTAATAGTTAGCGAAAATCTGATATTAGTCTCTTAAAGCTGTTTTTTGAAAAAAGAACGCCTATGTTATCGGATTTTTTATACCGCTTTCCATTTTGACACTAAACATTAATGATTTTTCATCAGTTTTCAAAATAATCTATGACTTCGTTATTTATTAAAATAAAACAAAATTTTATGAGGGTTTTTCATACAGATTGTTATGCTTAATTTAAAACCAGAATTAAATAATGTCTTTATATATTTGTTGCAAAAAATAACCGAGATATGGTTAATTTTGTAAAAATTTCCCTATCAAAGTTTGCCATGATTTCGTAAACAAGTGATGTTTGCAATTATTAAACAACTAAACGTCTTCAAAGTAAAATCTGCATCAGCCGCTACTTTCTTAGCACTAACAATGTAATATTAAACTTTTCAATGTGTTCAAATTTATCCATGTTCACAATACCACAATAAACAGTTACTTATACTATAATATATAAAAGAATACACAAATTTGCTTAAAAGTTGAAAAATTTATTTGGAAATGACGTTTAGGTACTATTTTAATAATTTGCAACATCACTTGTTTACGAAATTATAGCTAACTTTGGAAAGGAAATTTTTACAAAATTACCAATATCTAGGGTATTTTTTGCAAAAAAAAATATGTACATAAACTGTATACTTTCGATACGCTATAACAATTTATTCTCTTTTGTATAAAGCCATGGCCAACTAGGGCTTCCATTTAAAAAAATATAATTTTACTTCATATTTCAAAAGTTAAGATTGCAGAGATAAATTTAAGTTTGGTTTTTTCAATTAAGCATAAAAATGTATATAAAAACCCTCCATAACGTTTGGTTCCATTTTAATAAATAAAGAAGTTATCGCAAATTTTCAAAAATGATGAAATTTCATTTTTCGTCTGTAGTGCCAATATGGAAAGCGATATAAAAAATCTGATTACATAGGAGTTCTTTTCCAAAAAAATATAGCCCAAGAGACCTATAACAGATAACCGAGATACCCCGTAACACATTCGATTTTTTTTCCACAACATGTAATTTGTTAAATAATTTCCAAGGCAAGTACCAAACGGCTCAAAGAGACGACTTTGCCAACCATAACGTAGTTCTGTACAGAAAGGGCCATTGCATAACTACAGCATTCTTTAAAAACACAATACAATAAATATTACACATTTTTTGACTCAAAACTAATTGCAAGTCTTGTCACTCTTACCAATTAATTTATATTTTAAACCTTTTACATATCATGCAGTAAATATTAAAAAAAAGTAAACACATAAATTTCTGTATTTATTATCTAGTTGAACATAAATGGTTCATTAAATTTCATAGTGCAATTATACTTTCAACAGACATTTTAACGTTGCAATTCCAACAGGAGAAATAGAGATATAAATATCATTAATAATTAACTACATACTACATTCGAAAGAGAAATAATTTCATAGTACAATACATAAACTTTACTTTGCTGTTTCTGCGAATACGTTTTAATTACAATAGATTTAATGTTTAGTTTCATGTAAAGTGAAGCTAAAAAAAAAAGAAACGGTTCCTTACGCAGCATAAATCTATATATGAACGTTACCAAAAACGTAAGTTATGTGTTAAGAAATGTTATCAGAAGCTTATATCAATTCTACATACAATACCTCGGCCAAAAGTAATTACAAAAATTTAAAATTGTAATAACTATAAGCCTCGCACTTAACGGCAGTAAGGTGTAAGAATAATAAGAAGTAATAGCTATAAAAAAAGGTGTTTAGTGCTGTTATCTCACATCACCTACACAGGGCCGTATTTGCAATTTTGAACGCCTGAGGTGCAAAATTATATGTCATCTATACGCATCTTGTTAATCTTTTTTTTTTTACATTTAAACCCTGGTAGAGTTTATGACAATGCAATCTGGTCTTTAAGACCGATAAGCAGTTTAATTCTAGCCTAAATTAATAATGTTCAAACTTAGTCTAAGGTTTACCCTATAGTAGTCCTTAGTTTGCTAATATATAAGTCCACTAATTATTAACGTGCACACTACCGCACAGTCTCTGCTTTAAACTTTTGCCTAAACTAACTCAAAAAGTTTAACCCTTTTGAGTCTTCTTAGTAATCCTGTAGTGTCAAGGAGTTGGATCGTTGGAGTTGATGGAGCCTTTCTTCGTGGCTCTTGCCAAACTTTTTAATTGTGTCGGTTACAGTGTCCATGTTGAGTTCCCGATGTGTCACTATTTCTGCAGTACCAGCGATGTTCCTTAGTGTTTTGTTCCGAAATATATCAATGATCTGAATATTACTCTGTTTGGTGCATCCCCATATATCCCATATGTCCATACCGGTTTTAAAATTTGCTTGTATAGCAAAACTATATTATGTAGGGACTCTAGAGGATATCCTCCCGATTAACCAGTGCATTTTTTTATATTTGATACCTATTTCTTCCCTTTTTTTCTTGGCATGGGTCTTCCAGCGT
Organism: Elmis aenea; assembly: GCA_947652605.1. Taxonomy (NCBI): domain Eukaryota; kingdom Metazoa; phylum Arthropoda; class Insecta; order Coleoptera; family Elmidae; genus Elmis; species Elmis aenea. The sequence goes on along the minus strand of OX393582.1, from coordinate 13,170,512 downwards.
AGCTTAGCGTCTAATGTAATACCAAAGTATTTTGCTGTGTTGAAGTATGGTATTTGTTTATTATTTAAGTTGATTGGTACATGCTCAATTCTTTTGTTGGTAAAATTGGCATGTACTGACTTAGTGTCATTTAACTTTATACGCCATGTTTTTGTCCAGTTGCTGATCTGATTGGCAGTTGCTTATAATTTCTCGGATGATTCTATATTGTTTCTTCCTACTGCTAAAATAGCCTTGTCGTCAGGAAAGATCGCTATAGTATTGTTTTCTAACTTTGGAATGTCACAAGCATACAATAGGTATAGGATCGGACCTAGTACGCTTCCTTGTGGATCCCCTGCTTTAATTTTTTTAAGTAAAACTAACTATAATGCTAGAAACATCGTTATACTTTCCGATTCGAGATCTGTATTAAACTCGATTCAAAGTACGTCCTTAACAAAAAAACTTCCACATGTAATATCTAATATTAAAAAACATCTTCTGGATCTAACGAAAGTACAATACTTAGTGGACTTCGTATGGACAAAGGGTCATGCAGGAATCGTTGGTAATGAGATTGTAGACAATCTGGCTAGAGAAGCTACCTTTCTGCCAGTCAACAAGAATATTGCCTTACTTGACGATGTCAATAATCAATTCAAATTTCACGCCAGGACTCTGTGGAGAAAAAGTTGGGATCGGTTTATACAGACTTCACCTACACAATATACTTTAATACATCCTACTTTACCGCAAATAATTCCACACATAACATCTTTTAATGTCAGCAAATCATTTTCAACAACTATCACCCGTTTAAAATTAAATCATGGCAACTTCCCCTCCCATCTGTATAAAATTGGCATAAAGGATAGCCCAGCATGCCCATGTGATGGGCAGTCTTAACGGGGACTTAAATCATTTATTCTTTTCGTGTAGTCATAATACAATTTTAACAGAAAAGCTCTACAAAGATCTGATATCGTTGAGGGTGCACCTCCCTGTTAACATAGTATCGGTTCTATCTGTAATATCAAGGGACATTTGTGACGTTCTCGTTAATTTTGCTCGACTTGCTAATTTAAATATTTAAAGTATCGATAATATAAAATATCTGTGGCTGATGGACTACAGTCCAATGCCAAACAAACCCAAAAAAAAAAAAAAAAAAAAAAAAGTTCTGAATAAAATTCTTCTTGCTTTATTCTGAAGTGTCCCTCAGAGATGTAGGACTAAAGAATTTGGGAGTATTGTTTTGGGAGAACCGATCTTAGCTTATAATTTAAACCATCATGAGACACTTTATCGAAAGCCTTCGCTACGTCTAGAAAGATGGTAGAACAAACTTTTTTTTTCTTCTAGTGCTTTTTCTATGGCATTCGTAATTCTGTGTACCTGGTCAATAAGTTCAATGTTTATTTCTAAATCCAAATTGATGAGAGGGAATTAGTTCTTTTTCTTCTATTATTGGCTTCATTTTTTGAGCAACAACTTTTCGAACAGTTTCGATATAACATGCAATAATGAGATCAGCCTGCAAGATGAAACTGCATGGGGAGGTTTCCCTAATTTAGGGATCATAATCACCTCTGCAACTTTCTACAGCCTAGGTACATACTTGAGCCTAAAGGCAGCATATATTAGGGTGGTCAGTTTTACCATGGCTTTCTTTGGGAGATGTCTTAGTAATTAAATCAAACCCAGGGGCTTTTTTCGGGTTAATATTTTCTTTAATTTCAGTAATTATTGTTAATCTAAATTCAAAAAAAGGTAAGGTAAAAACCATTATGTAATACATTGATAAAGCAATGGTCGCTCCTAGAAAACTGAAAAACTAGTAAAAATTAAATTAAGTGCACAGTTTTATGTAATATTTTACTTAATACTTGAATATAAAATACAGCTTAATTATGCTATTTAACAATATTATTTTGAATAACTTTAAATGGGCTTAGGTTAGAACAAGCAGAAAGCTTTAAATATTTAGGAGAGATCATAGAGAAAAATGGAGGAATGGACAAAGGAAAGGACAGGAAATGTGGGAAGAATATTTAACAGTTTAAGAACAATATTTTTTGGAAACTGAGAAGTCCCAAAACGAACAAAACTGGAAGTGGTCAAAAAGGTATTAACTCCGGCACTTTTATACGGAAGTGAAACGTGGGCACTCACAAATAAAAATAGTAGCCGAGTGAATGCAGCAGAAATGAGATTTCTAAGAAAAATCCAAGGAAAATCCATAAAAGACAGAATCAGAAACGAAACATATAGAGAACAATTAAAGATAAAATCAGTTGAAACAAAAATACAGGAAAGGCAGCTGGGATGATTGGGTCACATTTATAAGATGAAAGAAGACAGGTTAACCAGAAAAGCCAATGAAGCAAGATCACAGGGAAGAAACAAAACAGGTTGACGAAGTTAAAAAAGCAGCAGCGAATAGAAACATCAAATGGAAAGATATAAAAAGGCTAGCACAAGACAGAAAAACATGAAAAACAGTCAGCACAGCACAACTCAACAGTCCTACACCTAACAGTAGAAGGACTCATGACTAAATAAATAAAATAAATTTTGAATAAAGCACCAAGGCTTTATATTTTAAAATAAACCATTTCTAGAGCTGGTAATCATATTCTGGGACTGTGTACACTTAAAATTAATATTGCTACAGTGCAACGAACAAATAAGTTAAATTATATACTTAATATAATTATATAGGTACTTAATAACGAATCTTTCAGTAAATAAGAAAATCTGGATAGCAACAAAATCTTACTAGTGTAAAAACGGTACCTGAGTTTGTTTGTGGAATTAAACTTAACAGTTTATGTAGGTAGCAACGAATGGTTAGAAACTACAAGACCGCAGAATTTTGATAAGACAACTTTTTATTTATTTAGCATCATTTTTCGATAAAAGCAGATGGAAGCAAGATTTATCCCATACTTTACTATTTTCATGAGCTTTTATTATTGCATTAAGATTAAGACTGATTGAGTATGCTGCCTTCCTGTATTACAATAAACTTTATTTATTGCAACTGAAAATGGAAAGACTGGTGATGTCACACGGCCAACATTATCAGATAGTTCAGATTAGGAGTTGTTGCTCCAGCTGTCTAGCTAAACTAGTCAAACTACGTCAACCCGATCATTTTGTTTTTTTTTTAATAATACACAAACTTCGTGCTAAATGAGTCCAAAATTAACTTGTTTGTATGATATCATGCTTTAATATAACATTAGATAGATTAATGGCTTTCACTTAAGGAGTGTAACACGAAGAATGCCGTACAAGTCATTCTTTTCTAAAGGCACCGATTTTAAATGACTGTCAAAAGAGACTAAAAAACTTAAGTAGTTACAAGTCAGCTATCAATGGAAGTTAAAGTAAGCGTTAGTTACTTAAGTACAGAGACACAGTTACTTTGTGGCAACATTAAGCAAAACAAGTTGTAGACAGACCGCGATAACCAAACTAGACACATAAAAAAACTAGGAACGGGTCATAGATATATTCATTCAAATAACTTTAGCGAGTAAAAAAAATTGGACGGCTGTGATAGGGAACTGCAAAAAGATACAATCTTATATATTGTGAAACTGACTTAAGTGACATTTAGAAAATAATTCTTGTAAAAGGGGTTACTTTCGTTTTTATATAAACAGGGCCTTATTTAATTACAAGCGCATGAAGTACAAGACTGGGACCTCACTCTACCGGGCGTGAACAATACCAGACAGTCCCTTTTTTTAATTTAAACAGCAAAATTTTTGATATACATATAATATTTGCATGAAACCCGATAATCCGAACCTATGCAGACGCATATATCCCTTCCGGTTTCGCCAGAAATTTCCACAATTTTTTATTTTAAATGTAACCCCCTGCATGTTTTTTCATGCAAGAACAAAATTGGGTGTAGAAAAAAAATATTCGCCAAAAAATGCTCAAAGACCGGAACAAATAATAAAGCAATGGATGGTGATCATAATAGGTTTGTTCCAACAAGCGATTTCAAACCAATTCATGCTTAAGTACATAAACTGGTTTATTCGCATGCGTGAACTATTTACTAATGAATGTATTGCCCAGTATTAGCCGTTGTTGGAAATTGCCTAATTGTAAATGTGTATATTGGGTTCACAGAAATGTGCGCATCGTAAGGGTAAACACCTTAAGAATCCAGTACCAAATGGATTGGGAGAGCGATGCATAGCTACCAGAGCTCACGTTAGTTATGAACAGCGCATGCGTGTAAAAATCCTGATAGTGCATAGCCTTGCTGGAGCAAACCTAATGAATGTGGTTAAAGTTAACATTCAAGCTGTCTTTTTTTGAGTGATTATTGTTGCATGTGGTCTAGTATTATCATATTAAAGATTTACTTTTTTCTGTTGTAGTGAATAAAAAAGGTAGAAACAAACATGTAATTTTGGAACAGTACAAATTGTATAAGCCATAATGTCGATTTTGAAATGGAAAACCAAAATTAAAAAAATGAAAACTCGTGCAAGAAATACACAAGAAGATAATAATTAATTAGCTTCAAAGACATATAATTAGAACCAGATTTTTTACTTAAAAGATCGTTGTAACACGTACCTTAACATTACGATTACTGAATTTAAAAAATCATCAAAAGAAAGTTAAACAATTATTCAAGAACTAGGAGAAGTGCAGAGTTTCCTACCCATCGTATCTAAAATAAAAAACGTTTTTTCAATGAGATAGGTACCTACTGTTGAAACTTTAGATGACCCAGTAGAAATTAAAAGATTTATTGTTTTATCCCCTTATAGACATTTTGACTTCTTAAATAGACGAAAGATTTGTATTAGTACCTATCTTAAATTTTAGGAGATTATAAAATATTTAAATTTTTCGTCAAAGAAAATCTCTCCTGAACTGTTAAAAGAAAATGTAAACAAACTTTGTAAAAAATTTGTTGGATGTTCTAAATGACGATAAAGAATTTACAAACGAAGTTATTTAATATAAAATGTAATAGAATAGAGCCCCATTCAAAAATCAAACCACTAACCTGCTTAAATTTATCCCATAAAATAATTATTATGAAGTTTTCCCCAACATTTACATTGCACTTAGAATTTATTTAACACTTCCGGTAACTGTGACCAGTGCAGAACGCTCATCATCAATTAAAGTTATTTGAAAACACCTCAGATATACAATGTCCCAACTCTCAAGAGAGTCTTAATTCTTTATCAAGATTATCCATCAAAAATATAGAAATTAAAATGACTGACTTTAAAGATATAATTAAAAAATGGCCTGGTTAATGCCCAAGTATAAAATAATAAGTCTTACAGAATAAACAAATAATTTAATTATTGTGGTTTTGTTGCGTTGTAGTAAAAACTAAGTTTTGTTTATTAACTCATTATGTTCTGCAGTAAATATCAAGCCAAAATATTGGATATTGGAATAAATCTGTGAGATTTTTATCTTAACTTATTATAATTTTATACTTGTAACGTATATATTTAATAGCTCGAATTTTATTAATTCTATGTAATTACTTTTCAAATAAAATGTTTATAGGGGGGCACAAAAAAGTTGTCGCACCCTAGCCCCGAAATAAATAGGTGACCGGCCCTGGTTGTACTTACATTAAAAACCAAACGGCAATGAAACAGCATACAATTAATTGCTTACGTGCTCTGGAAGGTACCAACTCCATCATTGCATAGAAAAATAAAAATTGTAGTTCTCAAAATTATGCATTCACAATCCTTTTTTCATGCAACTACCAGAAACAAAAAATTTCTTTAACCTTGCACGGCCAAAGTAGAACCAATGTAGAAATCCTCTTTGAAAATAGTTGATTATTACTTAAGCGTATTCTTGATACTCGCATTGCATTTAAGTGCATTATAGAGTGGATGTTCTTTGCTTTTGTTTTTTTTTTGTGCTTCTAAATGCGTATTTCTTAACAATAAAATTCGCTGGTACCTATTTTTAAAAGCTCTGTTATTATATAAGTAATGCGTTTACTTATTTTTTGTTATTACTTAAATTATCGAAACTGAAGAATATATGCAGTGTTGGTTTTATTCAATTTGCGGAACAAGTAACATAAGTGTTTATTGTTAAAAGTAATATTTACGACCCCGTTATTGGCTTTTTATCATAGCTTTATTGTAGAGGCTTGGTCAAAGAAGATCAACACGTGTAGCCTCGAAGCAAATCTTGGGTTGGCGCTTGTTGCGATAAGAATAAATACATCTTAGCGAGGTCAAGAAACCAGCGAGTCTACTTTCTCCGACTCCTTCTCGTAAACAAGTTGATTGCGATTCGAACTGTTTACCATTTATTTTATTCATTTTATATGGGCTTGGCATATTGGTGTTGATTAATTGGCCATTGTGTTTATGCTGGCTGAAGTTATTCTAATTGGCCATTCTCGATAATTTTTTTAGTTTTGCAGTTTTGTTTAACTGTATTGATTTAGATTATTTATTGTGTTACTTCATTAATAATTATAATTTAATTGATTTTCTTTCTCGTAAACTTAGTAATGTATGGTATTGTAGTCGTGTAATAATTGACCTCCAAAATTTGATAGATCTACACAGCACCGCGCACGGGTAATTGATGGTCAGAGAGTAAAGGGAGGCCATTTAAATGATTCATTTATTAATATAGGTACACTTAATTAAAAATCGCTTACTTTTTCCCGAAGTATCTCTTGTAGAAATACTAGACCAGTTTCAAGACTTGCTTCTCTTCTTCACTGGCAATCCTATTTTATTATGAGAATACTTCTTTGTTAATATCAGTAGTAATATAACAAGTGCATTGAAAATTATCAATTATTTTTGTTAATGCGCGAATGCAAGTTGAGTTGAAAAAACACGAGTGCACGAAGTGCACGAGCGATCTTTTCTGATTCAACTTCATAAGCGAAGATTGATCAAAAATTATACATTATTTGCAATGCACGAGATATATTTTGTCAGAAAATTTCCTTCACCTAACCTACCTGTCAAATTAAATTGACGTTATGTCAAATTTTACAAGTACTGTCAGAGTGGTGCATATGAGGTGTGGTTTAATCTATATTAAAGTAACGCTACTGGTCGCCGAAATTCGTCAAAAAATTATCAAGACCAAAATATTTAATTCCCTCTCCAAATTTATATTTTCGAGCAATTACAAACTTAAATTTCTTAAAAAAGACCAATAAACGCATGAAAATTTGTTAATTACGAAAAAGATATTATCAGTGTATGATTATGTTTATTGGTCTTTTCTAGGAAATCTGAGTTTGTTATTGGTTGAAAACGCAAATTTGACAGGGGGATCAACGTCTGACAGGGGAATGTAAAATGATTACCTTATACCTTGTAATAATGCTCCTATTGGTAGTCTCTAGAAGATTTAAGATTAGTGATTGGTTGAAAACGCAAATTTGACAGGTGAAGGAAATTTTCATCCAAAATTTAGCTTACCAGATTCATAACAGTCTTTGACTGTATAGTGTATTTTAATCAAAATGTTATTTAACACTTATAACTTTCATTCAGTAACCTCCTCTTTTTTGAATTCTTGTCTCTTTATCTTGGTTTTGGTATTGCTGTTCAAACAAAAGAAAGGTGATACCTATTTAATTAAGTTTATATATCTAATACGTTTACATCCTTTGAATGCAAGATTAACGACCAATAGTACCAATCGATTGAAATAAGAAGTAGAATTCAAATAGCAAGAGAAACTTTCATACAAGAAATCTAAATTTCAATTTTAATTTTATTTAGTCATAAGTTCCTCTACCGTCAGGTGTAGGAATGTTGAATTGTGTTGTACTGAATTTTTTCCAAGTCTTTCTTGTCTTTTACTAGCTTTTTTATCTCTCCCATTTGATTTTTCTATCCGTTGCCGCTTTTTTAACATCTTCTTGCCAGTTTTTTTTCGGTCTACCTCTTTTTTTTTCCTGTGATCTTGCTTCATAGACTTTTCTGGTTAACCTTTCTTCTTTCATTTTATAACTGTGTTCCAACCATCCTAGCTGTCTTTCTTGTATTTTTGTTTCAACTGATTTTATCTTTAATTGTTTTCTATGTTTCATTTCTGATTCGACCTTTTTTCGTTTTTCCTTGGATTTTTCTTAAAAATCTCGTTTTTGTTGCATTCATAGGGCTACTATTTTTGTTTTTGAGTATCCACATTTTACTTCCGTAAAAAATTGCTGGAGTTGCTATTGCTACCTTTGTTACCACTTTTACACTTGTTCGTTTTGGGACATCTCTATTTCCTCAAAATGTTGTTCTGAAACAGCAAAATATTTTTCCCACATTTTCTGTTCATTCGCTTATTTTCTTGTCCATCCCTCCATTTTTCTTATGATCACTCCTAAATATTTAAGGCTATCTACCTGTTTCAACTTAAGCCCATTTAAAGTGACGTTACGCCCTTTGTTTTCTGTTGTAACGACCAGAGTTTTGGTTTTGTCTGTAGGTGCCTACTTATTTTCATATTGATTTTTTTTTCAATTCCTGGTTGAGAGTTTCTAGGTTATGTTGTAGATTCTTTTCCGATTCCGCGACTGTGACCATGTTAGATTTTAATACCAAACTTTAAATTATGCAGTTAAAGCTTGGACGCTCATAGAAGATTTACAAAAAAAGTCGAATAATTAAGATATGGCACTGTCATATCCTTATCCTCGATGGAGCACGTTTCGAATCGAATGAACTGACTGATATTAATAATTAAATTCTGTTTAGTTTACTATCACTTATTTTATTATCTATAATCCCTGTTATTTAAAAAACAAGACATGTTAAGAAATTCAATTCCGTTATCAATAGCTTTCTTAATTATTTTGAATGTTGCTAGACAGTATCAAAAACCAAAATTAAAATAGCACAAACTGTTAACGTTTATCAATACAATAATTTTTTCTGCATGAGATTTTGAGATTGATCTTATATTCACTAAAATATCAAATTTATTCACCAATATTGGGTCGATCAAGTTTAGATATACTGTGAATTAAAATTTCTGTTTTGAATCCGTTTTTTTTCCAGTCTTGCTCTATTTTCTTTTATAAATGATGTAATGTTCCCGCTTTACCTGAGTATATACAAAATACTAATCAGAAAAGCAACTTGGCTAGTAACAACCCTGATTATTCAATCTTTATAGTTTGTAACATAATTAAACTTCGTTATTCACTACATACGCTTTCAAATGTTAAAACAAGCAATGAATTACGTTATTAAAGCATGACATCAAAATTAAGTTACAGGAACTGTTCACACAGAAGTTACGAAGAGATTACAAAACTATTTAAAATAGTTCTGCTTGTTGCTATGTTCGCTCTCGGCGTAGGTATATATTTAATTCTACTGCCGTAAGATCTGTTTAGAATTCTTGTTTCATACAAACTGGGATATCTCAGGTTCGTGAGAATTACTTGATAGTATCACAACCCCACGGTAAGTTCATAATTTTTAAACACGGCATGTTTGTCTTGTGGAACAGGTTTTAGTTTATCTCTACCGAGAGAAATGTCATCCCTCGACTAGCTTGGCTATTCTAACCTATTCCCACCACATGAATAAACAAAGCAGAGATTTAAAATGAATTCTTCACTGCGTCTAGGATAACATGTTTTACATATCAGGATTTACTTGCTTATTTTTATTATTTCTCTACTAATTTACAATGAAAGTTTCTTAAATATTGTTATTCAACATGAAATTCAACAACTTTGTCTAATTAAAACTATTATCTATCTCTAGTAATAACTAGGGTCTAGGCTCTAGGCAAACTAGACAAATGCACATTTATTTCCACAAACCAACAATATTGTAAACAAATTATAAAATAATTTGATAATTTTCTAAATTATCTAAGTGATTTTATAATAATTAAATATCTTTAATTAAAAATCCCTTTTTTTCACAGAACATGATTTTTTTTAGATTTATTTATTTTTGTAAACTCAATTTTGTCCTTTATTTTAAAAAAAATTGTAACAATAAATTTATTGGTGGCCACATATAAAACAATTATATTAGAATTGGTATAATATGCATTCCAGTTGATATGGAAGTCATAAATGTAAAAATTTATTAACACTTTTATAACTATTCTATACGAGTTGAACATTTTAAGGAAGTTTGTGATGATATATGTGTATGTTCAGTATCAGGGTACAGTAATGCTAGAGGGTTGACTCTATTACCAACAAATAAAAGAATTTAAAACTATTTGCGCCTCTCAAAATGCACTTTTAAGAGCTGCAGAAATGTTCTACAATTCTGAAAACCGTTTAAAATGATCCATTAACTAAAGCATGATTATTTTTCCCCCATTTAACTTTTTACAAACACATTCATACTACGCCACTAATAAATGTTTGATAAGTAAGAAGGAGATATTAAAAGAAACGAAGACGCGAGTTTTTAATGCAGTGTACGTACTAGGTACCTATTCTCACGTACAGTTCAGAAACTTGGACACTAACACACAAAAAAGAATATAGGCACAGAAAATTAGATTTTTGAGAAAAATAGAGTATAGGGATATAGTAAACTGATTGATAAAATCAGTAACGAAAAAATTTGAAAAAACCTAGGAGTAACAAATATTAAGAAAAAGATGGAGACGAATCAACTAAGATAGCTTGGACATCTACTACGCATTCCAGAAAGTAGATATGGGAAAATAGGATAGAAAGTGAAGATGGAGGGAAAAATGAATAGAGGAAGACCAAGAATAAAATGGGAAAAATAAGTGAGGCAGAGACTAGAAAAAGAAGGAGTCAGCTGGAGAGATATGCCACAATTAGCTAACGATAGGCAGGAGTGGAGAAACATAACACAGAAATAGAAATACGTACAAAAGGAACCGATTAAGAAGAAGAAGACAAACACATTCAGAAAATTTTATGTCAGATTGTTTCAAGGTGCGAAACTTTCTTTATAAAAGAATTTAAACGTCAACTGTCTGTACTTAAAATACAAAAGTTTTTACCCTTGAATGCAAAAAAAGCTATTTCATGATTGGATTTAGAACACAATTAGAATACAACATTATTTAAAGAATTTGTGGAATCATTTTATTAAACTTGTATTGATAACCTATTTAAATCAGTGGGTTAATGTTTTACAAGAAATGGTTAAAATTTACTGGGTCCTTTTTAATGAAATCCCGTTTGGTCTAAAGTAAAAACAAAATGATTTTTGTTACCAATAAAATAAAATTACATGTGAGAAGATATCTTTTTGATGTAATGTATTGTATCAAAAACATGGCAAATAAAGAAAAATTGCAGAAATGGCATCAAAGTTAAATAACCGTTGAGCAAAAATAGGTTGCAATATTTAAACTTCTACAATCTTGGTTTCCGGGTTTGGAACCGCGTCTTCTATATTTAGAAGTAGTTGACGTTTCGACCATTGTGTCTTGGTCTTTTTCAAAACGACTAATTTGTGAGGGATGTTGCTGGGTTTATATATCCAGCTTGTGGAGGCGTGGCGTTCCGCTTGATGGATTTGTTCTGCCTCAGTGATTTTGTGATGACTGGTTTCCAAATGTTTGGGAGTTGTAACGGTTACCAGCGTAAACAAATACTTCGTACCATACAAAAACATGCCACGCCAAAAAAAGGAAAAGAAAAGAAAGAATACATCGCTACGACTTACTTGCCCTACATCAGCGGAGTGACTAACAAAATATCAAAGCTTCTACAAAAATATAAAATCAAAACCGTTTTCAACGCTCCTTTGAAGCTCTCGAATAAATTAAGAAGAACACACGACACAGGACTACACCACGCGGGAATATACAGCATACCTTGCTCCTGTGGAAAAGTATACATAGGACAAACTGGCAGGAGTATACAAACGCGTCTCAAAGATTACGAAGGACAAACAACAAGAAAACAAGTCGATAAATCAGCGGTAGCAGAACACGCCCAGCGTACAGGACACAACATCCTCTTCAGAGAAACAAAACTACTGGCCCGCGCAAACCATTTTTGGCCAAGATTATATCGAGAATCATTGGAAATCATCAAGAACCCAAACAACTACAACAGAGACACAGGCATACAACTCCCAAACATCTGGAAACCAGTCATCACAAAATCACTGAGGCAGAACAAATCCATCAAGCGGAACGCCACGCTTCCACAAGCTGGATATATAAACCCAGCAACATCCCTCACAAATTAGTCGTTTTGAAAAAGACCAAGACACAATGGTCGAAACGTCAACTACTTCTAAATATAGAAGACGCGGTTCCAAACCCGGAAACCAAGATTGTATTATGGATAACGGCCGCGAAAGCCTCAAGAATAAAATTTAAACTTTTCTTTGAAAATTTAATACATTTTTATTTTTAAAACCTATCGCTAATTATTATTGGGTATATTTTATGTTTGCTGGATTGAAACGCCCCTACTAAGAACACCTATTTGTAATAAATAAAATTTGTACCAATGAAAAAAAAAACAAAGTAAGAGTCGAAACACTGGAAGCTTGCCTTTATACCAAATATAATTATAATATATGAACTGTGTCATATTTTATGAATATGAAAACATAAACATGACCTGTAAAAATATACATTCTTCCCAAAACTGTCATTGAATTAAAAAATAAATGTTAATTATTACCATCTATTTATTGTTTAAAGTATTTATTATATTAGTGTTCTGTATTTTATTTTTGTTGCTGACGTGGTTTGGTATAGGTTTCCGCCTTTAGGCCCTATTTGTCCTTTATTTTCTCTAGGAGTTCTAGTTAAATATAATGTAACATGTTCATGCAATAAGCAGTTTATAAATACAAAAACGAATATGAAAATATTTTAGGGAAATTACGCAAAAAGTGTAGTTTCGCCATTCTTACAACACAGTTTCTCTGATTTAACCATATCTGCAAATTTTCTGTTTGCGAGATTTCCAGAGGTTATTCGCTTAACTTGGACCAGTTATAGTGGGTTTCATGGTTTATGCTTCGGGTCATAATTAACAAAACTCGTAATAATCGCTGGTGTAAAAATAGCTAGACATAAAATACTTCCTAACAAGTTTTAAAAATGTTGAAGTAAAAAGTGTTTTATAAAACAGTAGAGGTAATGTAGTACAGTATTTTTGTAGTTGTGTGCGGATCCAAAACGATAGCCAAAGTCGCTTCCACGGTAACTGTGAGACAATCAGTCTCTGAAGTTTTTTGCATCTATATGAATCTTTATATCCATTACATATGTTTTATCTTGACAGTATGTGTCAGTACTCATAACGGGCGAGTTTGCCGGTTCTACCCATACCGTACTCCGGGAAGCATCGGACTACCGTTGTGAGGTAGCTCCACAGCGTTAAATATAAACCGTTCTCATCGAACAAAATAGTCGTGAGAGGCAGCATTTGAAATGACTTTATTTCGTGGTTGTATGACAACAAATAAAAAAAAATGTGATTAAACCTCGTAAAATATAAATAGCAACATTTGTGTAAATTTATTTTTCAATATTTTTTCTTTTTAGTCAAATGTCAACCTATGTACTTGTACTAAACGTTTTATGAAATTGTGCTCGTCGGTTATGGGAGATATTTTTGTACCTATAATCTTTAAATTGCATTAGATAAACCAAAATTATTGATTAGGCCAATAATGGTGCATTCAGTTAATAATAAAAAAACATTTCTTAAAAGTGTCATGCAGGAATGACTATAATTAGAATTATATCTGTATGGGTAACAGAATAATGAAAGTTTTTTTAAATAAATTGTATTCGCTACATAAATACACAGGCTTCTTTTATTAATTAAATTTGTGATCATGCTGCAGATATTTTATTTCAACAATTCATATTAGTTAATGTGTTAAAATTAAAATTACTTATACAGGATGTATCAGCCAAGACGAATTATTCGATAGCTCTATTATTAGTTTTTTTAAAAGTTTCGAATAAAAGTGGTTTCTGATCATTTACTGCATAATCTAGTATTTTAAAACCGTACACGAAATTTTTCGGGATATTTTTCCCGGGCAACAGGAAATTTAAAATTAGTATTCCCGAGAATCTCGGGAATACGGAAATTTTAAAAAGTTAAATTAGAAGGGAAAATTGTAAACATTTTGAGAAAAAGTAAAATAAAACTGTTTTCAATAAGTGTAGTTATTATTTATTTAGTCATGAGTCCTTTTACTGTTAGATGTAGGACTATCGAGTTGTGCTGTGCTGTTTTTTTTTAGGTTTTTCTGTCTTGTGCGAGCTTTTTATGTCTTTACATTTGATGTTGATGTTGAGCAGACTGTGGCTCGGATCACTGTCTAGTAGAGTCAAAAATGTACATACCTTATCGTTGGAACCAACATACAGAAGAAAGTATAAACCCGAATATATTTGACCCACAGATCACAAGATACAATATTCAAAGCCTAGAACACGATAGCACTAAATACGTATACCAAAAGAGACTCAAACAGAAACTTACAATACAAGAACGGACGATTGAGGAAGAATACGAATTTATAAAAAAGTGCATAAAAGAAGCAGCCGAAGACGCTTTAGGAATAGAAGAAAATAACAGGAAACCATATTGGTGGGATAAAAACATTGAAGAACAGATCGAGAAAAAGAAGGAAGTACATTTAAGACGACTACAAGACAGGGACAACAGAGAAGTACAAGAAGAATATCGAGTACTAAATAGAGAAGTCAAGAGACAAGTACTGAAAAAGAAAAATGAAGCGTGGATAAAGAAATGCGAACACGTGGAACAATATATAGGAGGCGCAAGGAGCTCAGAAGCATGGCGGATAATTAAGAACCTAAGGAAATCGTACAATCAACATCACCTCAATAGTATATCAGACAAACAGTGGGAAGAACACTTTAAAGAACTATTGACAGAAAGAAGAAGAAGATTCTTAAAAGAGGAAAAAATAGAAGAAGGAACGGGAAGTGAAAACATTACTATAGATATATCACAGATAAAGGAAGTAGTTAGAACCATGAAACTTAAAAAATCACCCGGAATAGGGGGTATATATAATGAACTACTGAAATACGGACCTGAAGAATTATATGTGAGTCTGGCAAGCCTGTTCCAAAGATGTATAAATGGCGGAAAAGTACCCGAAGAATGGAGAACAGCATATATTACGCCAATCCACAAGAAAGGAGCTAAAAACAATCCTAAAAACTATAGAGGAATAGCAGTGATTTGTTCAATAGGAAGAATGTATTCAAAGATAATAAAGAATATGATAGAGAAGAAAATCGAAGACAAACAGCCAGAAGAACAGGCGGGTTTTAGAACGGGGCGATCCACAGTAGATAATATTTTTACTATCAAAATAGCATGCGAGAAAAGAGCACAGAGGAGTAGGGAATTACATTTAGCGCTGATAGATCTAGAGAAAGCGTATGATAGCGTACCAATCTCGCAGATGTGGAATGCTCTTAAAGAAATAGACGTACCCTCGGTCCTGATAAAAGCAGTTAAAAATCTGTATGACGAAAATACCACAAGAATAAAGAATATGAAGTCATACACACAACCGTTTAATACAACAAAGGGTTTAAGACAAGGGTGTAGTCTTTCCCCTACACTTTTTAAAATATATTTAGACAAAGCCCTAACTAAGTGGACGAGTAAAATTAGAGAAATGGGGCTGCAGATAGGGGACGAAAAACTGTTTAGCCTATACTTCGCGGATGATCAGATGGTGATAGCGGAGGACCAAGATGATTTGAACTATATGATCAGAAAGCTTCAAGAAGAATACGAAGCAGCAGGACTTACAATCAATATGGAGAAATCGGAATATATGATAGTGGGAAATGAATATCATGAAGATCTGGTACTAGATAACACGAGAAGGATAAAAGGTGTGACCACATGTAAATACCTAGGAATAATCCTCAACAACCAGGGAAGTAGTAACGATGAAATAAAGGAAAGGATAAATAAAGGAAAAAAGACAATACGGACGCTAAACTCGATCTTGTGGGACAAAACAATCACAAAGGAAAACAAAAAACGAATATATATAAGCATAGTACAAAGTATAATCACATACGGAGCCGAAACATGGGATATGACAAAAAAGAATAGAAACAAACTCATGACGACGGAAATGGATTACCTCAGGAGAAGTTGTAGAACATCAAGAATAGAAAGAGTCAGAAACGACACGATCAGAGAAAATATGAAATACAAGATGGCCAAGGAGAATTCTGGAATGGATACCGGCCGAAAGAAGGAAAAGAGGACGCCCTAGAAGAAGCTGGCGGGACGATATAAATGAGGCCATGAAAACAAGGCAATTAGAGGAGGACATGTGCTACGACAGAAGAGAATGGAGACTGGGGACGGAGAAGCGGCGCGGACCGTAGAGAAATCCGTATATGGACATTTGATGTTTCTATCCGTTGCTGCTTTTTAAACTTCTACTTCTACTTTTACTTCTACTTCTACTATATTTAAATATGAATAAAGTTCTTTCATAATTTAATGTTAGTTAAGATATTTATAATAATTTCTGATATTTATGATATCGATAAAATTATCATAATATTGCAAAGATTTTAACACAAAATAAACGAAAATAACATATATTAAATATCCCGGTTTATTTCGGAACAATAGGTAAGTATTTCCCGGAAATATAAAATAGGTTAAAATGGACCGGGATCCCGGGAAAGAAACCCTAAGTGGTAATATATCGACTTTTTCTAATTCTGAAACTTTTGTATAACTTCACCGGTCACCCCGCTCCCGATTCCCCTCCCGTGTATTTTCTTGTGCAGAGGAGCGCATTATTGTTAGTAGCCCAGGGGCGCCAAATATCTTAAGACGGCCCTGTTCAGGCGCCAAATATCTTAAGACGGCCCTGTTCACCATGTATAATTAAATTCAAGCATTTCAAACAAAATTACAAGCAATTAAACGAAATATTGCTTTCAGGCCTTCAAGTATTTTCCAAATTAATTTTTTTTTTATAGAAACTACGATATGTCAAACTGAAATAAATCAAATTTAAAGATCCGTCAAGTTGGAGGTACATTATAACAGAAATCAAAAATTTTTAACGTCATAATTTTTTGCTCATTTTTTGCTAATTTTTGATGCATTTTTTAAATTTTTTGATAGTTTCAAATACGAGATAATTAAAAAAAAGAAAATGTACCTCCAACTTGACGGTGAGGTACATTTGCTAAAAAGTCAAAATGTTTTAATGTCATAGTTTTTTGCTCATTTTTTGCAAATTTTTGCTGTTTTTTAAATTTTTTGCTGTTCTTTAATACAAGATAATTAAAAAAAAAAGAATTTTACCTCCAACTTGACGGTGAGGTACATTTGCTAAAAAATCAATAATTTTTGACGTCATAATTTTTTGCTCATTTTTTGCTAATTTTTGCTGCACTTTTTAAATTTTTTGCTGGTCGCTTTTCCAAGATATGTAGTTTTTCCATAACTATTATGATTTTGAGAAAAAACCGCATCGAAATAACTCTTAAAAATGAATTAATTGAAAGTATGTGCGTATTAATAGCTTAACATTATTTAATATTATAAGGTTATTAGAACAAAACATGACGTACATTTTAGTTATTCGAAGTTATTCCTGTCGTATATCGACGAATACTACCTATTTGTAGCACATAATAGTTATGAAAAAACTACATAAGTAATAATGCTGAAAGCAAAATTATTAATGCCTTGCAAACGATTCCAGAAGAGTTCAAATCTTTAAAGAAATTAGCGTCGACTATTTTAACTATTTATTTTCTTCAACATTTGCATATCACTGTCTCCACAACCGAATTTGATTAAAAATAAATTCAGAAAGACATTAACGGATGAATCTAGTTTAGCAAGCATTTTATTAAAAGTAAGTAATGAAATACCAACCTGATATAAAAAAAACTTAACAAAAAGCATTCAACAATAAAAATCGCAATAAAAATGCGATTTTGCGCAGTTTTAAGGATGAACATGTATGTTGACATTAACTGTTGCTTTGTGCGATCAGGCCTAAGTACAGTTTTAAAAAGTAAAATCGTATCAATTTAGGTTAAATTACATTTTTAAAGTTATTAAAATTTATCTAAACGGAAAACATTGGTTGAAACAGTATAAAAATTCGCACACATTCATTGCATCCATTTTTGAGCAAATATCGGGGATATAGCATTGCTCTCCATACCCTGGGGTTAAATAATTAAAACTTATAAATAACTTATTTATTATCGTCGTTAAAAAACTGCTATGAATTACAAATTAACTTTAACCGCAATGAAAGTAAGAAGACAATTTGTAATGACCTCACATTATGAATGCGTGCGTGCAAATTAACTGCATTTTAAAATAGAATATTCAATTTGTACAGTCACACCTGACCGTGGATTATTGGCTAAATGTAATAGAAAAACGAAAAATAGGTCATCTGGGGTGTCTACGTGACAAACGGTGTGTGTGATTCATTAAATATAATCTAACTAAACCGTAAACATAACATGGAAAATAGTTATAAATAGGTAAATAGGTATAAATTACCTTGCACTGTATTTTACACATAATTATTTGGAATGAGGAATGCGATAATGGCTAGTGAAATATATGCAAATCAAGTAAAATGTATGTGTCGTTCCTTTTTTGGAAAAATTATTATTTCATAAACTGGTAGAATGATGTAGAGATATTTTAATCAAACTTTATAATAATTTTGCTATTACCCCTATAGTTAATCGCAAATAAAACATTTTAGAATATTTCCTGCGATTTAAAAAGATGTCAAGACAGTCAAACTAAATCAAAAGCGTAACATAATCTATATTTATTTATGTGATAAGTTTAAAACTAAAAATTAAGCAAACGCATAAATAATGAAGCCAAAATGGTCTAGGTACGTTCTTTATTATTTTTTAATTCATATTTTATTATCTATTTCGATGATAAGAATCACAGTTTCATGTTTCAGTGCGCCATCATTTTAAATCTGAAGCAAGCAGCTACTGCTGTGAAATTTGATGACACACATTACGCTTCTAGCAAATTTTATTATCGCTACTTATTGCGGTACGTTGTAAAAGTAATTTAGACATATTATTGTAAAACAGCAGGAGTTTAGAGTGATGTGTTTTTACGACTTGAAATGTTACTGTGGAACAACATCGGTAGTAAAACAAGAATAAGGTGCCATCCACAATGAACCGGTTTTAAAACTTGTTCAAAACACCTCTTGCTTTACTGTTCGTTTATAGAAAACGCCGTTTCCTTTATACAAGTTACACAGGTGATTTTTGTATTACCGTTAAACCATAATTGAAACAATTTTTTAAAACTAATTTGTTAAAATTTCTATTATTTCTTAGACTGTTCAGTGTTCTCTAAGACTAATTCATAGGTTATTTAAGCTAAGCTATTCATTTAATAACATAAATAAGTTAAATTAAAAATCAAATATCTCTGCAACTGAAGAAAAGTTAAGAGACAGGTCTTTAAACTGATGTTTTTTAGATTTAAGATCTGAAAAACAAATTAATGGTGGGTCTCTTATAGACCAGATTTAATATTTCAAAAGGCTACAAGCGTAGATTTAAATAAACAAATAAATAAATAAATAAATAAATAAATAAATAAATAAATAAATAAATAAATAAATAAATAAATAAAATAAATAAAATAAATTTTCGCCCCAAACGGTGGTAGATACGAAAAAACGTCAAGAGACACTTTTCGTTTAGAATAAAATGCTCTATCTAAAACCAAGTTCGAGTTTGATTTTCAACAGGACCGTACTAGTTTTTTATAAATGTTATTAAAACCGAACCTCACAACTCCGCCACCGATTGTGGTAATCTGTAAGGTGATGCTGTATACCAAATTTGGTTTAAATATATCTACTGGTTGAGAAAGGGTTGAAAATTATCGATATTTTTTCGAAAATTTCAAAACCCTGTATCTTTGAAATGAAGCGTTTATGAACCAATGTTGATATGGAATATTCGCTCTAAAATAAGTTTTTGTATCGACTGTTCAAGTCCTGCTACAAAAAAAGTGGACCAACCTGTAGAAAGGGTTATTCATAAATTAACCAAATTGAGTTAATTACGTTAATATTAAAATAATTTACAATATATGTATCTATTTTAAATAATCCCAACATTATCTATATGAAAGGCCGCATTAAGACAAAATTGGACGCCGTTATTGAAGAGAAAAAACAATCGCAAGTACAATTATGTCCAAAGAAATTAGAATACGTCTAGAGCTGCAAACCATTTAGCCTATTTAGGCTTGGAAGAAACAACGAATTAGTCAAAAATTAGGTAATTAGATATTAGGAACTTTTTCTCTAATCAATAATACAAACCAATAATTAATTGAAATAGCAACAGTACAAATAATCTGTTATCAATTAATGCGATTATAAGAAAAGTTTACGATTCTCGGAAACTTGTTTGTCGGTATAACATACACTACTAAGCTTAAGAAAATTGAAATTCGTATTTAGGCACCTGCATAGATTAGCAAGTTAAATTAGTTGTTGGAAATTTACATTTACTTTGACTTAACCGCTGCATTACACATGCATTCTAATTTGATATGTTTTTAATGACTTGC
The DNA here is from genome assembly GCA_947652605.1 of Elmis aenea. Classification (NCBI taxonomy): domain Eukaryota; kingdom Metazoa; phylum Arthropoda; class Insecta; order Coleoptera; family Elmidae; genus Elmis; species Elmis aenea. The sequence continues at coordinate 13,149,907 of OX393582.1, read as the reverse complement.
TTAAAAAAAAATTGCAAAAAAATTTAATTGTCTTGTTAAAAAATAGTTTGCTATTCTAAGATCAGTTAACCTAAAAGTTGTTTGTAATATTTTTAGCTTGATTAGCGATTCTGTAAATTTGCTAGTCCTACACTACATACTTTTCATAATTAGACGTATGTTAAGAGTATAATATGTATTATTTTGCACCAAAAATAAGGGAAATAAAGAAAAAATAATAAACTAGGAATAGAAGATGACCTATTCCCTAAGTAGGTCAAAATGCTCAAATTGGTTAATATTTTACATCTAAAATGTATTAGTTGCACTTGTTAATGTTAATAGAGAACATAGGCGCCGACTACACGGGGGCAACGGGGCTCGTGCCCCCGTACCGATTGAACTAGGGGGGCATTGCCCCCATGCGACATCGCAAAGGCTAACTTGTGCATATCAGATTTTAATTATGCCAAACAACACATATCACGTTCGAGTTGCAGTACAACTTAATTTAGTGTTTTCGTACATTCTGAGACTGGACTATGTACCAATACCTATCGTGTCGGTCAGGGTGTCAAACTCGCGGCCCGCAACGAACATTTTTGCGGCCCGGCCAATATATCGGCGCACAATAATATATTATAATAAAATAACAAACCGACGCAGAATAAAAATAAGGTAGGTAGAATTCGCTGAACGTTTTTTTAATTACACTCTTTTTTTTTGCTATTATTAAACAAAAAAAAAATTTTTTGCGCCCCACCTAAAGTTAAACCTTGTTTGTATGGCCCAAGTTAGCCATTAGTTTTTTCACTTTTTCCGGCAATAACAGCTAAGATGTTACTTTTTATAATTATTACTATATATTTTATTTAATTATGGAATTAATTTAATTTGTATTTTGAATAAACTTTAATTTTGTACCCATCAGGGCTCAAAACCGAAAAAAAAAAGTTGAACCGAAATTGAGAACTTTATTTTTTATAACGGTTTTGTGTAAAAAAAACAATTAAAAAACCGGTTTGTGACGTTATTTAGATTAGAAATGCAAATTATGAAAATACATATATCTATTTCTAATTTTATAATAGATGTACAATCAAGCGTTCAGTAATGACGTTTGGTAAACTAATCGCATTAAGTACAAATTTAGTATTTTTTAAAAGTCATTTTTATTTAAAAAAGGTGTAAAACACCGGTTTTTAATTGATGTGGTTAAAGGTTGCCGTTTTTTTGCCATTAAGAATAACGGACAAAAGATAACGGTTAACCGGTTTAAAAAACCGGTTTCATGCCCTGGTACCTACTGTAGTTAATGAGTATCATCCCCTGCCCCCTAGCGAGCTTAGAAAGTCGGCGCCTATGATAGAGAATATAAAGGCATGTTACAATTTTTTTTATGTAGTATAAACTAAAGAAGTTAATTTAATTATTTAAAATTGCTTCTGGCAAAGGTCTTAAAAGGTATATTTAGTAAAATAGTTATTTACATAACAAGACCGGAAAGTGGTACTTTACTGGACGAGTAAACAGTTTTTGGACAAGCCGTGGGCGAGTCCTGAAAGCATACGAGTCCAGTAAAGACACTTTACGGGTATGTTAGTTACATTTTTTTTCTGCGTCCGCCACTGATACCAAAATCACCATCGTCATAATCCATAATTAAACAATAACATAACAAACTACAGGTGAAAACTCGCTTGGTGATATAATGACGCTTGTTTGACAGCGCAAATCAACAAAACAACTCATCACCATGGCAACCAGCTACTTTCCGACCTAGGCTGGTAGAGACAACTTATTACCAAGGTAACCAGTTACTTTCTGCCCTAGGCCAGTAAAGATTTTTTTTCAGCATATAATTAATCGGAAACAACTGATTTTTTGTACGGACGCAAAAATGATATGTTCTTACGAATTTTGAGCTAGCGCCATACCAAACAATTAAACAAAGTATTAATAAAGCTTTGTTGAAATAAAACAATATTATTGAAAATATTTTAACGTTTTATACACATTTTACTGCTATTTATTACTTTATGAGGTTTATTGGTGGGGTTAATTATCAAACTAAATCAGACAACTGACTTCTCAGTGGCATCTAGGACAATTTGTATTGTATGTCATAAGTTTGAACAACTAATTATGCTCCAAAACGAATTTATATATTATATAACAAACTGTATATGATTGATTTTTGTTGGCTCAAAAGTGATTTATTGTGAGTAATTAAAAAACATATTTTGGAGTTGTCTTTTTAACCACATAATATTTATCATTATGCAAACTAACAAATAAATGTTTAGCTATTATTACTCATGTTTAATTACAGCAAAAAAGTTGATGAATTACGTTGTTGTTCAATAAACTTTAACTTGTTGTATGCTTTAAAACAAACATTGAAAAGTGCACCATGACCTATTATGAAAGTGATATATTACACAATTTATTAAAAACATAGGAAGAGCAAAAACTTATGAAAAGAAAAATAAATTTTTTAGGGTTTTTACAAATTATTATAGTTAGTATGTTTTGATTATACTCTGATCTCAGGGTTTTAACTCAATATTTAACTTAATATTTGATGTAATTAAGCTTAAAAGATCTTTAGAAAAAAAAACGTTTATTAGTTATTTGTTTTGGCAACAAGCGGCGACGTTTTAAATAATTTAATTAATAACAACCTATATCTTATTTAAAAGTAATTTAAATTTAATAACATGTGAGGAAATTGTCTTAAGGTGAAAATAATAATGTACATTATTAAACATTGAGAAGTATTATTTAACATAAAATACGTTTATAAGCTTTTTGGCTAATTTACCATTAAATATGACAAGATGTTTTGGCTTCAGTGCCCGGCTTACATATTTTTATGGTTCATTTTTGCAAACTTTTATAAATACTTTTTGAAATCGATGGACGGGTATATTGAAATGTTTCATTTAAATCTTTCTACAGTACAGGGTGGCCTATTCTCGTTGCCCATACAGGGTATCTCGGTTATTATCAGAGATTGAAAAAAAACTAAGTACGTTATCTCGATTTCTTTTTTAGAGAGAAATTTATTGCCGTAAACAGATTTTTGACATCTTTTTTAATTTTCGAAATATAACCAAAAACCGATTTTTGGCACTTTTCAAAAATGTTAAATATCTCGCTAAAACGAAAATATATAGAAAAACTTTAATAAAATTTTTGACATGGTTTTTTGTCCTTAATAAGATAGCGATGTTTAATTTATTTTTACTCATACAAACATCGATATATTATACCTAACTTTCTTATTTTAAATATCAACCATAAGCAAATTATTTATTTTTGAAAAGCGAAAAAAATAAGCTTTCGATTATGGCAACTATTTTTATTTCTTCTGTTTTTCTTTTTTCTAACCCTATTTTCCTTATTTGGTCTATCCATTTTCTTCTTGATCTCCCTCTTGGTGTTTTGGCTGGTTTTTTAATTTCCATTATTTTTCTCGTGATTCTGTCAGGTTTCGTTCTGACTATATAGCCATAGCAGTTTAGCTGTTTCTTTTTTATTTTTTCTATTATTGGTTCTTGTTCTCTTATTTCCCTAATGTTTTCGTTTTTAATCCTTTCTTAATTAGTTTTCACCGCAATTTTTCTGAGGTGTTTCATTCCGATGTCCTCTTAAAAAAATTAAAATGTTTGAATAAAATTTAGCTAGATGGACCGGGCATAAGAAACACTCTGTGTGTTGTTTTAAAACTTTAACTAACCAGCAACCACTATGACACTATTGTCGAACAAAGTTTAGAAGGAATCGGTTCTGACATTACCAAGTTGTTCAAAATTAATATTTTTTTAGAGTCCTGTGTCTTTTAATTTTTCTCAAAAATGATTGATTTTAGGTACAAAAAAAAAACGTATACAGTTTTGAAAGATAATTGAATATCAAGTTTATAAAATAGAAAAATGACTGGGCGCTCTGTTTAAGGGAACCAAAATTACATATCCGTGTACACAAAACACTCTGTACAGCTGAAAAAATTTTAGGTTATGTAGCAAATGACCACAAACAACTTTTGTTTATTTTTTTTTGAATACACCTGCATATTAAAACAAAAAGCATAATTTCTTTGAATGTTTGTAACGCTAAGTTAATGTTCTTCGTTTTCAATGTTGGTAGCTTTTTAAGAACATAAAATTGTTAGTAATTATTAAAAAATCAACGAACAACCAGTAATTTAGAAAAGATCGGTAATTTTTTATTCCAGAATATACTTTTAAACATTTTCCTTTAGTTTCGTTGTTATGGAAATCTCAAGTGTCGTTTATTATTTGCATGACAACAATTTACATAGGCAATCTGAATACAAGGCTTCTCAAATTCAAGGACTTTATACGAACAGTTGAAGCTTTAAATATGTAACGGTTTATTACCCATCATAAACGACTTTTTATAGTGAAATTATCTAAAAATTTTAATTATTATTCTGCTTGTTGTCTCTATCTTGCTCGCGTTCATGGCAGTTTAGTTATTACCACTAAGCAATTTTGCAACTTATGTTGTTAAAACAAAGTTGTTTCTAGCCTTAACATTTTTCTTAAAAAAAGTTTTTTTTTCAAGACTATGAGCAATACATCGTGAGGTAATTAAATTGTCTCCCAAAAGATACGTTTAAAACTAGAAGCTGCCTTAAAAAAAATCACAAAGAAATACTAACAAACAGCTCCATTTTATTTATCTAACAAACGACAACTATATTCAGATTACAGAGAAGGTCGAATATCCGAGGAATACTTCAAAAAATACTCAAAAATATTAAAATGCACCATCCGCCTTGCGAAACGACTCGCGGACGAAAAATACATTAAAACGACATGAAAGTAATATGCAACTAATTGGTATTAAGGCAACAAGAAGACAATTTTATTAACAATGTCAAAAATACAGGCGATAACCCATTAGACATACTAAACAACGTAAATGAACTATTTATAAATATGTGCCCCGACAATACCGATGGAACAATTTTTGAAACCAGCCACTTCAAACATAATAATATTTCTATTTATCTACGTCCCTACTTCTTACGAGGAAGTCTATAAAACAATAATGTCATTTAAAAACAGAAAATCAACAGGAGAAGATGAAATCCCAACAAACCTCTTAAAATATACTACCGACTTAATATCTGGACCTTTAAGTCACATTATAAACCTCTCATTAAAAATTGGCATATTTCCTAACCAATTTAAATGTGCAAAAATCAAGCCAATCCACAAAAAAAGGGATGTAAGTGACATGGGGAACTATAGGCCCATAGCCATACTCACAAACATTAGCAAGATATTTGAAAAACTAATCTAAAACAGAATTGAAAATTACGTAGAACACTTTGGCATAATAAACAACGCTCAAAATCGATTTAGGAAAGACAAAACAACTACCCGCGCTATTTATATGGCAATCCGAAATGTACTTCAATCCCTCAATAAAGACGAACAGACCATGGTCATGTGTGTTGATCTCTCAAAAGCTTTTGATATTGTTGACCATGCACGATATACTGCTAACGAAATTAGAACACTATGGTATACGAGGGACCGCCCATAACCTTATAAAATCTTATCACTCGGAAAGAAACCAATATGTTGCAGGAAAAGACTCGTCAGGTATATACCTAAAATCTAAATGGAAAAAAAAATCAAAAAAGGAGTCCCGCAAGGATCAATATTAGACCCCCTCTTATACATATTGTACACTAATGATCTACAAGATTTTACCAAAACTTCCCTTATAGGTACAATTTGCCGATGACACATCTGCTATTATTAGTGAATCGGATTCCAAAAATTCTGAACAAAAACTCATTGACTGCTTAGGCCAACTCCAACATTGGTTCACATTAAACAATTTAACCTTAAACGTCAATAAAACTCAATAAAATGTTCACAAAGTAAAATAACCTCCGACTTCAAACTTTAAAATAATTCCACAACTATAAATGTTGTTAATAAAATATCATTTCTTGGTTTATGTTTAGGTATTGACTCTAGACTGGACTGGTCATACCACATCGAACGTCTGTCACAAAGCCTGTCACGGTATCCTTTCACACTAAAAAATATAAAAAAACTGGTCTATACAAACGTGGCCAAAACTGCATATCATGCATTATGCTGAATCTAGGTTACACTATGCTGTAATTTTTTGAGGAAAGCTAGGGACTCTGAACGCCTCTTTATTATACAAAAGCGATGTATAAGAACTATTTTTGGTCTAAACTACCGAGATCACTGTAAAGACACTTTTCGTGACAAAGAAATATTAACTTTTTACGTTCTATTTATTCTCGATGCCATCCTTTTCGTAAAAAATAATTTTGATCTGGTCGAATTGAATAAAAAACCATGCAGCCAATACCCGACATAGCCCGATTGTCTCAAATATACCTATCTTCAAAAAAATGTTGCCTCTATAATTATTGCTATATTCAACAAATTTAACAAATCACCTGAGAGTATAAAATGTTCCCATCCACGACTTAAAGAAAAGATTAAGAAATGTTCTTATTTCTAAAGCTTACTATGGAGTTAGTGAACACCTTAATGACGCTTACTTTAAAAACTCTTTTAAGTGAATATAATTTTTGTGTGTATATTTGTGTATTATCATCATTATGACGTTCTACGCCTTTTTGGATATTCAGAACAAATAAAAACTATTAAGTATTATTATTAAAACTGATTAGTTCCAAAACCTTATACCTCGAAGTAAAAATTGTATAATTAATTTTATTATAATTATTAACAATTTACAACATAAAATATTCATTTTACACTCGTGTGCTAAGTAATATAGAAAACTGATTATATTTTGATTGTAAAAACTTGATAGTGATGATTTTAAATTAAATAAACACATGAGTCTTTCAAGTTACGCTTTGTTGCCGACTAATTATAATAATAAAAATGTTCAACATGGAAGCACGAAACTATCGGTTTTTATTTCATGCTGTTAGTAATTATAAAGGAAGGTGAGTCATCGAGTGAATGCAAATTGCGAAGGTGATGTAAGAAACTATTAAATATTTAAATATTTTTTACGGTTCTAGCAAAACAAAGCGCTTAGTAGTTCATGGCCAGGCTTACACTTCAACTTTTGGTGTTTTCGTACATTGATTTGCACATTCGTATACAGAGCGTTCACATTTACGCAACCGTGTGGTTTTATTTTGCACAGGGTGATTAAATTCTGTGTACTAACGAGGCGATGTTGCTTACTGTAAGCGGTAGAACATAGATTTAAATTTGGCAAATATGCAAAACAGATTTCTGATATCTGCAACCGTTTTCAAGCAAACAAATAAAATCTGGAAAACATACTTTTCGATTTCCTTGATCAGTCTTAGGCTGGGCGCTGACATGCAATTATCCGTTGTGCAACAGTTTGGTTGCAGCAATCCTTATCATTGCTTTATATGACAACACGCTCACATGCAACTGATGTACAACTGTAAATTTGGGCAGCCAAACAGTTTGTGTCTTGACACAAACTGAACGATTGCGCGACTTCGTACAATTGTTTTGTGTCTTTTGTGTACTATAGGTTTGAATTTCGTCCTCCTTATCATCTCAAGGCCACACTCTGTTGCTAAATAGTAGAAATCCATGTTGAAACCAAACTAGTTGCTTGAGTGCTTGCATCTATTGGCCTCCAGATTTAGTTTTGCGTTGTGAGCGCGTTTTGGTCATTCGAGGATCAAACTGTTACAGAACTGATTGATTGCAAGCCTAATGCGTGGCTTCCAGAGACCACGTTGTTGTGGAAAGCTAATGCGTGTACAAATGTAGCGCTAGTTCTTGTCTTCGTTCATGTATTGTTTTGACCGTCCACAAACAAGTTCATGAATCGATCAGATAACTGCTAGAATAGCCGACTAACCGTCCGATGACTGTGCTGGGGCGCGATATCGAAACTGCGTATACTCTGATCTTCATCGATTCGTATATAGCCTTACTGGAGCAAACCTTGTTAACACTTAAAACCCGGACCATTTTAGTAAAGTCTGAATCCGTAGAAAAATAAGGTAAATAATTTATTTAAATTAAATATCCGAAAGTACGGCAAATTTATTTTTCGGTCTTAGACTTTCAGAAAATTTTGCACGCGCTTTATACACCTGATCTTTGACCCTTTAACGTTAACGTAGTCACATTGACTTTCACACATGGATTGTCTCATTTAATACATCGATAGTTATGGGACGATTTTTGTTGTGGCCTGACTTCAGATGACCCCACGAGAAAAAATCATGAGGCGTCAGGTCTGGAGATCTAGTTGGCCAATCAAATGGAACTCGCCTTAATAATTGCTACAGTTAGAATAGTATAAAATGAAGCAGGCCAATTGTCTAAGGATGCAGACTTTTCGGACACCCTGTGTATTAAATCGGACAGCCCAGACTTGTGAATTACATTTAATCAACGTGTAGCTAATTTTTATGATTTATCATATCATAGCTAAGTATTATGTTAAAAACAGATCATTTATTGTTTGTTTAATTAAAAAAAGACAATCTTTTGCATTATTATACTATTTTCCTTAAAAATTTTCTTTAAACTAATTTAGATCTTAAATTTGGTGTCAATATATTTCTTCAATCGTCCTTAAAATAAGTGTAGCAATGACCATGGTTGTTATATCATAAAATATACTGTTGATATTACAACAATAATATTGATTAGTTTTAATAAGAAATTTGTGTACGAAATTAACACAGCACAATTTTACCTTTTTTAAAAGGTAACCATAATGATAATATATTATATAGAGGTTATTTGCACTTACCGGTGATGTTTTCCGTGGAAAAAGACTAAAAGTTTTTACGTCTACCAGTACCGTATGTTGGAGGTTAGGTTTTAGACATTACATCTAATTGCGCTTTCGACGATTTTATAATGTCAAAACCAAATACTTCATCAATGTATCTACAGCCTGATTCCATTCAAAATGATCATAAATACAACTCAAAAAGACAGATTATAAGGTCTAATTGCACAGTAACACCAAGAAGCGTTGACAATTGGCGTTAATTTTGGGTTACAGAATCGCAAATCACAATTTTGATATGAGCCTAACATTTTTTCAGGTTAAAACTGGGTTGATGAAGTTATAGAATAGTTCTGCCGAAATTTGTATTTACAAAATTATTAGCAACTTTAAACATCCAATTTTAAACACACTCCCTGGCTCTTGATGTTGTTAAACGAAATTAATCACTCTGTATAATAAATCGCAACCAAGCAGTCTAAAATAATCGTAAGTTATTTATATTATTTCCATCCACAATAAATTAAATATATTTTTCTGTTCATTGCAAACAGTCTTATGAGAAATGTGGCTTGGAAATGAGATGCTCGATCAAATAAACACACACACAAACAAAAAATTAATAAATCTCCCAAATGTTGCATAACCTGCTTTGAATAGTGTAATTATTCCTGTTAATAACATAGTGGATGTACGATCGTATAAATAATATCTCATTCTGTTTCAACTGCTATTGTCTGTACAGACCTGAAAGGGGTGATCATCTCCATGTCTCTAATTAGACCTTGTAGCAGAGTACTCATTAATTATATTAACGGGCGCTTTCTCTTTTGTTTAGGTCTCAAGAGTTTTATTAAAATAGCGGTAGCCAAGCTAATCGTTTTATAAATTCGAATTACATAACAAACATTATAATTATGTTATTTTTATGGTGTTATAATAACAGTTTAATTTAGGTATCTTTTAAATTTAATAAGCGTGTTTAATTTATCTTCTGTAACGGAATTATTCATGCAGGTTGCTATACAGAAACAGGTAATACGATGTAAATAAGAAGTCGGTGTATGAATGAAATTAATTCGTGTGGTTTTTGTTTGGTTGATATGCATTTTTATAAATACGGAATATTATAAATATAGCTTAAATTGTTTTCTGCTAGTTTTAGGGATTTGGTATCCAAATTGTTGTTTAAACTATTTTTACTTTCATAATACAAAAATTATGAGAAAGTTTGACCACGCGAAAATTTTTGACGACTTTAGTTAAAACATTTTGACTAAATTTGCTGTGATGTTCCTGTGTGGAGACGTTTTGGGTATTAAATTTAGAAAAATTTTGAGTGCATGTGTGCTCATACACAGAGTATGATTCACTGTCAAGAACAGGGGTCGGCAAACTTTTTGGACCGGGGTCAGTTTGGCCTTATACATTTTTAGACATATCTGATACATCCCAAAATTTAAATAACAGTCTATTGGTAATTGGTATAAAATTGAACATTTGTTGACAGAACGGATGAAATGCTTTAACGGGCCGGATTTGTCCCGCGGGCCGTAGTGTGCTTGGTCAAGAACATGTGGATTTGGATAACAGTTAGGGATATGATGGGCATATTGAAAAAATGCGCGTGTTTTTACGTGCTTAATGGCTTGGTCTTTCTACCGTGGTGTAAGACCTCGTTCAACCTTTTAAGCCAAAGAACCAATTGCAAGTTTTATGAAATCGTAACGGGCCGCACCACTTTCTAGTGGATGTGGAGATTCTTTTAAGTGTGAAGGGTCCGGAGATTTTAAACCGTATTTTGTTTTTCGCGCATAAATTTTCAATATGAGCAACGCAGTTACATACAAAGGATTCCCTAAAAAAATCTGTTTTTCATTTCTTAGTCAGAAGCGTAGTTAACTCGAAGCGATTTCCTCATATTTTATTTCTACATCAGTTTTTAATACAAAATAGTTGTAGTTCCTTTCATCCTTACTAAATCTAATAATTCTTCAGTAACTTTATACAGGGTTCTCGTTTTTCGAAGGCCTCTATGGGGATCTCGTAAACGGTAAGAATTACGACTTCGGTTAAATTAGGGAAAAGTTGTATATTCAGGTGCTTAATAATTTGACGCAAACAGAACTTATCTACATTTTTTAGTTTTTGAGATATAGGGAAAAAAGTAAAAAAGTGGATGTTTGTTTTTTGCTCGTAACTTTTTCATTTGATGTCGAATTTCATTTATGTAAAAAAATTTTTATGGCCACTTTTGCAAGAAATCAAAATCCCCAATTATATTTTCCATGCGACTTTTCGCTTTTTTTAAACCATCATCGGTAATTTTTTTTTTATGGATGCTATATCTAATGTTAACGATAATTTGTAGAGCATTTTATTCTGAATTTGACAGTGTAAAACAGTTGGCACTTTATTGAAACGCATGCGGCCCTGGGGCCGCAGATTGCACGGACCTGTCTAAAACCATTTGGTTCAGTTTTCATTTCTTATACAACTCTAGTCACGTCCTACTATTGTGGACTGCATTTTTTATGTTATCCCATGGTATTTCTCTTTCGTCTGCTGCTTCCTTTATGTTCTTTCATGTTCTTCTTGGTCTGTCTTTTCGGTTTTTCCTTGTGTTCTTCTTTCAAATACCCTTTTTGTAGATTATTCTTCTAATATGTTTTGTACTGGTCCCAACCAATTCTTGTATTATTAATCCAACTGATCCATGCTCTTTGTTTTATCTTTCCTCGTTTTTCCTTCTCTTATTCAAGGAATTTAGTTTCCATGGCATCGACTCTGCTTTTGCGTTTGTCTGTTAACAATATACATATGTAGGCAACTTTTTTGATCAATTCTTTTTTTACGTGTATCGGTTGTAATGCAAATACGAAAAGGCATTATCTTTCCACTTATATTTTACATATTATGCATGCTTTAAATTTAAGTTCATGCAAGAGCTGACATTATTTAGTCAGAAAATATTAATGCGGATAAAAATAATAAATAAAAGCAAGAACACACGTTACGAAAAAAGTTTAATGTATGCATTCTCTTGGATAACAACATTGTGTTATATCGTTTTCAAATAACCTGCTAATATATTGCATATTTTTAGTCTTAGTCCGGATTTTTACCCGGATTTTTTTCCTAATCCTTATCTCTATGCACACGTTGAAGCCGAGTCGCTTTGAGCCTCATATCGCGTGATCCTATGCAACCCTCAGGTTCATAAATTTTACTACAAGTTCAATCGAGCTTATGCAAACCATTTTCCAGAAAATATTACTCATAATAAATTGCTATCCTTATATAACGTTAAAGTTACGCTCGTTTTTTTCCCAAGGTGGCATAATTTAAAGATTATTTGAAATTTCTTAAATAAATCGAAAAATGCATGCAGTCTATCTATTCATATTACATATTTGTGTGTATACAAAAAGCTAACAGATTAATATTAAGGCACCAATATTAGACGCGAACACTTGAAGGCGCAGAAATCTGTAATAAAATATCTACCGAAATCCATGTTTTTTAGATGCAACTTAGCTATAAACGTTCACATTTTAAGACTGGCAATGAGGAAAAATAAGAGGCATTAAAATGTTACCTACTGTCAACGACTTCTGCTCGCTAGGCATTGGATTCTTTCGCAACGTTAGTTTAAACAGGTTAAGACAGCTAGATATAAACTATAATATTAAAAATTCGTGCCCGTGTCATAATCTATTTCGCCCACATTGTGTTACGTTGTAGATCGCATCCCTTCAGGCGAAAAAATATGCTAATTAACTCAGATGCAAGTGAACGATACAAAAATATGAGAAATTCATATAATTTGCTAATCTTGAAGCTCACCTTGAAAACAAAACCATGATATTAAGTTTAACCGAGGCCAATTAAGTCTGATTTATATAGTGAAATCAAATTAAATTGCAGTGTGCTAAATAAACTGCCGCGGTCGGGCTTATCGTTGCTATGCTCCTAGGCCAAATCAACTGTAGCACTCAATTCCTCATAAAGATGGGTGATATTACGAAATATTCGCCAAGAAATCGCTTAGGAGGGAATGGAACTCGGGTAATACGATTTCCACCCTCGTTTATGCTGAAGGATGGGCAAGAAATGAAATTTATAATTTTGAACACCGATTTCACGAAAGTGCTCGTAGCTCTCTTTAATATTCAATGAATACTTAGGCTTTTGCATAATTACTGTATTTTCAACCACATCACATGTGATTTTAATAATTTTTAAGATTATCACTATGACGGCTTCCCATATATTACTTTGGGGGAAGAGTACAGAGTGGTCTTTATTCGATGGTATTACATACCTACGTATCTCGCTTATTAATAAAGATAGGCAAGCAGTTAATTTAGCAAAAAATTTTTTAGTCCAATTTGAAACTCTAAAAAAGATTGCTATTATTTCTAGTTGAGAAGTTTTTATGCCTTTTTTTAATGAGCTAATTCTACGTCATTTCGGAAGGTTTTTTGATTTAGTTTTTACCGTAATTCATAGGTTTTAAAGTTTTAATTATAAGATAACTAATTTGTATTTCATGAAATGGCTCTCATAAATTACGAAACCCTTTTAACAGGGGCGGACCGTTAATTTTGGGTGCCCTGGACTAACACTCTTTGGGGGCCTATCCAATTAATCCAAGTTTGGGCTGGTTGTGGCAATTTATTCGCCATTTTTCGCAAAACTGTTTTTTTACACTATTTTTAAATAGGAAAAATTATGAGCCACAGATTTTAAAGCACTTTTTTATTTTATTTGATACCCTTGGTTATACAAACTTTTATATACGGTTATGAAAAAAGGTTTTGTATACGTAACAAACATCAAAAATATATAAAAAATAAAATATATGTTAGTTATTACTTTTAGTAATAAACAAAATGACGAAACAAAAAATTTTCAGGTCAAGATAATACTTACTCTTAAAAATAAAATAAATTAAACAATACAGAAGTTATATTATAATGTTAAGTATTTTCAATACGTTAAAGACATTTAAAGACCAACTCTACTGCATTTTTGCGCTGCAAATTCTTATATTTGATCATTACATTGTAATTCATTGGTTAAATCACAGTTTAAGGAAATAATTGATAAATTATTTAATCCTCATTGTCGTCCCACCTTCATTTTTAGGATATAAAATAACCTGGACAAGGATCGTAGAATTGTGTAGTAAATGACGTCAAACAACTTTTATTTCAATTTTTTCAAACATATTTTTGTAATTGCAAAACTATTGCATAATTCGTCTCGACTGGGAACAAAATCACGAAACTGTCGATAATCTTAATTAATATCAAACCTTTTTTTTTTTTTTTGGCCCAAAAGGAAGAGTTTATTAATAACATTTGACAGTATTTACATGTACACAATACAGTGTGTACAAAAAGTAATGTTACGGATCAATATCTCGTCTTGTGGCAACATAAAAAAACAAAATTTTATATAAAAGTTTGTGGTCATTTACTACATAACCTTAAATTATTTTCAACTACACACAGTGTTTTGTTTTTTGCGCTGATACGTAACTTTGTTTTTTTTAAAAAGAACACCCAGTACATTTTATAATTTTTAGACGTAAAATTAAATTCTGGTATAAATAGTTAGGGGAGACTGTTGTATCTTGAGCATAGTGTACCTTGGAACATTTGCGGATTCTAAATAGTGCTGGCACTTAGTGGGCTAAATCCATCACCATGATGTGAAGAATGACGCTAGGTGTCTTTGACAGAAGATCTGTCTTGTTTGACTCAAAAACGCGCGTTGAGTTGATGAAACCGTTTTTGAAGTACTTATCAAAAGTAAATATGTCAAGTGTTCTTAATCGATTTTTTAACCGAAAACAAAGTTGTGCTTGACGATATCATCATTTACAGTGTGTTGCTGATCTTGTTGAGTAGATTCATGTACTGTAGTTAATGTTTTATTCTAACCACTAGCTTAGGCCAACATGTTTATTTATTTTCGCTCCCTCTTGTACCTTGGAACACACAACATCATGTACCATGGAACATGTTCCAAGATATACAATCCTATCCATTTTTTTTTTTTTGTAACAGATCGCTATGCCAAGAAGTAAGAGTGGCGTTAAGAAGGCCCCAGTTGATCCAGATGCTATGAGAAAAGCAGCTGTAGAAGCAGTCTTGACTGCTCCCAGAACAAAACATCAGTTAGAGAAGCCTGAAAAGTGTACAATGTTAAATTGGCTATTTTGTCAAGACACATTTCGCAATTCCGAAATATTATTCTTTGTAGAACTGAAAACTGTATTTCAAATTATTTTTTACAGCCATTTCCCCGTGTTCCAAAGTACTAGAAAGTGTGTTCCATGGTACATGACCATGTTGTACCATGGAACACTTATCATAACATCATAATATTTTATTTTTTTGTTTGATAATAGAGCTGTAAAACATAGAAATACAAACAGCAAGTTGTAAAAGTATCTGCATTAGTTAATACCATATTTTTTCATTTCAAAAAAATTGTTATTAAAAATTTTAAAAAATAAAATCTCAAAAGTGTTCCATGGTACAACAGTCTTTTTAATCTTAAATCAGTCGTTTATGAGATGTTCAAGTTTTTATAAAAATATTGACAGAAACAGGAATCTAAAAAAAAATGATACTTCACAACTTGGCTATGTCAGAACGAAATTCTTTGAAACTTTGAAGGACAATAGCGTCATAATAATTTTTGACTAGTTAAAATTTTAAAATAATACACAAGGTGTTCATTATACCCGGTGACTTTAGTCAAACTTCAAACACGAATAAGTGAGTTTTATTGAATGAAACACCCTATAATTTTTACTTTTTCTTATTGATAATGTAATTATCTTCAAAAACTATTATAGGTCAATTATGTCTAAAATCAGTGTTTCTCGAGTTGTCGAGGGGTTTTCTTTATAATTTATGGATACGAACACAATATTTATTAGAATTAATTTAGTAAGCTTGGAATTTTCTCGAAAATTTGTTTGAAATGTCAAATGCAACTCTATTTTCATCTTTTGACTGTATTTTGCTTTGTTTTTATAATTATTTAAAAAAAAAATATATTAGAAAACGACATTATTATACAAATAAAATTTTAGTGCCATATGCAGTCTTGAAAAAGTGGCCGAATAGAAAAAGTTGAGGCTACATAATTATTCAAATCAGGAAATATTAGCCAATTTATGATTTTGCTTATTCGCTAATAAAATTTAAACCAGAGATTGCACACAAAAACGGCAACAAAGTATTAATAATTTCTTTAAGTGTTTAACCGATTTCGTAGTTCATATAATAATCAAAATAGCCATGTAATCCAGAGCAGATTGGTACATATTGTACGATATTATATAAAAATATTTAAATTAACTAGTTCATTAGCACTTTTAATTAAACGAAATTATTGTTATTATTACTATTAAATTTTAATTCGCTACCTGAGCGAAATAATTTATTTAATATTAATGTGGGTTAATAATTATTGCTAAGGCTGTTGCTTAGTCATAATAAACATAACGAAATCGCATTGCATAAATTTTACACTTTATTTAATTATTCAGTTGAAAAAATATACATACAATTCGTCTACGTAAACTTCTCCGGTCATGAGTCTCGATTTAAAACTTACTTTTAGTTGCTAACCGCCGTCTGAGATGAGAAAGCAAGGCCTACATGCAATTGAACGAAGGTCTGTCTGTTCAGTGACAACCAATATTGCTTACAACTTATTGTTAACTAAAATAACACAACGAAAACGTTTTAAATCTCACGTAGTTTCATAAATTATCTTTTATTTTAACACCGTTATAAATATCACAGTTTTTTGAAGGAAATTCTAAAAATTAAACGGTTTTCATTGCCAGTTGCAGTGTTTTTAATGTAAAGCGACTGTTCGATAAGCAAATTTATTTGAAAAAAAAAACACAACTAAATAATGAAGCTTTTTTAGCAGGATTAAAACTAATTCGACCACAGCGTTTCTACAAAGTGGGTGAACACTTAATTCGGTCCACCATGTCGATCTCGCCTAATATAAGAGATAGACATTCGGTTAAATTAGCAAAAGGTTACAAACACGGACTAAAAACGAAAAATATTGCGTTCGTATTTGATCGGAACGAAAACGAAATATATCGTTTTCATCCTTTACGTTCTCAACCATAAATTTCGTTTTTGTTTTCGTGAACCGAAATTTAATAACGGTTAAAAACGGTATCGCCGTTTTTTTTTAGTCACCAAGTCGAGGACTAATTTTTTCTTAGTCACAACCTCTTTTTACAAAATTCAGAGCACGAAACTTTCCAAAGAACGATCGGCAATATTGAGCACTGTGCCTAAACAGTTGCGTAACATTGTTTCGGAACAATCTGTATACGTTGTTCCACGTCCAGACTAAAGCCAGTGTTTCGGTGTTTCTCAAGTGATTATCATGTCCAGTGAGACTATTGCAGGAATTTGTGCTGCCAATTTATATATTTAACTTAACGGCCGAAGGAATAAACAAAAGAAAAGAAGAAGGTGGTGGATGCGGAAAGCACTAATGTAAGGCACCAGTTATGGCAATGAATTAAAAATGGCGAAGAACCACTTTTCTTAGTGCCTTGCAGTTTTTTGTATTCCAGTCGAAATTGGGATTTTAGCATGTGCACTTTCTTTTCAACTTTTCAACTGTTACATCACATGATTGCGCAATATTTCCAAAAGCATCCCTCTTTTTGTATTCACCACATGTGACATGCCACAAACAAGATGTGCTATGCACTTTTTCTATCAGTTGTAAAGTTTTTTCTTGATTCCACATTGTAATAAATATATAGAGCAAAACTCTGTTTGACTAAACCGTATTTGAAAACAGACTTGTTCAATTTTATTCTTAAGGCTTTCGCGGCCTTTATCCATAATACAATCTTCGTTGTCGGGTTTGGAACCGACAGTTTGACAGTCGTTTTGAAAAGGCCAAGATACAATGGTCGAAACGTCAACTTCCAAATATAAAAGACGCGGTTCCAAACCCGACAACGAAGATTGTATTATAGACTTGTTCAATGTTCCAATGTTTCCCATATAAACGGAAAACAAGGAACAGGGCTTTTTTTGTTTCGCGACATTAGTGAAACAGTTCCGAAACAAGCTAGAAACAAAGTTGAGCTGTTCCGAAACATCGGGAACATTGTTCATGAACACTGTTCCGAAACACTTGTTTACAATCTGGACTAGGCTTTACAGTAGAAGGAACCATGACTAAATAATAAAATAAATACCTCGTATGTATTAATATGTAAATCACCATATTTCGCCATTAAATAAAAACATTTGGCGTAATTATTTTGTACTTTGGATAATAAATGTGAACTAGTGTAAATTAAGCCGTCCATAATGATCAAAACCGAACATATCGCCCAACGATTGCTAAGAAACATAAAAAAAATGTACTAACAAGATTATTACTTTCGCCATACGTAGTATGAAGAAAGTATTGTGATCGCGAAAATTTTCGAATTCCAGTTTTTTTTTTTTTAGGATGAGTTTTTTATCAATAGATACTATTAATATATTTTTTGTTTATTTGTATCATTAAATATCCACAGCAGCCAGACACACAAAAATACGAGTTAAAAAATAAAACTTTTTTTTATAAATTAATTTATCGGCACAATTAAATTTAAAAGAACAGATTAATCGGGAAAAATACCGATGACCGATTAATTAAGAAAACAGTCAATACGGCCGATTACCAATTATCTGACGATTAATCGGTGTAATCTAAAATAAAATAAAAAATCGTTAACTGTGCGGAATTAAATGATAGCATCACTTTTTTTATTTATAAGTTATGCCTCCGAATATATTTTTTTAAATATTAAATAACCTGAACGTATAACCGCATACAAAATAACAAATTTAAAAAAATAATTTTTGAATTCACAAATCTTTGACTTTGACGCTTTTTATTGATATTAAGGTATGCACTTAAAATATATTAAATGAAAACCATACACAAATTTGTGAAGAATCCGGATTTAATTTTTTTAAGCAACTTGACGTCAGGCTGTAAAGACCCTCTTCAATTATCAAGAACGTTGTTTATAAGGCATTAATTATAATATTTGAGCAGAAGCTTACAAAAATTTGATGCTAACAGCTTAAAAACTTCTCATTTATTTAAGAAAATCTTCCTTACAAACACAACCATAAAATTTCAAAATCACCGATGTTATAATACTTAATTTTAGGATGCAAACATTGAATAATTAAAAAACTTGGAGAATTTAGTAATATGCAAATTAAAACTGTCAACAACAATTATTAATATATGTGTTAACGTCTGTTAAACAAGTGTTAAGACATTACACATAGTAAAATTCTGTCATAAATATATAGAGACCATATAGACGACACGCCTTTGTAATCCGATATAAAATTGAAAATTTGTCATAAATAAACAAAAAATTGCGAAATTAACTTTTTGCAAATAAGTTTTATGTTGTGGGAATCGCCTATAAAAATTTATTTTTCACTTTATTACGTTTTATGACCGTTAAATGTATGACACACTTCGGAATACCTGCGACTGTTAAACGTTTATTTTAATGTACAGGGTTGGGCATATAAAAGCGATAGTTTTCATTTAATTTGTTAAATAAACGGTTTTTATTCCATAGGTTATTTCTCTTTTATTTAATTAGTGTAATCTCAGTTACACATATTTGATTTGATTTTATTTTATTTAGTCATAATGCCCTCTACCGTCAGGGGTAAGTTGTGTTGTGCTAACTTTTTATCACGTTTTTCTGTCTCGTGCTAGCTTTTTTATGTCTTTTCATTTGATGCTTCTCTCCGTTGCTGCTTTTTTTTACTTCGTCTTGCCAGGTTTTTCTCGGTTTACCGCTTTTGTTTTTTCCATGTTGCCTTGCTTAATAGACTTCTTCTTTTTTCCATTTTATTTTTCGTCATCCTCTATTTCTTTTTCCCTTCATTTTTATTTTCCATCCCATTTTCGCGTATCTACTTTCTGGCATGCGTAGTAGATGTCCAAGCCATCTTCATTGATTCCTCTCCATCTTTTTCTTAATATCTGTTACTCCTAGCTTATTTCGGATTTTTTCGTTACTGATTTTATCGATCAGTCTACATCTCTCTATTCTTCTCAGAAATCTCATTTCCTGTACCTGTATTCTTTGTTTTTGTTTTTGAGTTAGTTAAGTTTCTGAACTGTACGTGAGAATGGGTACGTACACTGCATTCAAAACTCGCGTCTTCGTTTCTTTTGATATCTCCTTATTACTTATCAAACATTTATTAGTGGCGTAGTAAAATTTCGTCGCTGCAGCTATTATGTTATTCAATTTACCATTTTCTGCAATTATTGTTCCTAAATATTTAAAATTTGCTACCTGCTCTATCTTTTTTTGGTCTAGCATAATTGTAACTGGTTCATGCTTTTTTGCTATAACCATAACCTTTGTCTTTGTTATATTAATATTCATATTATATCTACTTAATGTATTCTGCCCACACGTCTAGATTGAATTGCAAGTTTTTTTCGCTTTTAGCTAATAGCACCACATCATCTGCAAAGGCTAATTCGGTTAAGGATATTGGTTTTAGTTTATTCCAACCCCAGTAGGCTTTCTTTTCTTTGTGTTTTGGTTACATTCTTTAATTATTTTATTCACAAGAATTATTATAAAGAGCAGTGGACTTAATGTGCCTCCTTGTCTTACTCCCACTGTTGTTATAAATTCCTGGAAACTGCTGTTATGGGTTCGCACATAATTTCTGCTACTCTTATATAAACTCTTGATGGAGTTTAACAATTCTTCTCCCACTCTACTTTGTTTCAATATCGTCCAGATCTTTTCCCTTGGCACTCTATCGAAAATGATCTTTAACTTTTAAAATCCCTCAATTTTTCGCTATGATCACTCCTAAGTATTTAAAGCTATGTACCTGTTCCAACCTAATTCCATCTAAAGAATCTAAAGTGATGTTATCCCCTTTGTCCTCTGTTGTAACGATCATAGTTTTAGTTTTATTAAGTTTTCAGGTTAGGAGTTTCTAGGTGCTGTTATAGATTCTGCTACTATGACCATGTCGTTGGCGAGCATTTGCTCCGTTGGGTTTATTTCACAAATTAATGTACAAAATCGTTAATAGCAATTTTAATTAGTTGTGATAAAAGATTACAGCAGCAAAGCAAATTTAAAAGACGAATAAGAAATTATGAGGCAAAAAAATTGTAATTATGTTAAATATATTATTCCATAGAATCGTTTATATCGCATTATTTTTATAATAACCTCACAAAGCCAATTAATTTTTTTTTACCAATACCATAATTGCTACAAAGAATTTCTCGTCTATTATAAATGCATGTTTGCAACTAAACTTGATTTTATGATACAATAAAAAAGTTATTTTTCTTGAAAAACTGGGAGCAAACAGTACATTACTATATATTTTTTTAAATACACACAGTTGTTTATATATAGAATTGAGAAGGTTCAAAAGCTTTTCGCTAAATAAGCAATTTTAAGTACTTATTTTATTTTTATAATAATAAGGCTCGCTATTGTAACAATTTTAAATAATATTGCAGTTTCCATTGCATTTAACAGGTGTTACAGCATTTGTCTGCATCTGACAAGAAGGTTCAGGAGATTACACAAAGAACGTTGCCAAAACGATATGTTAAAAAGAGGTTTTGGCAAAGTTAATCTTATTTTTTATTTAACTCAAACATTTAACTGAGATTCGCAGCGCATAAGCATTCTGTTGAAAAACACATTTTAACTCGATAATTGGTTCAAAGAGTTTGATTAATGATTCTTAACAAAAACAGTGCATTTAAATATTGAAATATTATTTATAAAAACATACCAAGTCTAACAATATTTACAACATGCTGTAGAGAAGGCAAAGAATATAGACAATGAACAAAAGGATTATGCTAGTTGGCCCAGCCTATATAGTCGTAATTTTTCAAAGCTCATTAATTGGCCAAAACTGTGAGTTGTTAAACAACATAAGCCTGGCGTTAACAGGTATATTCCCTAAATGAAAACTTTTTTCGTTAAAATATTATTTAATACTCCTAGTTGAGAAGATCTTTAGACAATTTTATTAGATAGGATGCAACACTGAAATCGCTCTGCTGTGGAGATATAATAGATCTAATAGATGCATATTAATTTAAATTAGCAAGAAGTTAGTATGCGCCGTTTATTTTGGAAGTGAGGCATGTCCATTTTTTGTTATTGCGAAATATTTAAGGCTTTGCGTTTTCCAATATTTACAAATATTGGTTAGCACTAATAGACAACTTTTATGTATTTTATGGTGTTAGATAATGTAAATTTATTATCGAAAAGTGTTAATTAATAATGACTCAAGAAAATAAAATTTTGCTAAAACGTAATAAAATTACCCCTTTTTTGAATCATTGTAAACGTCAATCAGACGGCTAATATTTTAGTTAAATCATCCTTATTTTTATAATAACAATAAGTTATTATGCTATTTTATTAAAATATTAATAAATTTGATGGAAAATAAAAGTAAAACATGAAAAACATTTTTTTAGTACAGTAAAAATATAATCTAACAAAAAATAATATATTTTCATTATGAATTTTAGCAAAATTTTAATTGTGGTTTAATTTTGATTATTTTTATTTTAAACATTTAGCATATTAAAGTATTCATGTTGAACAAGAGGTATATATGGTTGTCAGTCGATGTCCCAATATAATTCTGAGTGACTTGCACAAATTACAAAATAAAGTTTGCTATACCATTAATTATCTAAATATTCATTACCAAAATATTAGAGATTTTGAACTATTTTGACTAAAGATAATAAATGATACTGCCATATTTGGTAATTAATTGTTTGTTTGCTTTCCACAGATATAGCTTGAGAAGTAATTTCTTTGATATTGGTAAAACACGATATTTTTTTAATTTTTTGACTAATTTATTTAATATTTAGGACGATTGATAAATCATTAGAAAGAGAAGAAAATAGTGTAATACATAACAAGAGTTGTAAGAAGCATATTACGCCAGAGTGGAAAAGTTGCGCACGGAGCCGCGTAGCAGCAAGTGCGTATTTCCACGAGTGCGTAATTGCTTTACAACTCGTGTTATGTAGCTTACTTTTTCTACGATCACATAATACATACGATTATAACGGCTTTTTGGCTAATATACACATGTAATTACGTTGTCTTGTCAATTTTGACGTAAGCCTACTTTGACGTTTCTAGACAACCGTGCGTTTTGCTTACCTCGCGTTATAACTCACTTACTAGGCATTGCAGGCAGGGTTTGATGTGAGTCTAGTTTGATTATTTCTTTAAAAAAACACGTGCTTTTTGCTTACAGTGCGTTAGGAAGGACCCACGTGCTATACATGCAGGCTGTACGGTAAGAGTCATATACGTTAGTAGCCGTACAAAAAAGCACATTTTAAACTATTTCAAATTTCAAAGCTAACTTGACAGTTCAAAGTGTATCATGATCATGACTAAATAGTCATAGAATAAGAATAATATTGGTAATATTCGATTTTTCTTGATTTTCTGAGGTACCTATTTACAAGAATAGATGTAACGAATGAGGTATCAATAAAAAGAGGAAAATAAAGCATATTTAACTATTTTAAAGCCAACTTCACAGCTCATAAGGAAAAATGAAATTAGAGGTGATATCTTAAAAATGGAGAGTGATAAAAGAAATCTAAAATAATGGTTACATACTACATTAAAAGCACCTTTAGAGAGTACAAATAAATTAATTGATCCAATGATTAAGACAAAAGAGTTATAAGAGAAGAAAAAATTTAACAGTTTCATAATTTTTGCTATAATTTCTTTTAAAAATAGAATCTAATTTAAGCATACCTGTATCTCTTATAATAAGCTACATCTCCATGCTGGAAATGTTATTTGGGACACCCTGTATAACATGTGAAATTATGACCATTTAAAAAAACTCAGATTTTTATTTTTGAAACTAGCAAACGTACCAAATAAAAAATATGAATCTCAATATTATATGGTTTGATCAAGGATCAAGATATTATAAATTATAACTGTTTTAAAAAATCTGAATATCGCAACACGTGAAGCTGTATGGTACGTAATTTTTTGCTGATTTAAACTAATCTCTATCTCTTATTATTATAAGCGAGATCTCCAAAGTGGTCATAAATAAGTGATGCACGCTGTACATTGCGATTTGCAGTGAATTTAGCAATAAAGCTATTAGCCAACGCTGTAGTCCATCATACAAAATTATATCATTGTAAACAAGTGTATTTTACAACTCCGAGGTCACATTAAACTCTCTCATAAAACAAAAGACCTGTTTCCATTTGTGTTCTCAATTATTTTCGGAGATTACCTTATTATATTAATAAATAAGAATGTTTGACATGACATTAACAGTTGCAATTACATTTTCCTCATTTTGAAATAGGCATGATTCATATATGGACAACCTCCCGTAATTAATTAAACATTAGAAGCTGTCAGTTAAGCGAGTATAAATTATTTATGAACGTGTTCTTTTGGTAGAATAATAAAGCGATTGCAAAATCTCCAGTGCTTAGTTTCAATGAGGAAAAGTTCAAAAAACCCTAACTGGGTCACGATCAGCGACACCGCTCAGCGCGAGTTGTTTGCTCGCGATAAACTTAATTGAATGAGTTTAAAAGCGAATTGAAAAACTAGATTTGATATACCTCGGCTCAGAAATTACGTACTTCTAGTTTCAAATGTAAATGTAATCGTTTTGCAAACGGGAAATCGAATGCGTTTATAAGATTAATACATCCGTCGGGCTAAAAAAGGAAAGTTATAGTTTGAGTTGGTTTTATCTTATCTACAATGCTTTATCTACCTTCTCATACAAAGAATATCCCAGGGGTAATAATCCATTACATTTTAAATGTAAAGAGCCGTAGTAAATCATGAAAAAAAGTAAAAAAATAATCGTAACCCGATTAACAACAAACGATTTATTACACCATAGAACCTATCGCATAATGTTAATAATTATTCCAAAGCGAATACATAATACATGGCATAATTTATTACATCAGGTTGTTAGAAAAAAATAAATTCTAGATTTATATAAAACGAGGAACTAAATTGTAGAGTAGAGGGTGTTGTAGTTGCTTTTAGAGTAACCTTCATTAAACCTTATACAGCGTGTCTCAAATTCCAAGAATCTTGCTTGTCTTAAGAGCTACAAATTATATTAAATTTGGGAACAGCTGCAAAAATTAGTGCCGAATTCAAATCTACAAAGAGAAGTCGCATGGCCCTCTTCGTTCGGAAGATGTGTATAATGAAACGGATTTTCGTTGTTTTGTTTAATTCACTTATTTTTAGATATAAAAAACATTAAAACCCTTTTTATATAATAGCAGCTTCAAGTTCTCTATACGCTGCTTTAATTAGATCTTGTGTCGGACGTTTCGTCTGTTTTGAACCATCATCAACTTAGTTATCTCTTAGAGGAGTCAACCTGGATTGTTGCTTTAAGAGATATTAAAATAGTACTAAGAATTCTGAACACAATAGGTTTGTTCCAGTAAGGTCATGTATGATCCGATGAACGATCAGGGATTTACGCAGTTTCTATATCGCGCCCGGGCTCTGATAGTTCATCGAAAGATTAGTCCGTTGTTCAACAGTTAACGGATAAATTCATGATATTGCATGTTACGCGTACATTTAGAAAAGCAACCGAAAATAAAATCAAATATAGATTTTTCATGAAATCAACATTGCCATGAAAACAAAAACTACCCAAATTAGAACTTAATTTTAGCAATAATTTTATGCTAATCGTGGCTATCTATAATTTAAAAAATTTAAATTATAAAAATAAAAAGTATGGTAAGTTTTATTTATGGTACTATTTTATTTCATTAGACTGAAGTTTAGAACGAGATGGTTACTGTATCAAGTTATAATCAGATTTAAAATAAAATGGATATGATACAATCTCCGTTCCCGGGTTTGGAACCGCGTCTTCTATAGTTGAAAGTTGACGTTTCGACCATTATATCGTGGTCTTTATCAGAACGACTTACTATAATTGACTAAGTCGTTTTAAAAAAGACCTCGACAATGGTCGAAACGTCAACTTTCAACTATAGAAGACGCGGTTCCAAACCCGGGAGCGAAGATTGTATTATGGACAACGGCCGCGAAAGCCTAAAGAATAAAAAATGGATATGCTGTTAATAATGATTATTACCAGATTTATCTTATCTACACAGCAGCAATTGTAAGATGACTTAAAAACAATACTTTTACCCTCAAGCGGGAGCGCTGGACTATAAAAGTACACCAAAGTTATGAAATTCAATGTGGTTACACTGTGTCTGAATCTAATCGTAAAAGACTTTTGTGTATTTCTTCAGTGTCTTTTTGACATCCATCTGATACGTTGTAATACCTCAAAGATCTGTAGTAGAGTAATAGCACACCAATTTTGCAGTAAAAAAAATTGCACACAACAATTAATTCTTGCAATTCTCTTGCACAAATCATGTGCCCAATAAGGTATATTTTACAACTATTATTTAAGTTTGTGTGTTGAACTATCATATTAAAATAACCCGCTAGACGCTAGAGCCTCTAGCGGCTAGAGGGTTAAAGAAAGTATCAACGGTTAATTCTAAACTTTATTGTTTAAATTAAATAGTAAATAATTTTACCTACCTTGCGATACTGATAAAGATGATTATTATAAAATCATATTAATGAACATAAATTTATAAAAATAATTTCCATGCCAGTTTTAAAATTTCACTATATTTTAGTTTGATTTTGTTACTATGGAAATGTTAATTTGATAAAGAATTGGATGTGAGGTTTTGTGGTAAAAAAAGTGTAGAACAAACCAACATCTTTTGCTGAAAATATTTTAGATAAAATAGGAGATAATTTTGGAAACATCACTCCAGAAATAATTGCAAGGGTACATAAGAGACTCCAACTTTAGTTATTTCAAATCAATAAGTATGGTTCAATTAGTTTTACCAAAAACTAATTATAGATTTTTTAATTAGGTGCAATTTTGTCAAATATAGGTACAGGGCGTTTCTTAAATATTGCGAAAAACGACGGGAGGTAATTCCTTATCGAAAATTAAGGGGGTCTTTTATAAAGTTTTTTTTCTACCGAAACTAACTGCCTATAACATTGCTTTTAAATTAATTGTAGAGGTCAAAAATACAATAATATATGAGATTTTCTATTTAAAAAAACTAGATGGTTATTGTACCTACCGATGAAACTAAAGGTATATTTATCAATATAATTTTGGATTCTCTGAAACGCAGAACAAAATAACATTTTTATTTACACTTTTTTGCCTAGACTTAGACCACTACAGGAAAATACAGGGCTTTGACGGACCCTGTACAATCATAAGTTACTGTTAAAACGCATTATATAATATCATATTAAAAGGAAATAGTCTGCAGTTTCGTAAACACAGTTTCGCCGGATATGACTAATTTTATTGTTTTAATTGGAAAGCTATTTACACGTTTTTTAAATTAAAATTCAAGCGAGCTATATCTTAAATTTACCGTGATTTCGTTTAAGATCACTTTCAAAATTGCTGAATTAGCTGCCACATAAAAAATATAATTAATAAAAGTGAAGGTACAATTAACAGAAAAATTGTTTGCGTTCAAAAGATCTACAATAAATAATTTTAATTTTATGCTCATTACAAAAATGATATACGGTCTTTTTAAATTCAAAATACGAAAAATACAGTTAAAGAGACAGTAGAAGATTAATTTAAGTAGGTTCTTGCATCGTAATTTTTTTTTTTTTTAGCAATGAGCAAAAAATATTACACGCGAATTTTTTGCGAAAACTAAATTGTTACTGGGGGGGTTATTCTGGAAGTTTGTGGCTTACATTTTAATTAAAACCGGTTTTATTTAACGCCGGTATTACCAGAACACCAATGCTTTTGCGGTTATTTTTAACCAAAAGTCTTAACTCAGAAAAACGCAAGTTTGGTGTTACCTTAAAACTGGTTTTAAGTTACAGAATAGCCCTGCTGGTGTTTCATATTCCATACTTTGTCTGTATACAGGGCCTATCACAGGGGGGGGGGGTAATTCCCGGGGCCCGGTGTTCCAAAGGGGGCCCAGATTCGAGCTAATACTACACAATGTTTTGTTTACAAATACTGTTAAAATTTATGAGAACAGCAACGAATAAAAGAAAATAAATTTAAAACACAAGCTGATGTTTTTCCGTTTTTTTTTTAAATTTTTGTCTGAAATAGTTTTACTTTTTAATAATTTATGGTAACATTATGTTTATATTTCCTTTACCTAAATAGATATTATTAGTGAAAGTTTTTACCTTTATTAAAAACAAGTTTGTGAGGAGTGTGGGGCGATCTGATAAAAGAAATCAGAAGAGTTTGCCATAAAACTGGAACTTTGGATAATAAAGTATGTACTCTACATCAGCCATTCATAACCGGGGGGCCGCGAAAAGTTTATAAAACATTTTTACTTCTTAAAATATAAAATATTTTTTACACCTTATTTTACTCGAACCATCGGAGATATCTTCTTAAATAAATCGTAATATTTTTGTTACTTCAAACTAAGTTCAAAATATTCGTGTTTCAATACTCTTGATATTCCATTATCATAAATACTTCAGACAAACGCAATAAAAGTGGTTTACAGTTATTAATATTGGCGTTTTTTTGTCATTTCCAAGGCTTACTATTTAAAAATGTTGCAATTTCTCGTAACTTTCTCAAAACTTCTTAATAACTCGAAAACTGTTGCAGATAGGTATAGGAAACGCTAATACAGATTGATGCAAAATGTAATTTTGCATTAGAAAATGAAAAAAAAATTGGGCATTGACTTTGAAAAAAACGAGTTTTAGTGGTCTGAATGTGTATTAAAAGAAAATTAAATTTTGAACACCCTGTAAGTAATACATCGATTGCGAAAATTCCAGGATGGACTCCAAGGTCTCTTCTAGGCATGGTCTAAATTTAAGCGTTTTTTCTTCAAAAATAGATAATATTAAGCATCAAAATGAAAATCGAAAAATTTTCAAAAAAGTCCAAAAATCTAAAAAATGACTGCACTTTGGTATAGGAAATGCTAATAAAAGTCCCTCTAAAATAACGTTTTAAATCCAAATACGCAATAAAATATAGACTATTGTATTTGAAATAAGAAAGTAGACATCAACTTCCGGTATTTCCGGAAGTGTCGCCATCTTGAAAATATTTTCAATAAACAGATCGTATGCCGTTATGGACATAACCAAAATTTCAGATCCATACCCTTTTTGATTCTTCATATATTTTTAAGTACCGGTCTCAATCAATCACCCTGTATACTGAAGAATGGGACTGCTAGCTGTACCAACTCTAAAGATTTGTTATAAATAAAACACACAAATATTGTACATACGCTTTATTGACTTAATAAAATTTATCTGATATTTAGAACATATCCAATAAAGTACAAAAGCTCAAAAGTGTACAGTGGCCTGTACTATCACAAAGTTAACGATTCATTCCTATTTCTATATATTATCTAATACTACAAACAAATGATTCGAACGATTAATAAATACATTTTGTTCATAAACTGATATTGATTGTTGATATTGGGTTGTGCGTTCACTGTCAAATATTAATACTAAAAATAACGAGAAAGAGTTGCAATTTACGCGGATATTTTAAAAGAGCTAATTTATTACAAAACTCACCAACAAAATAAATGTAATAAACATTTTAAACCCCTTTAAAATAATCAATATTTTCTCGAGTAATTTTGCATTAATAAAAATAAATTAACGCAAAATATACATGTAAGTACTTCACGACATCTTGAAGTAGCTGTCATTTACTTTCATTATACTCTATTACCCTGCATTTTGCTTTTAATTTGACGGAAATTTGGACGTATATTCAAGAAAAAATGGCTTAAATTTAACCAACAGCCTATCAATGACATTACTTTAACCAAATGTGTACTTTTAGTACAGTGTTGTCATCAGTTTTGTTTCACAGTGAAATTTCTACAAGGGGGAGTCATAAAATGCCCCACCCTTTGACACAATAAAAGTGAATATTTCTATGCCAAATGACGTTGCTTCAAAATTGCTCAGTTTTTGACAGCTACTTCACCTTAATACTTGAAATTACAGCCCAAAATAAAAATAAAAATCAATTCCTAAAAAAATATTCCAACCATAACACGCGAAATATTATCATGAAAGTGAGACATTTGTGATTAATATATATATAGGATGCCCAGGTACATAAATATAAATATATCACTACTTTAAATGGTTAGTAAATACATCCACATTAAGTTTTGTTGTCATTCATATCACATTTTGTAGAATGAGCTCAAAACTTTTTTTTTATAGAAGCCCAAAAGGCACGTAATAATTCGTAGTTCAATCGAATATGTGAGTGTTAATGTTTTCAGAACCCTCACAATTTTCAATGACATGCATTTTAAATATTTTTTAATTAACAGGTTTTTAATGCGAAATTATACCTGAAAAACAAATTGGCAAATTTTTGCAATGTACAAAATTCACTTCTATTCAAATAAATTTGACTCTCTTATAAAAGTAAAGTACGTTTTACACGTTCCAATAAATTAGCACACTTACAAACCTAGCTTTTGAATTCGTTAGCGCCAATAAATTAATAAAATCTGTCTGTAAAAATATGTCATGATCACGGTTTACTAAACAGGTCAAAAATTGGGAACTTTTCGACATAAATTTTCGTTAGATGGCGAAGTCTAAGAACCGTTCGCCATACATTTTCGCAAGATGGCGATAAGTCTTGTACTAGGTGGAATCTTAATTTTGAACAAAACTTACTTAGATCGTGGTCAGGATATAATACGGTTAAATTTTTGTGTCAATTGTTATAGGCATTAGCTCTTGGTTTGTTCAAAATGGAAATTCACATCAAATATAACCTCAAAATTTAATGTTGACGTGTTATGTTTAAATACGCGCAACCGTGCAAGTCTTGAAAATGCGTCGTTAAATGATTTTATATTTAAAAATTATTAAGCGTTGTTTTACTGTTGTATTGGTGGTACTAAAATACTGCAAATAAAGTGTTCTATGAATAAATCCAGCAAAGATTTATTTTAAGAGTTACTGGAACGTGTAAAACTACTTTACAATTTTGAAGTATTCTGCATTACAAGTTTTAAATATTTTTATGTCAATAAAGTTTTAAACTCCATGATTATCCATGAATGAAAGACTTTGTTAAGTTTTAAAAATGTTACATTCTGGGTTTGTAGTTTCTAAACATTGACGTTTACACTTTAAAGTTAAAAACATTATTAAGGATTAAAATTGTTCAGAACTTTCAAAGCTTCTGGGCTTCTGTAAATGTGGTTAATCACAGGACAAACTAAAAATTCTAATGCTCAAGGCATTCATTAATTTCGTTGTGAATGTCACAAGAAATGCTTAAATTCAGTCATTTCGATTTTATTGGAAATTATTACAAAATAATGCTATACCAATATCTTATACAAGTATTAAACATTTCTCAAGTTTTTTTAGTGTTGATATAGATTATGCTTTATTTACACAATACAGAAATGAATCTACACCTAGCCTAATGGTTTTTTTTACTTACAAAATACTACTTTCAACATTCAGTCTTGTTTTAACTTCTTCCTTCCCTTGATTATTCGACGTACGAACGATAAAGCTTGTTTTTACTGAGTACGTACGCTGGACTAATAACGACGGTGCCACCTTTAGTTAGGTTTCTATAAAAGCATAAACTGTCAACCAATAGAGACTTGCAAGTTAAAAGCTACACTTACTTGAAAAACTGTGGAATAAACGAGTTCCAACCTCCAGTTGACTGCTTGAAAGTGAGATAGAGTTCAAAAGTAGAAGCAGTTGCGGGGTCGCACTTTATCACGCTGAGCCTCCTGCATTCCTGGGGCCCTTCGAAATTAATATAAAGAGTGCAACCACGTAGGCCGCATGGTTCAGATTCCGCCATTGAAAGTATATCACGAGATATTTTCTGCAGAAGGCCACAAGGTAGTAACACTTCGCCACAGGATAGATGGGTATGCTTAGCCGCCCGTAGTTCCGATTCCAACTTCTGTGACAAGGCGGTCACAGCCACTATATTGTCGCTTTCTTCTGTACTAGGATAGTGCTCATATTCCCAATCTGTAACAAACAAACAATCCATTGTAAACTTCCCCATTGTACGGTTGTCGTGTAGTACAAAACCTGAACGAGTAATCGGCAAAATACGGCTAATATAATTAATCAGCTTCTTAATATTAGATGCTCTTTTAGTATGAACTAAGGGAGTCATGTTAAAAGAAGTATAAACGTTTTTACGCCGCCACTACTGTCACAAGTACAACAGTACAAGCGCCTTTTGACGTTTAGTAGGTAACTGAAGTTCTGACAACAATGCTGTTTCTTTGTTTTGCATGGCTAACCTAACCTAATATTCGAATAAAGTTAAAATGTCAGTGGCTCAAAGATCTTGCTGCATAGTTAGAATAAAATAATAATAAATCTATAAGCTAAACGCGTAGCTAAGGGGTGGTGTTAGGGGCGGCCTGCCCCGGGCGACACTTTTGATCTGCAGTATTGCAAAAAACTTCAGGAGGCAATTCCTTAGAACAAATTGAGGGGGTCTTTCTCATAATTTTTTTTCCTTAGACGTCTCCTTTCGGAGTTACAACCCTCTAAAGGGGAGCGGTAAAATTGAATTTAATTTTATTTCTTAAATTTGGATGAATGTAGGAGAATGATATTTGGTAGATGTTCTGTGCTTATTGAAAGGTTTCCCATAGTGTTATTTTTAATCATCTCCCAACTTCACAGGGGGCTGAAAATTGCAACCCCTGTTGGTTTATTCATCATAACTTTTTGGAAGCTTAAATTTTTTTTGAAAGTTTGGTTTATTTAGACACTTTTTTTATTCTTTAATTTTTCTCGTAAAACCTACTGTTTTTGAGTACAAAATAAAATAAGTAAACAAGAACTATCAAATATTTCAACATAAAACGATTCATTTTGGTGGTTGCCATAGTTTGTTTATGTTCATATTGGGTAGCTTTCAAACTTTCAAAATTATTAGTTGCAAAATTTTAACAAACCAAAAAGTTTTGATAAAAAAATCAACAGGGGTCGCACTTTTCAGGCTCCTGTGAAGGTGGGTGATAATTAAAAATATTACTATGGGAAACCTTTTAATAAGTAGGAGTATGAAACATGTACCAAATATTATTCTCTTACATTTATCCAAATTTAAGAAATAAAATAAAAACCTAATTTTTTCGTTCCCCTTTAGGGGGGTACTACTCCGTAAGAAGACGTCTAAGGAAAAAAATTTATATAAAAAACCCCGCTTAATTTTCGATCAGGAATCACTACCATAATTTTTCGCAATACTCAAGAAACACCCTGTATACCTACATACATTTTTGTAATAAATATTTTAAAACAACAATTTTTTTCCTATAGACATACTTCGTTTTGACATTTTGTGTTCCTAAGTATGTTTTGTTCTAGCTCATATGCTTATAATTCAAGTTTGAAAAAATCAACCTTTTCTACCGATTTTTGTATGCCCTTGAAACCCCCAATTTTGGGAGGCAACAAAGTCAGGGACGCCCCGGGCGTAGGGTCGGACCTACGTAGGGACTAATAGGGCTTAAGCCTTGGGCTCCCAAGTGACAAGGGCCCACAAAAATTGAATTATTATCATAAATTATTATATAAAATATAATTCAACACCATTTCATAAATAAATATATTTCACTCTGATTTTGATGTTATTAAAAATGAATTTTAAACCCCAATTTAAAAATTCTTAATCTAACAAAAAATGGGGCCCCATCGAACTTCAATAAGTCTTAGGCGCCGAAAACCTAGATCCGGGGCTGGCTACCCGGGCGGCACAAACTCTAGTTACGCAACTGCTAAAACAATTTCGTTCAACAAATAACGTGCTGTGAGCTTTTAATAAAAAAATGCCTTTGTACATTTTTAATTAAAACAGTAAATCGCCGCGCAAATGCTTCAAACAGTGTAATAAGTACAAAAAAAACTACATGCGCCGTGCTATATTTGACGTACAGCTATAACACAATATTAATTTTAGGTCGAATTTAATTTCAAAATACCTCGACACAACGCTGCCTATTACAGCAGTTTCATTTTGTTATGTTCATGTATTTTTTATTTGTAAAACATAGTAAAATGTTGATAAAATTGTTAAAATCCACTGAATTCGTTTATTTATGGTTGATAATAAATAATTATCTATTTTAACAACAAAAATGTAAAAAAAAGCGAAAGAAGGTTGGAAGCAAATGAAATGACTTCATCAATCAACCCGTTGGACTTTGGTGCAATGTAAGACACACGGGTACTGGTTTCTTAAGATGTTGAAGCTTGCGATGCGTAAATTTCTATGAACAATACAGTCAGGGATGTCGTTAAAGCGTTCCAGCAGCAGTTAATACATTTATTAATAAGCACATAGTTGACCAGCGCCGGTTCTGCCATATGTGCAAGGTGTGCACGAGTGTACCGCACACGGGCGGCCGAAATAAGGGGGAGGCCAAAATATATTCACTTTTTTTATTCTATCGACAATGTAATACTTTTGTACTGCATTACTGAAAACTTAAATTATATTTTTTAAGTTTTGTAATTTTATCATACTCGTACCTATTTTGTTTTTAAAGACTTCAGTTATTGTTACATTAAGGCTAAGGCATAATAATTATATTTCACTGCCGACCAAAAAAATTTAAAAGTATTTTTAAGGTACATATTTCAAATTAGTGCGGCAGTGCGCGCGCGCCCTGTAACATATTCACAAGTGTTTTTTAAACGCACTCACTGAAAAGTAAGGTTAGAATATTGGCAATTATATCAAGTGAGTACAAATTACTGGATGAAATTGATATGCATGATCTGATAGTTGAATTGGCGCACAAGCTCGCCAACTAAGTTGACACATGTGCAAAAACTAGTTCATGAACCAATCATAAATTCGTTCCAAATTAGCTGTTGAAACAAACCTATACTCGAAATGGCATGATGTTTGAGACACCCAGTACATCTTAATAAACACATACAATTCTATTAAAGTAAAGCAGGACGCATTTCCGTGTGCTTATTCTTAATAACAAAATATATTTGAAACAAATCATTTAGTATTGCAAAGAAATATTACCTAAGCTGTCCATTTTTTTAGAAACATTTCCATTATTTGTGCACGGAATTTCTGTCGAATAGGCGATACTACTAAAAATGATCGAATGCGCAATGTTTTTAAAGAGTGCGACAAGACAAAACTTGTCCCGACACGTTCGAATTCACTACTCATCTCCAGACTTATTGTCGACAGTAGTTGTACAAACCGTTACAATTTTAGTTAGAAAAATATATTTAACACCCCTTAATGAGATAAACCTACCACCTGGTATTATGTATGGCAAATTGACTAAAATGTGTGTTCAACAAGGTTAAAGTACTAAAATCTGATGTTTTCAGATTTTAAATATGCTACAAAAATATATGTACAGGGTGGTCCAAATTCGATGGGATTACATGGGTATCTCGCTTAATATTCAAGATAGGGAAATGGTTAAATTACCAAAATTGTGCAGTTTTTTGAGACAAACTCAGAACAGTTGTCAAATATATTCTACCATTTCCTGTTTTCCTTGTTTTTTTTTTGTTTTCACAGTCTGCTTTTTGTTTTTCATCTTTAAAAAAATTGAAAAACCATTTTCAGAAATATTCTATCATTTTCGGTTTTTGAGTTATTGGAAAAAAGTGTTTTTTTTTGTCATTTATTATATTATAAATATTGAGCGAGATACCCATCTAATCCCATCGAATTTGGACCACCCTGTACAAGTGTCTATCTTCGATGCCCATACAGGGTATCTCGGTTATTATCAGAGATAGAAAAAAACTATGTACCTAAGTACGTAGTCTCGATCTCTTTTTTCGAGAGAAATTTATTGCCGTTAACAGATATTTGATATCTTTTTTAATTTTCGAAATAGAGCCAAAAACCGATTTTTTGCACTTTTCAAAAATGTTAAATATCTCGCTTAAAAACAAGAAGATAGAAAAATACTTTAAAGACATTTTGGCATGATTTACTGTGCTTAATAAGATAGCGATATTCAATTGTTTTTTACTCATATCAATACCGATATATTAAACCTAACTTCCTTATTTTGTAAGTAAGTTAGCTTTATTTAGCAATTGCTATTACATTGTAACATAATTTGCATAGGTAATAGTAAATATAATAAAAATAGAATGAAATAAAATAAAAATCTAAAAATCTTCTAAATTCTAAGTATCTAAGATAACAGTTTAATAGCGTTCTAATACGTACTCCTTAATTAATTTAATACCCTTCTTATAATTATTACATATTTTGACGATGCGGCATATTATTAAATATTTTAAAACCTTGATAAAATAATGAACGAGCAGTTTGACTTTTAGTACATTTCTCTATAACGAAATCAAGCCTATTTCTAGTTTTATAACTGTGTATCTCATGGACTAATTTTACATTTTCATACAGATATTTTGGTGTTTTTTGTAGTTTAATTTTTAAAACTAGCTCTAATGTTCTAAATATTATTCTCTGATTAATACTCATAAATTGAAGTGTATTTAACATAACCTTGATAGGGGAAAGAATTGAACACTTTAAAATAGTGCGCATGGCGCGATTTTGCAATTTCTGTAATTGTTGAAGTTCATTTTTATTTAAATTAATAAGTAATGAAGCGCAAAACTCAAAATGAGGAGCTATTATTGTTTTATACAGTAAAACTCTAGTGTACATACTCATGTGTTTGCTACATCTTTTAAAGAGAAAAATCTTTTTGGAAATTTTGTTCATCATGTATTTTGCGTGTAACTTAAACGTTAAATTTTCATCTAATATAGCAACTATTAGGTTGATGCATAATTATCCGCCGTTTTTTCGCGACGTTTGGTTATTCGAATTTGTCGTCTACCAAATAAATGGTAAGCAGTAATCGACGTTGATGGTGACTACTCCCCCAAATGATAATTGTTCATACCGTTTTGAGTTTGTTTTCGTTTTTGATTATGTTACAATATAATTTATGTTATATTCATATAATTTTAAAAAAACGGCGGATAATAATGCATCAACCTAATATAAGCAAATTATATATTTTTGAAA
The DNA here is from genome assembly GCA_947652605.1 of Elmis aenea. NCBI lineage: Eukaryota > Metazoa > Arthropoda > Insecta > Coleoptera > Elmidae > Elmis > Elmis aenea. Next base: position 13,112,804 of record OX393582.1, on the reverse strand, counting down.
AGCGCAAAAAATAAGCTTTCAAATCATGTCAAAGCCAACTATGGTTGCCATTTAAAATAAGAAAGTTGGGTGTCATATATCGGTATTTGTATGAGTAAAATACAATTGAACATCGGTATCTTTTTAAGCACAAAAAACCATGCCAAAAATGTATTTACAGATTTTTGTATCTTTTTGTTTAAGCGAGATATTTAACATTTTTGAAAAGTGCCAAAATTGATGTTGGCTATATTTCGAGTATTAAAAAAGACATCAAAAATGTTAAATATCTCGTTTTAACGAAAAGATAGAGAAAAACTTTAAAGACATTTTTGGCATGGTTTTTTGTGCTTAATGAGATAGCGATGTTCAATTTTTTTTAATCATACAAATATTGATATATTACACCTAACTTTCTTATTATAAATGGCAACCATAGTTGGCTTTGACAAGAATCGAAACCTTATTTTTTGCGCTTTTCAAAAATATATAATTTGCTTATGGTTGCTATTTAAAATAAGAAAGTTAGGTGTAATATATCGGTATTAATATGAGTAAAAAACAATTGAACATCGCTATCTTATTAAGGACAAAAAACCATTCCAAAAATGTGTTCAATGTTTTTCTGTATCTTTTCGTTTAAGCGAGATATTTAAAATTTTTGAAAATTGCCAAAAGTCTGTTTTTGGCTATATTTCGAAAATTAAAAAAGATATCAAAAATCTGTTTACAGCAATGAATTTCTGTCGAAAAAATAAATCGAGACTATGTACTTAGTTTTCTTCTATCTGGGACCGATCACAACATTATTACTTCAAAATTATAATACGTAGGTACATAGTTTTTTTCTATCTCTGATAATAACCGAGATACCCTGTATGGGCATCGAAAATAGGCCACCCGGTACAGGGTGCACCACTTAATTAGGGCCATTATAATTTCGCCTATAGTATAATATACAAATTCGGTTGAATAGAGCTCAGTCTGTAGCGATTTTCAGATGTTTTGAAAAATGCATAGTCAACTTGTTAGAACCGAAAATGAAATTAATTTTGTTTTCATTGAATAGTTTTTCAGGTTTTTAAAAATAAACATCGAAATTTTTGTGCACCATATTCAAATTGCACATGCAATGGTTCAGTTTTCCTTACCACACTTACGAGAATAATAGATATTTACACAACAGATATGAATTGTTTTTGTTCTTCCAAATATGTATGTGGTAAAAACAAATTATAAATTGCACGAATAAATTAAATTTTGGAGCAAATAATGAGTCGCGTGATCTAATTTAAATAACTTAAATATGTCGGTGTTAACGGATAGGAGGCTTTTGTTTTGTTTATAAAAAAGCGTACCGTTCATGGTCAACTCGTTAAATTTATTTCTGTTGTTGTAGGTATTTTTTTTCAGTGACAAACAAATGATATCCATTTATGTAAATATATAACTGAATTCCACAAAAAGTTATCTTCGTAACTAAGTGTGCCAAGGAAAATCTGATACCACCAGTTTGTGAGGCATGTGAACTAATCAAATGGATATAAAATTCAGATTTTTATCGAATTTAATACTTGAAGATATCGAAAATTTATATTTTATTTTGCTTTTAATATTTTATAAGCAAAGAGAAAACCAGAAAAAGCCTAGGAGTGAAAAACATGAAAAAAAAGATGGATATGGAGACAAACCAATTAAGTTAGCTGGGACATTTACTATGCATCCCAGAAAACAGGTACGCAAAAATGGGATGAAAAACGAAGTTTGGGAAAAAATTATTAGATGATGACCAAGAACAACATGGGTAAAAGAAGTGACCCACAAACTAGAACAAAAAAAAGGAGTCAGCTGGAGAGGTGTGACAATGATAGAAAAAGATGGATAAACATAATCAAGAACTAGGAAAAATATCTGGACACCGAAAGGTACAGGACCCAATTTAGAAAAAGAAAATAAGTTACCAATGCATTTTTTAAACATCTGATATAGCTACAAATTGAACTGGATGTAGCATAATCACAATTTAAACAATTCTTTATCTCTTATACAGGTCCACATGGTGCGTATTTCCTTCAATTCTCACTTATGAATCATTGTGGAAACAACATATTGAGATTAATAATTACATAACTTGCAATTATTAATATTTTTTGTAATGTTCAAGTTTATTGTACCTAACACCATTGATTTTTCAGAAGTATTATAGTCAAGGCTACCACCAACCTTTTCCAAGTTATTTACGGTTTGTTAAAAATTTTGACAGCTACAGGACTTCAAAAAATATTGTTCTTTCACAACTTGACAATGTCATTAAAATAGGGTACCATAAAAAAATGGTATATTTTACATCAAGAGATGAAAGTCCAGTTTTTTTCACGAACGAAAAAAAAAGATTTCATCTCGAGTCGTAAATGCTATTTTTTCTACGAATTTAACATTATACTATAGAACAAAAGTTAATGTAAACGAACTAAATGACAATTATTATGTATAAAGTAGTATTAATTAATCATTTAATTTCCATAGCGACACCACCACACTGACATTGACATAAATAAAATTATAACCTGCAAACGAAATACCTATATTTAATATTAATTTTTGTACCATTCTTGGGCTTTTATATAAAATGCTACAATAAAATTAGATTTTTACAATTGGATTTTGACATTGACATTGACATTATTTTCGCCACTAGAGACGAAAGTAAAACTTTCATGTAAGGTAGGCAGTGAGAAAATGACAACTTTCATATAAATGAGTAAAAAATAGTATATTTTACAACAAGAGATGAAAGTCCAGTTTTTTTTCGTGAGGTGAGCGAAGCAGCGAGTGAGCAAATCTCACGAACAAAAAAAAACTGATTTCATCTCAAGTCGTAAATGCTATTTTTTCTACGAATTTAAAATTATATTACAGAACGAAAGTTAATGTTAACGAACTAAATGACAATTATTATGTATAAAGTATTTATTAATCATTTCATTTCCATAGCGACACCACCACACTGACATTGACATAAATAAAATTATAACCTTCAAACGAAATATATTTAATATTAATTTTTGTACAATTTTTAGGCCTTTATATAAAATGCTACATTAAAATTAAATTAGTTGATAAGAATGTTAACGGAATTTTAGTTAATTATGAGTTTTAAAAAAAAGTCAATTTTACAATTTGATTTTGACATGGACATTATTTTCGCCACTAGTGGAAAATTAACTTTCGCCACTAGCCACTAGTGTAAAATAGTAAAACTTTCATGTAGAGTTGGCAGTGAGAAAATGACAACTTTCATATACATAAGTAAAAAAAGATTAACACCAGTAAAATTGGCTACGCTAAACAGACGCCTAAACTTTAATAAATGTACCAAATGGTATTTTATTGGCATCGTTAAGTCGGGAAATATTAATATATTCCTTAAGTTCTGCATCTCGCAAAATTTCAAAATAAAATTAATAACTTAAAAGTGATTAATTTTGGGTGCAATAAAACTTGTAGCTTATTAAAAGAACATTTAATTAGGAGTCTAAAACATAGAAAATGTAAAGGGTGTCCTATTTAAAACAATGAAAAGCTAAACAAAACACTCAGTATAGCTAAAAATTGAATTTTGTTATGCAATATCGATCTTTAACAATGCTTTTATTTCAACTTTTTTTCTCCAAATTGATTAATAAGTGACATATGAATGTAATATGCACAACGTGGACACCCTGAGTTGAGCAAGATACCCATAGGGGTGCTAATTTACAAAAAGTTTTAAAGATTGTTTTAAAATTAATTTCGAAGATAAGTTAATAGTTTTTTTAACGATTGTTTTGATGTTGAGTTATTCGAATCTCGTTCTAATTTACGAAGTTTAGGGCATGAAGTAAAAGTTATAAAAACGCTGGCTTTTTACGGCCCCGTGTTGGTTAACATTTCGGGTGGGAAAGTTTAAAAAGTTTTTTAATTTACACGGCACACCAAAGCAGATAGACGATAGCCTTTGTTTATAGGATATTTCATCAAACGGATAAGTTTACTTCGCTTCTGGCTTTACCTCTAATCCAGGAAGTATTAAATTTCGACCTAAAATTGCCTGCAGCTTGATGAGTAAATTGTGGTTAGACCGACGGATGAATATTATGATAACGCCGTAATAAACGCCTGCGGTGTTGGATGGCTTCATTAATATAAATAAAAGATAACGACTGTACAAGCTTTGCAACGTCGGTGTTTTATCTGACGCGATTATCAGCGCGCCCTGGACATACAGATGTACACCTGTATATTAATAAAACACACCTTCACCCTTACACATGCTGCACAGGATAATTAAAAAATATTAACAAAAATACCTTCGTTCCTCGGTAGATACAGTACCTGTAGAAAAACTACTGCAGAACTCGTTTTGATCAAATTGTATAAATAAGTTTATTCAAAAATTACACTTAATTGTTGATTGGAGTGAAAACCGTTTATCACGAAACCATGGGGACCAAAATGTCTTATTAACGCTCTGATTTTTTGTGTCATTGCACTGCTAAGCACGGTTATTAAAAATCATGTTTTTTTATTTTTTTAAATTTCCTTAAGCATAATTACAAATCGATTAAATTGTAATTACATGTACCTACTCCAGACGCAAAAGAATAGAATAAGTCAACACAAGCAACATTACAATGAAAAAATGTTTAATATTTTAAAAAAATATTAAGCTGATCTGATACGATAATCATAGCCTCTACAGTAACTCTAATTATTAATTTATTTACACTCAAATTTACGGAACTGGTGGGGTATTGAGAAAGCAAGAAAATTTGTGTTTCTCTTTAAATATTATAATGATAATAATTAATGATTAAAATCGTGGTTTCGAAAACCAATGTTATTTTTTTTTTTAAATTCGCAATAGGTACCTACTACCTACATACATAAAATGTGTGTATGAAATAATAAATTGGATTATATTTCTTGTTTTTCGGAAATTATTGTTTATGTTTATATTAATAACGAATTTATAATTTCAAATTTGTGAAAAATAAATTATTTTTTACCTTCATGTTGTAATCAGGGGATTGGAGCGGAGCACGGAGCTGGAGCACAGAGCAGTGGAGCAATGGGTTTTTGCCGGAGCAGGAGAGGAGCCCGGAGCAAATAATTTTGATTGTTCCACTGCTCCAGTTTATTATGTACAATTTTTTGAAAAACATTTTTCTCTTCTTTTTCTCAACCTTTGAAGATCAGTAATCTGTTCTTTCAAACATTTATTTAACTTTACTTGTTTGTTAGGGTCATATATTGTAATTTTTAACCAACTTCCACATATCCAAAAAAAAAAAAAACTTTGTTTTTAAAAACAAATTTTTTTTATTAAAAAACTCGTTTTAAAAATGTTAACAAGATTTGGAGCATGGAGCTGGAGCAGGCATTTTGATGCCGGAGCGGAGCTGGAGCGGAGCAATGAAAAAATTGGACTGCTCCAAACTCCTGGTTGTAATTACTTTGATTTGTTGTTTTATACATTTAAAAAATCACTTGATTTAAATGACGGATCTAAATAAAAAAATCATTTGATTTAAATCACTGATTTAAATCGGCTTAACCCTGCTGTTAAGGAAGATAAACTTACAAATTTTTCACTCCTTGTGCTTCTGAGATGCAAAATCTTTTACGCGTCAAGCATAGCATTTAATCGGGACCGAAGTATTTTTTCATATTAACCGATTTTTCCGGCTAAGCGTTTTTTTGTTAAACGATTTCCGTTGTAGGTATTTTTATCGCTTAATGATTTAGTCATTTTTGCGTATTGGTCAATCCGGCACTGCTATCATTCAATAATTGACACACCTGTCAAAATCATATCATGGCGCTTTAATTTAAATCAGATAACTGCAATATAATTTTAGTTTTTCAAGTCGAAATTGGAAAAATTTGTTCTTCTTTTGTCTCCCAGCATCAGTTTAAATAGAAAATTAAACTTAAGGTCATTTTAATGTTGAAAATACTTCAAACTGTGATAAATTTTTCACTTCGCTATTTGAGAACGGTTGAATTTTTCATTTTAAATATAAATATATGTACAAACTTAAAAGAATTTCAATATTTGTTGTTTAATTTAATTATCTAAGATATTTTTTACATTTTGTTTACTTGTTCAAACACAAACTGCCCTAAATAACGTAAATATTAAACAAGTTTATCTAATACGCTACACAAATAGGATGAGGCGGTCATTTAATTTGAGATTCCCACATAATTAAGCTCTTTTTTTGACAATTATTATTATTTCTTCTTTTATAATACTTGAGTGTAGTTTGGTAGAAAATATGAAAACACCCAACTTTTAAACGATTTGGTTATTTAAATTTAAAAACACAATAAATAAAACCGATGGGGAAAGGTTTTTATTTGAATTTTTTTGGAAAAGAACAATGTTAAACCGATTAACAGCAAACAAGTCTGAACTTATTTAAACTTAAATAAGTCAACGGAATAATACTGAGTTTTTTAGTGACTAATTTGAAACACAATTTACGCTAAACATTTTTTTTGTAAATTAAACCAAAGAGTGCCAGACCACGATGTTACAAATCGTTAAAGTAGTTCTAACTACATCTTGAACGGTTAATTTTTTAAAAATTTCTGTTTGTATTCGTTTTAATAATTTAATTATGCAATCTTTTGTACTCGAAGACAAATTCAGAGCACTTCGTGGGCACGTGAACAAAATATGCAAAATTCAAATTGACCCACTACCGTCAAGAATCCCTAATCAGAGAATACCATCGTTTTACAATTCAAAAACTACAGATGCCGCATTAAAAATGAATTATTTATTTTCACAAATTACTTCCTGCTCCGGTATAAAAACTCAACTATGCAAGTGTAAAACAGAAATGTTTACAGAATTCTGTAACAAAAACTCGCGTAAAAACGTGTGTACGTATTTCTTCAAAATAAACACACACAAAAAAAAAGGGTCGTGCCGTAATGGGTCGCCTTTGGCACACAAAAAATGTTAAAAAGAGATCGAGAACTAATAAATCCTGGCAGAACGTCAACAAAGAGTACAATACAAGGTGTGTCAGCTGACAATACGATAGAGAAAAGCAAATTTAATCCAAATGACTGCGCGCAAAAACTAAATAGCGCTTTCTAATTTTACACAGCAAGGAAATAATAATGATACATACAAAAATTAACAAAAAGCATAAAAACAAAGACACCACTATTAGCGGTTCAATGAATTAATAACACATTCAGCTTGAGAGAGTTAATTTCATGCAACATAAAAACTGTTAAACATTGTAATTACTGCAGGGAAATGTCGATGCGATGATTCAGCTTGATATTAAAGTAGATAACGTGTATTTTGCATCTTATCCTTACGCGCAGCTAGATAAGGAAGTGGAAGTTTCGTCCTGATAAAATGGAGAAAAATATCCTCTGCGAAGTAAATGAACCGTAAACTGATTATACAGAGCAGTCTCCAAAGTTGTTTTTTCATACGACATTGAATTTATCAAGTAAATTACCACATGAACGGTAGCTGGCCCAGAAAAACGGCAAGGGGGACGCAAAAATTGTGGTATCAGGTCGTGTTTGACAGTAACAAACAAAGAGGGGGCAAAATTTGTATAAATTAATCGACTTAGTTTTAAACTTTGATATTTCGAAAGAGTATTTTTCAAGCAAATACTAATTTAAGGTTAAGAAATATCTGAGGATAGACCAAATTAATAATACAGGGTGTTCCACTTTTTTGTAGCAGGACTTTAACAGTCAATACAAAAACTTATTTTAAAGCGAATATTCTGTATCAACATGGGTCCATAAACGCTTCATTTTAAAGATATAGGGTGTTGAAAATTTCGAAAAAATATCGATAATTTTTAACTGTTTCTCAACCAGTAGATATATTTAAACCAAATTTGGTATAGGTACAGCACCACCTTACAGGTTACCACATTCAGTGAGAATGTCGCCCCACAAACAGCCAGTGGCGGAGTTGTGGGGGTTCAGTTTCAATAAATTTTATAAAAAATTAGTTCGGCCCTATTCAAAATCAAATTCGAAATTTTTTTCGGGTAGAATTTTTTTTTTTAAACAAAAAGTGTCTGGTGACTTTACTTCGTATCTACCACCGTTTGGCGCGAAATTCGATTTATTTTACTATTCTCGCGAAAAGTTTGCTGTGGTGGTAGATACGAAGAAAAGTCAAGAAAAACTTTTTATTTAAAATAAAATTTTCTTTGACAGGGCCATACTAGTTTATTATAAAATTTATTGATACTGAACCCCAGCAACTCCGCCACTGGTTGCTTGTGGGGCTTGACATTCTACCCGAATGTGGTAACCTGTAAGGTTAAGCTGTATACCAAATTTGTTTTAAATATATCTACTGGTTGAGAAACGGTTAAAAATTATCGATATTTTTTCATAAAATTTCAACACCCTATATCTTTAAAATGAAGCGTTTATGGACCCATGTTGACATGGAATGTTCGCTTTAAAATGAGTTTTTGTATCGACTGTCAAAGTCCTGCTACAAAAAAGTGTACCACCCTGTATACACAACGTGTTCAAAATTCGAGTATAAACATCCCTATTTTAGCTTATTGCTTATTGTAATAGCTACAGTATGGGTTTCCATTTGACAATGTTTCTAAATTCGATGCTCATTAATAATCCGAAGAGATATTGAAAATATCTCAAACGGTATTCAAGAAAATTAGGAAAAAACCGAAAAACATAATTTTTGAAAATCATTTATAACTCCTTTGGAGTATAAAATATTTTAAATGTGTAAAAACATTGCCTACAAAATTGTTTAAGGCGAATCGGATGGTAACCATCAGTTTTTTCTAGGAACATTCGTTTTTGTTATACGACAAACAACTTATTTTTTTCTTGTGGGCGCATTATTGGCTATTTACATACCTAAATAGATTTTTTCCGAATGCATTGATGTACCCCACATGATATTTTACCTCTACTTTCATTGTCAAATTTGTACAAATGCGTTTTGGAGAACAACCACCATAAATCAGGCCCGCCCGGTCGTTGTAGTTTACGTCGTTACCATGACAACCAATCAACAAACTACAAATTTCGTAACCCTGTTACTTCTAATCGTGATAAATTCGTATTAATGAACTTTATTAACGAAGAAAAACGTGGTATGTGGTATGTTGCGAATTTTTTATTCTGCATGGCGTTGTCTTAACACTGTAGAATTCCTATTGACAATGCATGTAGAATTCCTATTCAATGAATAAAACATTCGCAGTGTATCGCGTTTTTCTTTGTTTTTAAAGTTCATTTATACAAACTTAATTCGATTACAAGTAATAGTGAGATTCCCATGATCAAAATCGAATTTCAAACACCCTATACAGGGTGGTGCTTTTTTCGATGCTCACCATTGCTATCTTGGAAACGGTAAGAGATACAAGGTCGGTTAAATTAGAGAAAAGTTGCACATTTTTATGACGATTAAGAATCTGAAAAGAAATTCTGGATATTTTGATTCGTTTTTGTTTTATTACAAAAAAACTGAAAAATGTGATTTTAAAAAAATATTATTATCTTCCCTACCACTCACTCTATTTCATTTAAACTTGGTCACTTTATGTTTTTGACCGTCCTGGGTTTGATGACGTCAACAGAAATTTTCTAAGCCTTCTAGATTTCAAGTTACGATAGTCAACTTTTTTATTTCTTATGGCCGCCATATTGGATTTTTGCACCATCAGACAGACAAAAAAATTAGCTTTTCAAATTGGTAACCAAAATACCTTTTTTCTTTCAAAAAGCTTGTTGAAATTTGAAAATTTGTATAAATAATCTACAAAATCGAGAATGCTCTGAAAAACAATTGAAACTATGATATAAATAAAAGACTGAACATTTTATTGGTCTAATGATAACAAATTGAAAATAAATTTAAAACATCAGATATAAGTAATTATTTAAACTGTTCAAAGTGTCCGCCGTTATGTATTATACAGAGGTCAGTCCTTAAATTCATTTCGTCCACTGCCTTTAGGATAGTCTGTCGCGGAATTGAGTCAAATGCATTTTTTATTTTACGACGAAGATGTTCAATATTATCTATCCGTGGGGGTTGCATAAACAACATCTTTTACATTGCCCCACAAAAAGCAATCCATGGGCGTTAAACATGGCGATCGTGGAGGCCAATAAACAGGACCAAACGTACCAAGCCAAGAATTTTGAAAGCGTGCATTTAAATATTCTCTTACAATTCGGGCGTTGTGAGGACCAGCTCCATCTTGCTGAAACCATTGAAGATTTTGAATGGTTAATAATGGCAATTCATCTAATATATCTTCTAAATTTGTTTCCAACAATCTTAAATATCCAGGCCCATCCAAATGTCCATCGATGAAAAAGGGACCCAGAATCGTATTATCTAAAAGACCAGCCCGTTCAGCGAATATCGAACTTGCGGCCTAGTCTCTCTTATTAAGTGGGGATTCACTGTAGCGTAATGATGAACATTTTTCCTGTTAAACATTCCTGAGTTTGTGAATAAGGACTCGTCAGTCCATAGTATTTTTCTGGAAAAATGTGGATCTTGCTGCAGTTTTTCCCGAAACCAATAACAAAAGTTCAATCTTCTGTTAGTATCACCAGGATGAAGAGTTTGTACCCTTGAGAATTTATAATCGTGGTAGTTATGTTTTTTTATTATTTTTCTGGCATATGCATCATTAATACCACACTCTTGAGCAATTTTCCGGCTGGAGTTTTCTGGATTAATTGCTATTTGAGCCAACACATTCACTTCATTAACATTAATCCTTTTCCTATACGGCCCTCGCGGTCTTTTAAACATGCCATAATTACCCAAACTTCTTGAAATCCTCGTAAACATTGTCCTGTGGGGTTGCTCTCTCTCTCTGGATATAAATTTGCGTAATTTTCAGACGCTAAAAGAGAGTTTTTATGGTTTCGAATGTAGACATCATACATTTCCTGCTTTTCTTCATTCGTAAACATCTTGATAATCAAAAAAGACGATAAAGAAACTCTACGTACGTCACTTGTACTCAATCTGTCACTATTATTGATATCATAGTTTCAATTGTTTTTCAGAGCATTCTCGATTTTGTAGATTATTTATACAAATTTTCAAATTTCAACAAGTTTTTTGAAAGAAAAAAGGTATTTTGGTTACCAATTTGAAAAGCTAATTTTTTTGTCTGTCTGATGGTGCAAAAATCCAATATGGCGGCCATAAGAAATAAAAAAGTTGACTATCGCAACTTGAAATCTAGAAGGCTTAGAAAATTTCTGTTGACGTCATCAAACCCAGGACGGTCAAAAACATAAAGTGACCAAGTTTAAATGAAATAGAGTCAGTGGTAGGGAAGATAATAATATTTTTCTAAAATCACATTTTTCAGTTTTTTTGTAATAAAACAAAAACGAATCAAAATATCCAGGATTTCTTTTCAGATTCTTAATCGCCATAAAAATGTGCAACTTTTCTCTAATTTAACCGACCTTGTATCTCTTACCGTTTCCAAGATAGCAATGGTGAGCATCGAAAAAAGCACCACCCTGTATACAGGTTGATTTAGATTTGAGATAACACTTACTTTTGAAGAATTTGGCAGAGTTACTTAATTTTATGTTAATTATTAATAATAAACATCTTTTTATGAAAACTAAAATATCCTAAGACATTGGACTTGCAGTTTTCGCATACTTTTTTATTTATAAAAGTTTTTTATGTTTGTGAGAGTTTCTTCATATCGCTCAGGCATCATAATCAATTTTTACATATTTGGCAAGAATTTTTTTCTCCTTCAAGACTATATCACTTGCACATTACTTACACTGTTGTGACCAAATTAATATACCCTTGAAAAGATACAAAAATATACTTTGGTTAAATCATTATTTAATTATATTACAGCTTAGTGCTATAATAAAAGGAATATAATACAACTTTGTTGAGTTTATAACGGAAATGTTATTTAAAAACTTGCCACTGTAGGACTAAACTAAATACCTATCATATAGTTTACCAATGACTTCAAAACCTGGCTTAAGAATACAAGGTATTCAACGTTTTACAAAAAAATATGATAAGATAAACTATGCTTTGTGTTCCACAAGACTGTAATAATTAAGCATGTGTTGTAGTTTATTGTAGATTAACGTTTTAATATTTAGTAAAGTGTTTTTGACTTAATTGTTTCTTTGTTAATAAACTTTTTGTTACATACTTAACAAATTTGTGTCACATTGCTTTTACTGTTTTGAGTATGTACTTTGTTTTTTTCTTTTCAAAGGCATCTTGACTGGGTCAAGACCATTATGCTACGATATCTCCTCTAATTTTGCAAATTTCATAATTGAAAAGAAAAGAAATATAGTGAAAATAGTTTTTAAAAAGTCCTGACCAGTGAAAATCAAATAGGGCGCTCTTCAGAAATAAGAAAGCCTAATACCAAGTAAAAATTTGCTTAACTAAAAAGTAGCAGAAAGGACTTTTTAAAAACAAATCAGTTGCATCAAAAAGCAAGGTTGAATATTCGGTTTTTTAATTTTTAAATTAAACTGTTGTAAATATTGGAATATATTACAATTTGCATAAAATTTAGTGCTTTTGCCAAATTTGAACGTTTGCTTTATCTTCAATAATAAAGGAGATGCCAATGGTTGCCATCGAATTTGAAACAGCCTGTATATAAAATATCGAGCTATTGATAGGTATCTTTTAACTTAAAATTGTATTGATTTAAAACCAATAAAAACTTTGAAAAGTGTTAAAAAATAAAAAATGGTGCGTCATCAACAATTTATAACGTTAAAGTAATAAATTATTAATATATTTTAAACTACCTAAGTTTTTGCTACTTCCGGCAGTACCGGAAATGATGCAAAACAGGGTAAATTAAACTTTCCCATAGAACAGAAACATAAAAATGAATTATATTCGTGTAAATCTGGAAGAATCTGCATTATTTAAATCGCTAAAGAAAAACTTATGAGATTAAACGAATTAAATGATTTATTTTTGTAAATGTAAACGAAATTAGCTTTCGTCTATAATTTAAAACACATTAACGATCATATAGTTAACAAAAAAGCAAATTAAGTGTCATAATAACTGTATTTACTTCATATCTGTTACTATAAATTGATGACAAAATTAGTTTGCCAAGTCAGTGGTGAGGTAAAAAGTCTTAAAAAGTATTTGTACAAATGCAGGGTACAGCCTAAATTATTGAAATAGAGTGATAACATCAGCTAACAGGCGTGTTAATAACGAGCTGCAAAACAAATAAATTTCTTAACTCCATGCGTTGAAAAGTTAATGGTAATAAAAATTAAAATTCTACGGGTCCTAGTTATACGTGCTTTTAATATTAAAAAATACAACAGCTGTAAATAGAGGTGACGAAAACGATAAGTTTCCGTAGGTAGCTATATTGTACATGTAGTTCAAACAAATGATCATTCCTTGGGCAGATGTTAATGTTTTATTACAATAAATAAAACATTACAATGCGGCCGTTATCAATTATCATATAGGTCATGAAAAATTAACACTTACATTGCGGTGCCGGTATGGGTGTATCGGCTAAAACTGATTCGATAATATCAGAAGACATTTTGTGATTGGTTCCAGAGCCCAAATCTCCGGCTTTTGGAAACACTCCTGTGAGTTTGCTAAACACAGCCTGGAGTTTCGAGTCAGGCTGTGTTCTTTCTTCCTGAAAACTACTTCGAAACATTTTCAGCTGTCACCGGTACGTCAGCGGATATTATTCCACAGCCTGCTTATTTTAAATCATTATGCAAATTCGACACGGTGCGTGGCAGTTAATTTTATATAGAATAGGAAGTAAAAGTGTAGTTATTCATCAACTTCCATTTGAGTTGGTAATTAACTAAAAAACTATGCCACAGCACCGTGTTTCAAACTAACTGGAGAGCCGGCAAACAAAGAAACTCAAAGCGCATCAGCTGATCTTCTGACAAGCCCCACCAGTGGTTGTAGCGCAGCCAATGAGGAACTAGATGGCTTTTTATGAACCCTCAGCCTGGCAACAGCCGTCAAAATCAGCTGTAACGATCGAGGGCAGGTGAGCTACGAAACACTTCAGATAACGGCATCTCTTCCTCCAGCCGTTCCTTTATTACCGCTACCGAATACACGCTATGTTATGGCTTACAGCTGACATTTATCATGCCAATGTTATCTCCAGCACATACACGAAACTTGACTCCATCTGGAATATATTTCATTTAAAATAAATAAAAACTTATGCACGATATTAACATACGAGGCTCAAAACGCAACAAAGAAAAGCGTAAACGCGTTTATGGGACAATATTATGTGCAGTATGTCGGTTCTATACCCAATCACAGCTCGTCACGTACAAACCACCCCCTATAATTACCTGTTTTCCTTTCACTCAGAACCCTACAGTAAGAGTGCACAAAAATATCTTAGTAAGTCTTGCAACCTCATATTCCATTAAGCTAGAAGATGTTAACCACTACAGCTGTTTCAAAATCAATGGATCACCCCCTCTTTCAGCGCTTAAATACCTAGTGGAAATTTCCAAGCTTACAGGAAAATTTTACGCTTCATTTCTAATATTTATTGTTACATATAATAATAAATTGTTGCTATAATAATTAAACACAGACAGCTAATATGTTACTCGTTCCACTTGGACGAAACAGGTTCACTAAAAAAACAGCTGACTGTCGTATTTCGCTTCTTTGTGAATGAAAAATAAAAAAGATGCCCATTTTAAATAAATAAACACAATGGATTTGACAGCACTTACTAGAAGACTTAAGGAATATAATTATTAGTTGAAAACGCTTCGACCTAAAATGTATCCAGCTATAAATATTTTTTTAAACTAAAAAATAGTCGAAAATTTACATACCTACCTACATAGTATTTTATATCATAATTAAGCGTTTTATAATTTATACATTGAACAATATGAATTTTACTAAAATACCTATCAACAACAAAATACTAAATAGTTGTGAAGTAGTTTTTAACTGTGTTTATGTGTCCTTGGTGTTATACCTACAAAAAATTTAAATCTGTGATTGAAAACCCTGCATACAAAGCCATCACATGGACTTTCTCTTCGCAAATTAATTATTTGTTTATTTGTGTTTTTGATTGAATACTTCTAGCTGTGTGTTTAAAAAACTATATTTAAAGATACTGAAAATACAGTACCTACAAATTACGTTAATAAATGTTGTAATACACCAATACACAGACGTTCCATAAATATCTACTAATTGTAAGCTTTTCAAAACATACAATTTATTTGGATTTTTTTAATGAGCGCAATGTATTGTTTATATCTTACGAGCTTACGACAAACCTGCATTATTAGGTAAGTGTGCAAATTTTCCGGTAAATGTGAATATCTAATATTACTATGGAAAAGCTTTTTTTTCCTCTTTTCAACAATCTGTTCAATGTATTTATTTTGATATTTAGGCTCAAAACAAATAAAATTCATCCAAAGTACCTATGAGGCTATAGAGTACCATGAATTTAAACAATATTGAAACAAATGAATGTTTTCATTATACAGTGCGTAAACATTTTAAAACTTATTCCCCAAAAATAGTTTTGTACCATTAAGTTATAAACGATTTAAAAAATTGCCCATTTTGATATTTGTTTATTATCTAGCTTGCCATGGAGCTTTTTAAAACATTAAAGAATCACTGAATAGGTCTTAGAAAGGCAACAATTTATCTAACTTAAACTTTTTTGTAGCTCTTACTGTTTACGAGATCCCAATGGTGGCCCTTCTATGTGGATCACCCTGTATATGTACTTAACACAACAAAAATGTGTTAAACATTTAGCTCCGAGGTTTTGATATAATTTACACTATATTTAAAATGCAAGAGAGATACAAAATTACATTTGTTTCACTCGTATCATTACGAAAGCCGAAGTTATTGTTTGTATAGCATAATGATGTTTTTTAAATCTACGTTATTAAGTTATTTAAAGCAACACCTGTTTTATATTTGGACAAATTGCGTCAATAGCCTTGTACAATATATTTTAATTAAAGTTTCATACAATTATCTCATTATGGTGTGCTCTTCAAGTACATTTTTATTTAACTTTAAACCTCTGTATTAAGGTATTATGTAACAATAAAATTACACAATATGTTTGGACGTACTGTTGTTCAAATATTGAGTGCTGAATGACCTTTGTTAAGTAAAATTAAATAAATCTTAACAGATAAGCAAAAAATATTTGTGCATTGCAGCGAAAATTTTATTCGAAGTAAAGTCATGTGCAGCCAAGTGTAGGTCTTATATCAACAGTAAACTACTCGTTTCATCTAGCAAATGTGAGCTAAGGGCATCGATACATTTTTCGCATGAATGAAACCTAATACATAATGAAAGACTTCAGATAATCAATGAAAGTGAAATTTAATTGTAATGTGCATAGCAGCGACATCTGTTCAATTTAAGACGAACGACGAATGGATCTTGGTTGTGTACGGCAGCAAACTATAAAGTACGATTTTACAATATAATTACAGTTTGCTATATTACCTTAATGATTTAAGAAGTGGCTAAACTAACCTGTGACAGATTTCTATATATGTTTTGATTGTTAACAGTTAGTAAGAATCTAACGTCGTTGAAGTTGGCTTGGGATTTGGATTGGGTTCTGTTCTCGGATAACTCATATTACAGTGGACCAGATAATTAACATGATTTTAAAACCATTAACAAAATACTTAAATCGGCTTTATCACAATGTTTATGCAATTATTGCATAGATTTGTCTCATCATTGTGAATCGTAACAAATAAAAACAAAATATCTCTTAGCAGATATACAAAATAATTTTTTTTTTCGAGAAAACAAAAAATACCTTCACTTTTATATTTTACACACTTATCAGGTAGGCCATTAGGTCTTTGAAAATAAATTTTGAACTGGATCTGCCAAGGGGAAAACTTCGTACGAATGCGAAAATTGTTAATTACATACATAATAGGAAGCTTTCTATTGGCAGAGTGTTACAAAAATAATCATTTTTTCGAAAACAAAAATACCTTCCCTTTTATATTTTACACACATATCAGGTAGGCCATTAGGTCTTTGTAAATAAATTTTGAACTGGATCTGCCGTGGGGAAAACTTCGTATGAATGCGAAAATTGTTAAGTACATACATATGTATACGAAGCTTTCTATTGGCAGAGTGTTACAAAATAATATTTTTTTCCGAAACAAAAAATACCTTCCTTTTTATATTTTACACCCTTATCAGGTAGACCATTAGGTCTTTAAAAATAAATTTTGAACTGGATGTATCGTGGGGAAAACTTCGTACGAATGCAAAAATTGTTAAGTACATACATATGTATACGAAGCTTTTTATTGGCAGAGTGTTACAAAGTAATCTTTTTTCGGAAACAAAAAATACCTTCCTTTTTATATTTTACACACTTATTAGGTAGGCCTTTAGGTCTTTGGAAATAAATTTTGAACTGGATCTGCCGTGAGGAAAACTTCGCTGGAATGCGAGAATTTTAAATTCGTAGGTACAGATAGTAAGCGTCCAATTCGCAGAGTGTTACAAAATAATTATTTTTTCAGACTAAGCATGTGCAGATTTGCATATATTCATCAAATTACTCCCTACGATCTTAGATAAAATCAAAACAGCGCGTAAAAAATTTTTGAAATTGATAGGGCATGTTAAGCTAATGTATCTTAAGATGTGGTAAAAATTTCAGAAAAATAATATCACAAGTTTGAGCGTTTCTCGCATAAGCATGAGCAGATTTGTATATATTCATCAAAATACTCCCCTTCCTACGATCTTCGATAAAATCAAGTTCAAAATTAATTTTCAAAGACCTAATGGCCTACCTGATAAGTGTGTAAAATATAAAAATGAAGGAATTTTTGTTTTCTCGAAAAAAAAAAATATTTTTAACTCAGCTAAGAGGGTGTTTTGTATGTATGTATTAAAAGATTTTGAATTACAGTGAAACATTTTTATCTCTGTAAAATATTTTGGTTTTATTTGTTACGATTCACAGTGATGGGACACATCAATGCACTACTTGCATAAACATTGTGATAAAGCCGATTTAAGTATTTTTTTAATGGTTTTAAAATCATGTTGACATATTATCTGGTCCACCGTAATATGGGTTATCCGAGAACAGAACCCAATCCAAATCCCAAGCTAACTTCAACGACATAAGAATCTAAGAATACAGAATCTATAATCTAACACATATCTTTAAAATAAGTTTTAATAATATGACATTTATCGTTTTACTACTTTAAAATCAGATTTCCAATAAACAATTTTTCTGTAAATGCTTCTAGAAGTACATTTTTTCATTTAAATTCGAACAAACAAGCTTTAACATCTTTTTAATACCAAAATTAATTTCAGGAATTGTCTAATAATTAATGAATTTAGCTGAGTTTAATTCAAACACTTATGCACGATTTCATAAAATAATTTTTTAAACTATATTACAGTCAAAGAAAACTAGGAAAAACCGGATAATTCTGTATTTGCAAATCGTCCATAACATAACTCATTTGGAGTATAAAATATTACAAATGTATAAAAACATTGCGTAGGCATTTTCTTTCTTAAGCAGAATCGGATGATAGGTGATCAGAATTTTTTTTTTTAGGTCGATTCGTTTTCTTTTTGATTATGTAAAAAGGCAAAAATTGCGCCCATACAAGGAAAAGTTGGTTACCAGCAAATGTAACACCTAAAATTTAAACAATACATATTGTATAAACAAAAAGACAATCAAATACCTGGTTTACATAATAAATAAAAAACATCAGCTCGTTAAAACGTTGTTGTTGAGTACCAATAACAACATCATTGAAAAAACAATGTCAGATATGCAAAAGACACAAGTACAATATCGATGTACAGATATTTTTTACTGATATAGTCTATATACCTAGTGATAGCAGTAAATAATACTGAGATATAAAGTTTTAAAACTTCATTACATTTTTTATTGAAGAAAATTAAACAGATCCTTAAATTTTCTGTCATATTAACAAAGAAATGGCAAAAATGAGACTAATAAAAGTGGCTTATGGAAGGATCAATAAACAACAACCATTATGTAAATTTAAAAAGAAGTCTTCTGTAATTAATACTCCTACAGATAAATAAATACTGGGAAAATGGTAAAGTTAAAAATATTAATGTAAAATGTTTTAATATACAGGTATACAGGGTATTTCACTTTTCCATGGGACACTATTGCTATCTCCGTAAATAATGAAAATACAAGGTTGGTTAAATAGGACAAAACTTAGCTATTTCGAAGTGTATTTTAAACAGGATATTGTTTTGTTTAAAAATTCCATGGTTTGCGAGATATAACGAAAAACCGAAATAGATTAAAATTTTTAAACTTAAATATCTCAGCTGTTGTTGCGAATACACAAAAACGCCAAAGGAAAAATGTTTTGTAAAATTTGTTTGCTATAAGATGGCGATAGTCAGATTTTTATTTAGAAATTATCGTGCAAGATGTTTGACAAAACAACTTTTTTTAAATGGCAGTCGTAGTAGGTGATGACAAATTTAAGGATTTTTTTTACAATGATGTAGTATTTTATATGTCTATTTTAAAAATAAGCAAAATAACCTAAAAAAAAATGCAAAATCTTAAGATCAAAATCAAGGTTGCCATGGAAAAAACAATAACCGACTTCAATTGTTTTTTTCGACCCTTGCTTGTCTATCATTTCACTCTTTAAACAGTGATATTAACACAAATGTAAGGCGAAATTAAAATAATTATGCTAATACTTGGGTACTGTTAGTCATAACATGAATGTATTTTATACCTCTTTCTAAGACATTAACAAAAAAGGATTGAAAATATTTACATAATATGTTGATTTACATTATTTCCTGTTAATACAATTATTACAATAGACAAGCAAGGGTCGAAATATTTTTTTCATGGCAGCCTTGAATTTTATCTTAAGATTTTGCATTTTTTATGTTATTTCGCTTATTTTTGAAAATAGATAATATATAAAATATTATATTATGGTAAAGAGAAAAAAATTATCCTCTTACGTAAGGCATCACCTCCTAAGACTGCCACTTAAAAAAAGTTGTTTTGTTAAATATATCGCAGGGTAATTTATAAATAAAAATCTATCGCCATCTTATAGCAAATAAAATCTACAAAACATTTTTCTTATGGCGCAACAATAGCCGAGATATTTAAGTAAAAAATTTTAAATCCATTTCGGTTTTTTCGTTATGTCACGCAAGCCATAGAATTTTTAAACTTGTTTAAAATACACTCCTAAATAGTTAACTTTTGTCCCATTTAACCAACCTTGTATTTTCATTATTTATGGAGGTACCAATAGTGTCCCATGGAAAAGTGAAACACCCTGTATATAAAATTTGACAGATCCTTAAATTTTCCATCATACTAACAAAGAAATGGTAAAAATGATACCAATAAAAGTGTCTTAAGAAAAAATTAATAACAAACAACAATTATGTATAAATTTAGATAGAAGTCTTTTGTAAATGTTAATACAGATAAAAAGTGTTATGCTGGAAAAATGGTAAAATTTAAGACATTATTAAGGTAAAATGTTTTAAAATACAAAAAAAATACTACCTAAGCAAATTTTTTAGTTTTATTGTGACATTGTAGCTAATAAGTTACTTAAAATGTGCCATAAGAGATAAGCACTAATTTTTTTTATCCTAAAATTTTTTCGTTTATCAACAAAAACTTATTCTGTATTCCTTAACGAGGTAGTATAAACTGTAGAAATGTGAAGGACAAAGTGTAAACTTTTTTAGTTACATTATCTATTGCATAACTGTGCCTGTGTACGTACTTTAAATTTCTGTTTTAATCGCGTAACTATTTCTAAATATTATCGATTGTAAAAAAATATTTTATGGGTTACCGTGTCTCAAGCTCTCAAGAAAGAGATCTTCAAAATTTTCATCATTCGTTTGTTTCAATCTGAAAGTTTCGCAATTATAAATGTTTAACGCTTATACAAAAATTAAGTGTTTTTAGGAAGCAAAATTAAGTGTTAATTTTTGTGGAATTGTGTTGAATTACAAGTAATGTCTATAAAACTTACCTGTACTTATATACGAAAAAATGGAGGCGGTGTATGGGGAAGACGACAAGTAAAATACTGTTCGCTTTTTTGATTTAACCCTGTGAGACTTTGGTTTATTCCAAAATCTGGAAAAAAAAGTTTTATAGAAAGACGATATGAATTGGATCAAGAAGTTAAGACCGCTGTGGAGATATTTAAAGGCCTGTATCGTTTTTTTAATAAAACAAAATTGTTTTTCTACTTATGTATATGAAAGTTGTCATTTTCTCACTGCCTACCCTACATGAAAGTTTTACTTTTTTACACTAGTGGCGAAAGTTAATTTTCGCCACTAGTGGCGAAAATAATGTCAATGTCAATGTCAAAATCAAAATCAAATTTTAAACTTTACGATTTTTTACTAATAAACTAAACTAGAATTGCGTTAATATTCTTATCAAATAATTTAATTTTAATGTAGCATTTTATATAAAAGCCTAAGAATGGTAAAAAAAATAATATTAAATATAGTTGGTTTGCAGGTTGTAATTTTATTTACGTCAATGTCAGTGTGGTGGTGTCGCTATGCAAACGAAATAATTAATAATTAATACTTTATACATAAGTCCGCGTTCACAATGAACGTAGTAGATAGCAGATAGCAGATAGTGGTTAGTGCGTAATACGTAAGAAATCCGTAACGAAATCCGTAACGAAATGTTTACTTGGATACGGTTAGCAATCGACTTGTTTGTAGCAAAGCACAAAACCTCAATTTTAACGCAGAAGGTTGTTTATCAAATTGACACTTCATGTATTCTACGTATTGATGATTTGTGGAGAATTATAAAGGTAATAAGTAGTGTTAAACATTGTTTAACATTGTAGTTTTAATTAATTTGAAACTTTAAAAACATAGATACTTCACTTTAGTTACCATAGTTACTACGTAAATCTTACGTCTACTAGCACTTAGCCCGTCCTAGGACGGGATGTCAAGTATGACATACGTCAACCCGCGTTACAAATTACTATAATAACATTACAGATTACTATACTATAATAACATAACCTCATGATGATTGTCAAGTATGACATAAGTCAACCCGTAGCTATATTCATGCGTTATAGACAGAGTCAGGCTGGACTTTTATACAGGGTGTCCCAGATTACATTTACAGCATGGGGATGTCGCTTATTATAGGAGATACAGGTTTGTTTAAATTAGATGAATTTTTCCTTAGTGTGAGAGGAGCCACAATCAATTTTTAAAAGTACAAAATTCCTCGTGCTTCAGATGTTATAGCAAAAAATATGAAAATGTCGAATTTCTTTTTTCTCTCATAACTTTTTTGCCTTAATCAATAGAACAATTTTATTTGCACTTTCTTAAGGTACTTTTTCATGGAGAATGTAACTATCTTTTTAGATTTTTTTTTAACACCTACCATTTTCGAGATATTACCCCTAATTTCATTTTTTCTTATGGGTCGCGAAGTTGGCTATGGAATAGTTAAATGTGCTTTTTTTCTCGTTTAAATGAGATATTACTTGCTATACCTATTTTTCTAAACAAGTCACAAAATGAAAAAAATCGTATTTTACCGATCACTTATAAAGCTATCTATGAAAATTAAAACAAAAAACAACTAATGAAATGTCAAATGACAGTTACTATTTGTCTGCGGTATCATTTATTAGAATTTTATATTATTGTTGTGTAATTCGATAGTCGTTGTAGTAATTGTTATAATGATGGCTACATTTAAAAATAGCGAAAAATTTGACATTCTTTACCATAAAAACTGTGTGGAAGCTGAGTGAATATACTTAGAGCTATATCTTGAGAAAATGCAACGAAGAGTGTGTAATTACAGAAATTTGGAAATAAATTTAAAAGAATATGGTTTCTTCGAGAAACCAACCAAAAATCCAAAACAAACATAAAGAATTAGAATTATCTATTTTACATAGTTTCTATTGTAAAGAATGTAGCATTTCAACATTAAAAATTTTTAATTAGTTGTAAATGTGCCCATAATTATATGATAAAAAATTTGCTACAAAGACTATCGAATTACACAATACTATAAAATTCTAATAAATGATACCGCAGACAAATAGTAACTGTCATTTGACATTTCATTAGTTGTTTTTTGTTTTTATTTTCATAGATAAGTGATGGGTAAAATACGTTTTTTTTTCATTTTGTGACTTGTTTATAAAAATAGGTATAGCAAGTAATATCTTATTTAAACGAGAAAAAAAAAGCACATTTAACTATTCCATAGCCAACTTCGCGGCCCATAAGAAAAATTGAAATTAGGGGTAATATCTCGAAAATGGTAGGTGTTAAAACAAATCTAAAAAGACAGTTACATTCTCCATTAAAAAGTACCTTCAGAAAGTACAAATAAAATTATTTTATTGATTAAGACAAAAAAGTTATGAAAGAAAAAAGAAATTCGACATTTTCATATTTTTTGCTATAACATCTGAAGCACGACGAATTTTGTACTTTTAAAAATTGATTGTGGCTCTTCTCATACTAAGGAATAATTCATCTAATTTAAACAAACCTGTATCTCTTATAATAAGCGAGATCCCCATGCTGGAAATGTAATCTGGGACACCCTGTATATATCTATTGTGAACACTTGCATTTGATTCAATGCATTTCAACTTTAGCTACTGACCACTATCTGCTATCTACTACGTTCATTGTGAACGAGGACTAATAGGAGTAGGTAATAAATTATTGTAATTTAGTTCATTTACATTAACTTTCGTTCTATGGTATAATTTTAAATTCGTAGAAAAAATTGCATTTACGACTCGAGATAAAATCAGTGTTTTTCGTTCGTGAGATTTGCCCACTCACCGCTTCGCGGCTCGTGAATAAATCTCACCTCACGAAAAAAACTGGACTTTCAGCTCTTGTTGTAAAATATTCTATTAAAAAATGCTACAAAAAGTGTATAGTTGTCAAAAAGACTTAGATTTTAAAAAAACTTTTTTGCCCCCCGTCTTTTTTCATATTACATTGGCGCAGTTTAGATCAGAGCTTCTTAAACTTTTTCAACTCCCGATCCCTTTCTCCGAGAAAACATTTCTCGATCTCGGATATAGAGATATTTAAAGTAGGAATATCAATTATAACAGTTAATGATAATAAAACATTAAAAAATATATCAAAAATCTTTGGTATCCATACGAACAGTGGTGTAACAATCAGGGGTGTAGCGGGTGCTGTGGACACGGGCCAACATGTCAAGGGGTAGGATACAAACAACTTGCTTTTAATTATTGGCACTTGCATTTTGTTAGCGCAAATACAGGGTGTCCCAGCCAAGACGAATTATTCGATAGCTCTGTTATTAGTAATAATATAGAAAAAAATATATATATAAAAGTTGTTTGTAATCATTTACCACATAACCTAAAATTATTTTCAACTGTACACCGTGTTTCGTTTTTGTGCTACTAAACATTGTTTTTTTATATTAAACACCCTGTATATTTTGTAATTTTTGGATGTAAAATTAAATTGTCTTTCAAAAATATTATAAATTGTTTATGTCTAAAATAAACCGTTTTTGAGTTATTAACGTTTTTTTGAAAATTTTGAGAGATGCAGACCTTTATAAAAATATTTATATTAATTTATTAACATAAGAACATCAGAGCAATTTACTCTGGTAATTTATTAGACAATAGTGTCATAGTGATTGTTGACTAGTCACATTTTTAAAATAATATACAGGGTGTTCGTTATACTTGGTACATTTTGCTAAACTTTAAACACAAATAAATCTTTTTTTTTTAATGGAACACCCTATATATTTTTACATTTTCTTGTAGAAAAGGTAATTATCTTTCAAAGTTGTTAAGCATGTTTTATGTCTAAATATAATATTTTTGAAGTTATTTCGTTTCTTATGATTATTTGCGAGTATTTCACCTAAAATATCGGTAGTAGCCTTTGAAAATTCAAAACAATTTGTATGAACTGTCAACCAGAACAGTTAATCGGCACAATTTAAACTATTATGCCACTAATTTACTAATAATAGAGCTATCGAATAATTCGTCTTGGCTGGGACACCCTGTAGGTCACAACATTTTCCATTTCAATTAAGTATGCGCACTGTTTCTCAATTTTTTTTACTTACGCCCTCCTTTTCCTTATCAAATTATATCTTGTCCCCCTTTTTCATATGAAATTTTATTGCGTCCCCCTTTTCCATATCAATTTTAATTGCGCCCCTCTTTCATTTTGTCGGGATACTTCTAAAACACCCTATTTGTTTTAATTTTCAAACCATTTTCTGACTGAACGCATTATTTATAAAATATGTATTTTTGTTAGTACCTTTTTTGCTTATGTAAACTTAAAAACACATTGAAATTTGGGGCACTAGTTATGGCTAAATAAGAACCTGTCATATGGGCCACTGCTGTCATTTTAGATTATATTTTCTGTTATGTTTTGTTCTTGTTTTAACATATGTGGGGGAAAAAATGAAAGCCCCCCTTAATTTTTGGGTAAGAAATTACCCTCGGGTCCTCGTTTTTCGAGGGCCACTATGGGGATCTTGTAAACGGTAAGAGTTACGGCTTCGGTTAAATTAGGGCAAAGTTGTATATTTAGGTACTTGATCACTAGCGGACAGATCCAACGGTCTACAGATCGTGCCTTGACTTGATCAGACCGCGTACTCTGAACGCTCTCATTGGATTATGTTTGAGCGATGTTAATCGGTGGCTTGACTTGACGTGATCTGACCACAATTGACCGCTAGTGTGGATCGGCCTTTACGCGACCTCCTTTTAGGGTCGCGACCCACAGTTTGAGAAGCTCTGGTTTAGATACAAAATTCCGCAACTTGTTCAGCTTTTCAACACATGCTTAAATAATTTCAAAAGAATGGCATTTGACATGAACATTATCAACACATAAACACACATTGTTAAGCGAGTGTCAATATAAAAATCAATATTTTTCCGATGTAATGTTCAATATTCGATTGTACTTGACGTAGTTGTGCGTTTTGTAACAACAAACACTACATACCCAAATTTAATTACAAAACCATACAGCGCTTATGTAATTAGTAATCACATTGCTACTGCTGTTAGGAAAGGCGATCTGTCCATGAAATCGTTGTGTAAAGAAAAGTTAAAGACGATTATCATTTTAATAAATACTACAACAAACTGATAAATAAAGAATGCATTTATTGAGTGGTGTATTGTTCTAAAAGTGCTTTAACGTTATAGCCACCTGTGCGCGTAGTCGTGTTTTGTTTTAAGAGCGTGAGATATCTATTTGGTGTGAAAATGTTTGGAATAAATCTGGACAACACGCGCTATATGCAGTACGTGAGTGCAATAGCCGGTGCGTTTGTTTTTTTACAAGCGAAAAAAGTTTTATGTTGATAAATTTTCGTGTTTTTAGCCACTTTGGCAATGGCGGCGTGCTCCATGTACTCAGCATGGCCCTCACCGACTTTATCTAGTTTACAAGAAGAAGATTCTCCTATTGGCACAACTATTACAGATGTGAGTCTAAAAAAACTTAATGTAATGTAAATACTGGAAATAAATAAAACCTGGTACACTCCTTCTTTTTCATTTTGATTTGATTTAAGATAAATGAAATTTTAGAAATGTGGTTTGTACATGTACACTATCGACAATTGTCTTTCCTTTCCATTGGTAACTTTTTTCTTGTAAGATTTAGAGAGTTGTTTAAATTAGCGAAGTTG
Source organism: Elmis aenea (assembly GCA_947652605.1). Classification (NCBI taxonomy): domain Eukaryota; kingdom Metazoa; phylum Arthropoda; class Insecta; order Coleoptera; family Elmidae; genus Elmis; species Elmis aenea. The sequence goes on along the minus strand of OX393582.1, from coordinate 13,085,898 downwards.
GGCAAAATTATAACTAAATTAAACTATTCGCAGTTAACAATTTATATTTTGCGGTAGGTTTGTAACTAATGAAATGGTATTTGAAGTATTGTTTTACTTGAATGAACAATTTTCTAGCCAAATCAAAAAACTTATGTTCATGCTACGGTAACACTCTTTTAAACCTCGTTAACATTATAACGTCCTACACCTAACAGAAGAACTCATATGACTAAATAAAATAAATAAATAACATTATAAAAAATTACTTGAATTCAAGTTACTCGAATTCAAGTTATTCGAATTTAAGGTACTCGAATTCAAGTTACTCCAATTAAAGTTACTCGAATTCAAGTTACTCGAATTCAAGTTACTCGAATTCAAGTTACTCGAATTCAAATTATTCGAATTCAAGGTACCTACTCGAATTCAAGTTACTCGAATTCAAGTTACGCGAATTCAAGTTACTCGAATTCAAGTTACTCGAATTCAAGTTACTCGAATTTAAGTTACTCGAATTCAAGTAATTTGAAAGCACTTGACCAATGTGAACATGATATTTAATTGGCTTAAACTATCCTTTCAAATTTCAAGTCAACTTATAAACAGGTTCACATCAGTAAAGTGCTTTTAAGTCACTTGAATTCAATTAACTTAATTCGAGTAACTTAACCCTTTCGATACTGACGGGACAAAATCCGTACCGAGAGGGTTAAGCAATGTGAACGACGCTTTATGAAAGAAAGATTGGGTAATTTTTTAGCAGAAAAAATCTATAAAGATTTACAGTCTTACACTATATTTGTTAGCTGGTCTTTTGTTTTCTTCGTAATGCTATTTAGTCACTACAGAAATTAGAACATAACACATAAAAATCATAAGCAGTTTCTAAATCGAGCACAGAAAACCTTTTTTAATTAGTATTTTTCGGCTTATGACGCACTTTTTTGCATAAAATAGGGCTCAAATTCTGCGTGTTATACACGTGTGCTTTTTTTTTAAATTAAAATTAATGAATAGGATCATAAATTTGAACATAGCTGTAAAGACGAAGAGTGTGGTGGATTATAAGATTATTCTAATTAAAATTTAGGTATCATTTTTCACCTTTTTTTTATACTTTTGGCAAGTTATATTTTGTATTTTTATAAGAGTTCTTATTTCTTATAGCTAGATTTTTTTATTCAAAGAGGTACTTTTTTGTTGGTATTACTTGCCTTTTAAGTGCTGTTATCATTAATAAATATGTGTTTTGAGTTACCTAAAAAATGTTCAAAGCTCCCAAGCCTTTTAATGTGTACTTAAACTTTTTACTAACAAATTTCTGTTTAAAATAAGCGTGCGTTTTTACGCGGATGCGTGTTATACGCGAATAAAAATGGTACTTCAAAATATTTTACATTAAATAAACGTTAGAATCATTTAAGAAATTTATTTAAAATAAAAACGCATCTAAGATTTAAAATAAAAAATCACCTACGATTTAAAAAAAAAATGTTTTAGAATAAAATCTATACAGACTTTCATCTCTTTGCCTTTTTTAATTAATTTAATATTAAACACAGGTCTTTAATAATAAATAGTAGAATATTTTACACACAAAGAAATTAAGTCCATAAACTAGTACTAGTATGCATATTGTCTTCAAACAAGGTTACTTTCTAGGAATAAGATAAATTATTTTTAATTAAACTTGTACATATCAATAAACGAATTACTTAGAAAACTTAACATGCATTACATAATAATTTTCAAACCAAAATAAATACAGTAAAACTTAAAAATGTATTGAATGTACTAAAATACCTGATAACTTTTATATTAATATATTATTTTTAATTACCATTTTATATATTTTTTATTAAACATAAATTAGCAAGCAATAAAAATCACTTGTTCACAAAATCACAAATTATGTAAACGAATGATTGTTTAAAGAAGATAATAAAAATAACAAAATAGCTTGTTAAAAAGGGTTTGAATAAAAAATCAATTAAAATAAGGTCATTAAATTTATAATTATGGTTTTTTCATTTATTTTATGTACAAAATCGTAAACAATAATGATCACTATAAGTACAGGGTGTCCAAAAAGTCACTATCTATTTGGGTGAATTTAAGTACATTTAAAAAAACATTGTTTTACCGATTTGTTTGTAAATGTATTTAATTTTTTTTATGAAATCTGAGTAAAAAGAACATATACTTTCTTGAATGTTGTTTTTGTGATTTATTTCAAAACGAATCTCTACTTCAATCTACAATGCATACATTGATCGACGAGACAGCACGAGATATATTAAGTGCACATTGTTATTTGAAAATGTTTTGTTTTACATTGTGTTTTTATAATTGTGTTTCAGTTATGTATTACCATTAAAATTATAATTTTCTGGCTCCAATTTAAGCATAGCTTGTTTAGTATTTCCTGTGCTCGGCAATTTTTACCGTGTCCAAAAACAGCAGAGCAAGGCAAAAAAAAGGTCACGAATCATTAACAGTAATGGTTTTACGTGACTACAGTTGTCATATACAATGACGGACCTCCAATTTAAGAACAAACTACACGTACACTGCAAAAACGCGGGTCAAGAACAACGAAAAACAATCAAAGAAACAGAAATAATTTATTGGCAAATTAATCTGACCAGATTTGAGGTCTTCCGAGATTCGATAAAGTAATTTGGCAACAAAATGAATAGGTTTAAAAAACTTGTCTTTTTTATATTCGTCAGTATTAGTATATTAATATGCTACTGATGAAGAGACAAGAGTTTAAAACTGGTTACGCGAGATTATTCATAAAATAGATGAGTGTTTAATAATACGAGGTTGCTTCAAAAAGTAGCAGTTAGCTGAATATTTGGAGACTCAGTAGATGTCACTTATTCTACATGAGCCCCTCCTTTTTAATATACAGGTGTAAACCAAAAGTTCGTGCACTTAGCTCATCAAATATCTAATTTTAGTTATTCCGAGACGGAAAAGCGGCCACCCTTATAGCACTCTCCCCTCGATTAAATAAACTTAGCTCAACGCTTTTTCTATTATTAAAAACGGTATTGCATATCCCTTAAAGTTGGGTCCTTCAGGAGTATCGCCGTTTCACGTTTGATGTTCTTTCCGTCCTCAAAACATCCACCCCGCAAAGTTAAGGAAACAAAAAAGTCGCAGGGGGCTACTTTGAGCTGCATTGGGTGTAATCCGTCGTTTTCAAGCCGTTTCTAGCGAAAAACTCACGAATGATAAGACCTAATCTGCACAGATGGATGACTCGTAAGGTTTCCCCCTAAACGCCAATCTACCATAGAAGCCTACAGTGTTACCACGTCGGCAGAAAATAATTGAGCGCGCGAACTATTTGTCCACACCTCGTACTTCTCATACCATTGCATCAACTATGATACTTTATTCTAATTTTTAAAAAAATATTGTGCGTTTGATCAGAAATTCCCCACTTCATTGACCTCGTCATCACTCTCAATTCTTCGTCCACCGTTCAGCGATCCAAACGCATGATAATCAGAGGGAGTAAGATGTAAAGGATGCTGTAAAATCTGAAATCTCCGAGTGGTGTCAAGAGTTGCAGTGGCCGTGTGAGGGCGTGCGTTATCAAGAAGGAGAAGCACGTCTTTAGACAGAAGTCCGCATTCCTAGCTTCAGTTCAATGCTACATTGCACTATCGGGAACTATCCATTGTTTTACTCTTGTCGTTAGAATTTGATTAATGCTGTGTTTATTGCATCAAGAACATCAAAACTAACTGTTTCCAGAGTTATACGTGCCACTGGCCAGAGGAAAAAAACTAGAACATTGAACAATAAAAGTAATTTTTGCGATCGCGTTGGCCATGAAACGGTCAAAGACAAAATCTTAATTTTCCTATTTACCAATGCGCGCATCCTTGATTGTGCCTTTAGTCAGAAATGCTTACAAAGGAGGGTCACGATACGTTGTCGCTAGAAGGCTGTGTTCATTGTATCAAGGACATCAAAACTAAATGTTTTGCAGAGATATACGTGCCACTGGCCATTTCCTTCGGCAAAATAGGGGAAAAACTGAAAAATTAATAGAAAAAGGTCATTTTTGGGATCGCGTTGGCCATGAAACCGTCAGCGATAAAATCGAAATTCTTCTATTTACCAATTGGCGCATCCTTTACAAGTAAAATGGTGCAAAGTTTTTGAAAAAATCTTTAACGGTTCCGAAGAAAAACGCAAAAAACGAGACCTTTGTAAAAACGTTTTCCCTTTGTTAAACGCCTATGCTAGTCGCATGGATATAATCATGTAGATATAGGTACCACAACTTCTCAAATCATAGCGCTTATGCAGAGTTTTTTTTTTTAACGTTTTTCTCCCCAACTGAATTACATATATCAAAGTAATCAGATTGCTGTTACTTTTTGAAACTCCCTCGTACAACGTATTTTGATTGATAAACAAATAACTCAAATACTACAAGAAATATCAAATAATTTTTTCTTATTTGTGAATTGCTAACTGCAAATTTTTATATTACCTACATAAATTCGCGAATGGTAGCGAAAAAACAGTGCCTTAATTATACTAAATTTAAACATATTTTTTACTGAATTCTAGCTGTTTTTTATTGTTAAATTATCCTTGTACATAAAATCAGTTATCAACAATTTGTGCAAAAGATTGAACCATACACTCTTGAACTCTCAAAATCATCTTGTCAATGTTTTATCTTGACAAGTATTGTCTCTTAAACGTTTTTGATGTTAATCAGCAAAGATTATTGATAATTTATGGTAAATTTGTTACTTGTGTTTGATTGATTATTAAATAATTAAGATTGCATGTAGGTACACTAAAAAGAACAAAGTGGCAAATTATTTAAAATAACCTACTTCACTTGTTTTGACACCTATTGATAGTTATATCATAATAACAATATTACTTTTGCGATATCGTTAAGATACAACTTATACAGGGTGGTCCAAATTCGATGGGATTGCATGGGTATCTCGGTTAATATTTAAGATAGAGAAACGGTTAAATTACCAAAAATGTGCAGTTTTTTGAGGCAAACTCAGAACCGTTTTCAAATATATTCTATCATTTCCGGTTTTCGAGTTATCGAATAAAAAGTGTTTTTTTGTCATATTAATAATGTGTCACATCTCCTTTATTGTTGTAAATATCAAAAATATTTATTAAGATTATTTTTGGATATTTTTATGTTTAATTTGATTATACTAAAAAAAAAAATTTTACGCTCGCCATTAAAAAGTTATGACACAAACTTACCTTTTTTTAAATGGAAACGATAGTTGGCTATGACCTATTTAAATTCCTCATTTTTTTCTCATTCCAAATATATAAGGGTCGATGTATTTATTTTTAATAATGTTACATACGACCTTTATGAGATCGTAGCAACGGTTGAGAGGTACGTTAGTAATTCAGGATCAGGGGGTTAGGCATGATAGCAGAAATTAAGCTAAGTCAACTTGGGACTTAGAATTTATTTTGATTAAATACTAAGTACACTTACAGATACAGTAACATGTTAGTAGCAAGTTATGAAGGTTTTTTAGGTTTTTTTCCTAAGAAAATCATAGTAGGCTATGAAAACAAAAACCAAACAAGGTGTAAAACCTTACAAAACCCATGTGGTACAAGTTACCAAGGTTTTTTAATTTGTTGTGGAGATAAACATTGTAAATATTTGAAAATAAGAAAACAACGGTATCAGCAGTAATGTAGGATATTGTTGTTTATCTTATGTTCAAAAAATTTCGTGTTTATCTCAATAACAAATTAAAAAACCTTGGTAATTTGTACTACATGAGTTTTATAAGGTTTTACACCTTGTTTATTTTTTGCTTTCACAGCCTACTATGATTTTCTTTAAAAAAAAAACTAAAAAACCTTCATAACTTGCGTATTGTTGAAAATAAATACATCAACCCTTATATATTTGAAATGAGAAAAAAATGAGGAATTTAAATAGGTCATAGCCAACTATCGTTTCCATTTAAAAAAAGGTAAGTTTGTGTCATAAATTTTTAACGGCGAGCGTAAATTTTTTTTTTTAGTATAATCAAATTAAACATAAAAATATCCAAAAATAATCTTAATAAATATTTTTGATATTTACAACAATAACGGAGATATGACACATTATTAATATGACAAAAAAACACTTTTTATTCGATAACTCGAAAACCGGAAATGATAGAATATTTTTGAAAACGTTTCTGAGTTTGTCTCAAAAAACTGCACATTTTTGGTAATTTAACAGTTTCTCTATCTTAATTATTAACCGAGATACCCATGCAATCCCATCGAATTTGGACCACCCTGTACAGGGATGTGATTTTTTGCCTTAAAAAAAAGTTGTTCATAAAAGTAAGAAAACAAATGGAAGGGCTTTAGGAACTTTAAATTATTTGTATATAAAGGTAGGGAAATATATCCTAAAATTCTTCTGTAGAACGTTTAAACCTACTAAAGACGACTGAATTTATGTATGTTCAATTAGCATTATAGTATGGCATTTAAAAAGGTAAAATGCCGTTTAGTATCAGTCATTATATTTTCTAGCGTCATTTAAAAAAAAAAACCATTAGCGCACTCGACAGAACTTTTTAAATTCCTATTTCTTGATTAAATTTGACCTTGGTATACAATTTTACGTTAAAATATCAGTGAGTGTATTGTTACACCAAAAAAATTATACAGGTATATTTTGCTTTTAAATAAAATCAATTGATTTAAATCACGATTTTAAAACCCCTATTCTCCGGAATTAAGAAATATTTATCAAAATGTTTTGAAATTCAATCAGTTGTTTAAAAATGGCCATAGATACATGAAAAATCACTTTTTATTAAATTACAGGACGCAGGTCCTGACTTAGGAGCTGTCGTTATATGACGACGCTAGGGGAATATGAGTACAAATAATAATAATCTTGGTATGTTTTATAATTTCAAATTTATTTGTGAAAGTATATTACAATGTAAATTAAATTTGAGACATATAAACTATAAAATTATAAACCATGATAAGGTTGAAAGCAAGGTATATATAGGATATTGGTCTAGCAAGTAAAGCACTGTAGATGAACATTTACCAAATTTACTCTCCATTATTTCATTTCCTCGATAAGTTTTTCCTTGGTAAGGATCAAAGGCGATTAGATAACCAGATGGTGAATTTTGACACCAAACCTTGTATCCAAATCGTATTGGTTTATTTCTAATCGCTTGCTTACATCCGTGCCTACCGAAGTATTCCACCATTGCCTCATCATGCGATATTGCTGAGGTGGGTGTATAATTTTCCATACATTTTTTTTGAATATATGAAATTAATGGTCGTAATTTGGAAAACTTATCGAGCTTGTCTAAGTTTAAATTTGATTTAAAATGAAGTGATTTCATGATATTATTAAATCTATCCCTCCGCATAGATTCATATATCGCAATGTTGCGCAAATCACTACATGTACTCCAATACATTGCTTTTCCTGGCAATGGATTGTACCCAGAAACAATTAAAATGGCAAAAAATACTCGCAATTCCTCTTTGGTTAATTTTATATCTGGCCAGTTTTTTGATAAGCAATATTCGGAACTGGCAGTAATAATTAATTCGATTAAAGTATCATCAAAAAACCGTTCAAAATATTGAACAGCAGCGACTTCATCAATATTTTCTTCTGCCATAAAATGAAATTGACTAGGTTGTATATGTATAGTTTTACCGCCACTGCTCCATATAATTTGATCTTTTTTTGATTTTTTGGTGATCTTTGGTATTTTGTTTAGGTTGGAAATAGTTGAAACTTCTTGTCTGGTCTGTTTTTCTCTGCCGGTGCCATTAGTTGATTTCTGGATAAACAGTTTATATTCGTCCCTTCTTCTTCATCTGAATCTTCGTCTGTTAACTCATTAACTGCAGGTGGTTCAATAAAAATATCTTGGTCACTATCATCATTTTCTAACAATCCATCATTTCGGCTACACTCAAAAATCCAAGGACAAATAGTCAACTTGGGACTTAGAATTTATTTTGATTAAATACTAAGTACACTTACAGATACAGTAACATGTTAGTAGCAAGTTATGAAGGTTTTTTAGGTTTTTTTCCTAAGAAAATCATAGTAGGCTATGAAAACAAAAACCAAACAAGGTGTAAAACCTTACAAAACCCATGTGGTACAAGTTACCAAGGTTTTTTAATTTGTTGTGGAGATAAACATTGTAAATATTTGAAAATAAGAAAACAACGGTATCAGCAGTAATGTAGGATATTGTTGTTTATCTTATGTTCAAAAAATTTCGTGTTTATCTCAATAACAAATTAAAAAACCTTGATAATTTGTACTACATGAGTTTTATAAGGTTTTACACCTTGTTTATTTTTTGCTTTCACAGCCTACTATGATTTTCTTTAAAAAAAAAACTAAAAAACCTTCATAACTTGCGTATTGTTGAAAATAAATACATCAACCCTTATATATTTGAAATAAGAAAAAAATGAGGAATTTAAATAGGTCATAGCCAACTATCGTTTCCATTTAAAAAAAGGTAAGTTTGTGTCATAAATAAGCATAAATAAGCAATATTCGGAACTGGCAGTAATAATTAATTCGATTAAAGTATCATCAAAAAACCGTTCAAAATATTGAACAGCAGCGACTTCATCAATATTTTCTTCTGCCATAAAATGAAATTGACTAGGTTGTATATGTATAGTTTTACCGCCACTGCTCCATATAATTTGATCTTTTTTTGATTTTTTGGTGATCTTTGGTATTTTGTTTAGGTTGGAAATAGTTGAAACTTCTTGTCTGGTCTGTTTTTCTCTGCCGGTGCCATTAGTTGATTTCTGGATAAACAGTTTATATTCGTCCCTTCTTCTTCATCTGAATCTTCGTCTGTTAACTCATTAACTGCAGGTGGTTCAATAAAAATATCTTGGTCACTATCATCATTTTCTAACAATCCATCATTTCGGCTACACTCAAAAATCCAAGGACAAATAGGGTATGTTAGTACATGCATTCTCCTAGCGTCGTCATATGACGACAATCAAATTTATAGCGAAATAACTCCCTTATAAATGTTATTATAAATAATTACATTTTATATAAAAAACACTTGACTATTATATATTCAAAATATGTAAACAAATAAAATATTTTTACCGTAATTATATTATTTAGTACTTACTTTTTTGACGACGTCATGGTTTTCGTGTTCTCTCGTAAATTGGTCACTTTTAACAATTAAATATGTTCGAAGTCTGCAACTTACTGCGATGCAATGGCTACATTTATGAAAACAATTGTTTACCTGAGTAATTAAACTTAAGCTGACAGGTTTAAAATCATCAGGTACCTGACAATACACCGTTATTACAGGACAGGTAAACGTCGTCATTTGACGACGCTAGGAGAATAAGGGTTAAGCAAGATTTAAATCAGCAGATTTTTTTTATAGAAAATTATGATTTAAATCAAGCTTCATTTTTTTTTACGATTTAACGTCACACGTCACATATAAATTAAATGCGTTTTACTTCCCCCCACTTAAACAACCACTAGTCAAATACGCCGGATATAGATAGACTATTGACTTTCTATAAATTGGGGAGAAATAAAGTCTGTACAGGATTTTTCTAGTTAGAGACGCATTCCGGTAGTTTTGCTTAGTAAATTTTCACAATAAGTTTTAATTTTAGAGTCAAAAGATCTACAGCCTCATTCAAAAAGTCGGCAAAAATTGGACAAGTTTTTTATTATCGATTTCTCGGAGAATTTTATCCTTGATAAAAGTTGGCGCATGGTATAAAACTAGTTTTAAAGATCAAAAAGCTCGATAAAAATTCATACGATACTAGCTTTTAACGATTTTAGAAATATTCGCAAGGCTAAAGAGCCCTTAGTTTAAGAGTTTAAAAAAAAATTAAGAGAGAACTATATTAAGTAAATTTTTTAAATTCTAAAAAAAAATTTAACTTTTTTAAAATGCTTAAAATAAAGGCACTTTTTGGATGTTAAAATTATTTCAAAAATAAAAATTGAAATTTTTACGTCATATTTCACCTTTGATGGTATTTTTGAATTCTAAGCAATCTTTCCCTATGAAGTTTTGTGTAGGTAACTCTTAAAATAAGGCCCCTTTAGTTTTTGAATATTTCTGAAATCGCTAAAATCTGGTATCGCATATTTTTGTGAAATTTTTCTATCCTTTAATTAATTTAGGTCATACACCAACTTTTATCTAGAATAAAAGTTTCTGAGAAATTTTTAGTAAAAAACTTTTATTTGTTGATACTTTTTGAATGACGCTGTATAGAAGATAAATATTATAATATTCTTGAGGCTTTCGAGGCCGTTATCCATAATACAATCTTGGTTTCCGGGTTTGGAACCGCGTCTTCTATATTTAGAAGTAGTTGACGTTTCGACCATTGTGTCTTGGTCTTTTTCAAAACGACTAATTTGTGAGGGATGTTGCTGGGTTTATATATCCAGCTTGTGGAGGCGTGGCGTTCCGCTTGATGGATTTGTTCTGCCTCAGTGATTTTGTGATGACTGGTTTCCAGATGTTTGGGAGTTGTATGCCTGTGTCTCTGTTGTAGTTGTTTGGGTTCTTGATGATTTCCAGTGATTCTCGATATAATCTTGGCCAGAAATGGTTTGCGCGGGCCTGTAGTTTTGTTTCTCCGAAGAGGATGTTGTGTCCTGTACCCTGGGCGTGTTCTGCTACCGCTGATTTATCGACTTGTTTTCTTGTTGTTTGTCCTTCGTGTTCTTTGAGACGCGTTTGTATACTCCTGCCAGTCTGTCCTATGTATACTTTTCCACAGGAGGAAGGTATGCTATATATTCCCGCGTGGTGTAGTCCTGTGTCGTGTGTTCTTCTTAATTTATTCGAGAGCTTCAAAGGAGCGTTGAAAACGGTTTTGATTTTATGTTTTTGTAGAAGCTTTGATATTTTGTTAGTCACTCCGTTGATGTAGGGCAAGTAAGTCGTAGCGATGTATTCTTTCTTTTCTTTTCCTTCTTTTGGCGTGGCATGTTTTTGTATGGTACGAAGTATTTGTTTACGCTGGTAACCGTTTTCTTGCAGGGCTCTCGTGACCATGTTCAGTTCTTCTTTGATGTTTTCTGGTGTGCATATCTCTTTAGCCCTATGTATTAATGTGTTGATCACCGATTGTTTTTGGGCTGGGTGATGATGTGATGCAGCATTTAGATATCGGTTGGTATGGGTCGGTTTGCGGTAAACGCTGTGGCTAAGTGTTCCGTTTGCTTCTCTTTTGACCAGTATGTTCAGAAAGGGTAACGCGCCATTCTTCTCTCCACAAGCTGGATATATAAACCCAGCAACATCCCTCACAAATTAGTCGTTTTGAAAAAGACCAAGACACAATGGTCGAAACTTCAACTACTTCTAAATATAGAAGACGCGGTTCCAAACCCGGAAACCAAGATTGTATTAAATATTATAATGCTGTGTGAATAATGAATAAATTAGTTGCAAAAAAAGAAAATTGTCAAGTTTCTCAAAAAAAAAAACGAAAATTCGTGATTTTTTTCATTTTTTTAAATTTAAATAATTGATTTTTGTTTTTTTTAAATAAAAACCAATTATGCCCAACCTGTATATGACCGAATAATTAAATTTAAATCTAGAAATCTTAACATGAAAGAACAATCCGACCATTTGTTGACAAAACAAAGATATATTATCTTTGCTAAATATATTTAAAAATTTAATTGTATCTCTCTAATCTGAATTTTTAAAAACGATTAAATTATTACATTCATGACATCAGAAATCATTCAAAAACTGATACGCGTATCATATCACAGCAATGTATTTAAAAAAAAAAACAATTAAAAAATGTATTAGGTACTTGATATTTTTAATATTATAAAAATGAGTTTGAATAATTCCTAATCATAATAATAAGTGATAAGTTGTTAGTAATTATGCGAGTCACGTAGTCGCATTTAAATATAAACTCTGTCGAACCATATACAACTAAGTAACAAGTGCTGAATTAATAATATAAGGAGACGTCATAAGACCAAATTTTCTTATTATCTCTAATCATAAATATCATACCGTTATTATTACCTCACAATCGAGCTTTTAAAAGGGTAAATATGAAAAGTGAATAAATAATACTGTGACAATTGATGATTTTTGCTCAAATTTATACAGGGTGTGTATAAATTGGCGGAAGCGCTACACGTGGCGATGTTCTTCGTAAAATTCTAAGTAGAAAATCTTAATACGAAAATGTTGTACCATGCTTGCTGTATCTGCAAGAGGTCCTCAAAGTTTTGACATTTAGTCCTTTAATAAGCGTTATTATTTAATTTTTTTAATGAAAAAGCTGCGATTTGGAATGAAAATAAATTTTCAATAATATTTTTTCCTAGATATTGTGTTTTTTTCTTTAAAAAATTGGTGTTGAAAATTTGTTCACTGATTTGAATGAAAATAATACAAATTGCAACATTGTCATTTACTGTCATCTCTGTTTTTCTCGTAATTATTTCTAGTTTGTATAAGACGATACCTAAATAAATGCAGGTGCGTTTACGAACTGATAACTGAAGGCTTTTAGTTCAAACAAACATTATAAATATCTAAGTAAAAATTTCTAATAAAAAAACGTCCAAACGCAAATCAATGGATGCAAGGTTGCCAAATTTTAGTTTTTTTAAATGGTTCCTGAGGCCATAGCTACTAGCATGGTACAACATTTTTGTATTAAGATTTTCGACTTAGAATTTTACGAAGAACATCGCCACGTGTAGCGCTTCCGCCAATTTTTACACACCCTGTATAGTGGTTTAAAAATTACAGTGTCTTTGTTATAAAACACTATAAATGGAGTGGCGTAAATATACGTGTGCAAGGTTTGCCTGAAGCCCTAGAAGGCCTTTGAAAGTCATAGTGGGAAGATGCAAATGTTAATAAATTAGAATTTTTTTAAGCGTGATAATTTTTGGACATCAGTCTTATCAACCACATTAGTCAGCTACCAGTATTATTTTAATTAACAAAAAATTAGAGAATATGTAAAAACAGAAGTACGGTCCGATACAAATTAAAAGGAGCAAAAAGGCTTTAGCGTACGCATTCTATATACAGGGTGGTCCACATAAAAGAGCAACTTTTGGGATCTCGTAAACAGTAGGAGCTACATAGAAATTTAAATTAGACAAATTGTTCCCCTTTGAGACATATTTAGTGATGCTTTAATGTTTTAAAAAAGTTCCATGGCACGCTAGATAATAAATAAAAACCAAAATGGGCATTTTTTTAAATGACATTTGATGGTACAAAAAAAAAATTGAAAAAAAAGTTGTAGATTTTTTTGCGCACTATAAAATGAAGACATTTATTTGTTTTAATATTGTTAAAATGGCACTCTACAGCCTCATTGGGACTATTTAATGAATATTACTTGTTTTAAGCCTAAATATCAAAATAATGGTATATTACATAACAAGAGTTAAAAGAAGCATATGACGCACGAGTGCATGATTGCTTCACAACTCGTGTTACGCAGCTTATTTTTTCTACGATCACATAATACCTACGATTTTACAGATTTTTGGCTAATATACACATGTAATTACGTTCCCCAAAAATATTTTTGTACCTTCAAGTATAACCGAGTTATTAAGGATTTAAAAAAAAATGCCTATTTTGATTTTTGTTTATTATCGAGCAAGCCATTGAACTTTTTTTAAATAAAGCATCATTGAATATGTCTCAGAAAGGAAAACAATTTGTCATTTAAACTTCTTTGTAGCTCTTACCGTTTACGAGATATCAAGTGCCCCTTTTATGTGTATGAATAATATATTTAGACCAGCTTTTTATCAAGTTCCCATGTAAGAGTACGATTTAAAGTCAGACAATTTATTTTTTTTGTAAAATATTTAATAATTAACATCTTAAAAAGCAGAGCCGGATTAAGACCATATTATGCTAAGCATAGGACTGGATCGAGGTCCCAAATCCCCAAATTTCACCCCTTTTTAAACTTGGTCGACCTAAAACGCGCCGCTTCACAATTTGCCGAGCAAAAAAATTCCTTTGTGCCCTCTTCCACATTGCTGCCCTAAGCACGTGGTTATATTGTTCAATTTTTAATCCAACCCTGCCCAAAACCATCATCTTAGGGACCTTTTTTTTGCGTTTTCCTTTGTTTTTAAAGCGTTGTAAATCAGCTGGCTCAGAAAAATTTTCGGGGAGAGGCCCAGGAGCTCTAGTTACGCCACTGTCTAAATGTACTTAAAACGAAGGTTTATGTGGCATATGGAAATGCAAAATGCAAAATACTCTTATAGTGTTTTTGGCCATATTTGGATTTTTTTTACACTCTGCGTTTTAAATTTTGGTAGTCTAGTAATGATACAGAAGGTACAAGAAAAACTTTGTGCACCAAAGGTAGTACCTACTACTCCTATGGTTGAATTGGGTTACTAGTTTTGTAATTTTAATATATATATTTTGTGAACTTGAAAGGTGATTATGAAATATCTGCACTTTGAACAACTGGAGACAACGGTTAAGGATCCTTTATTAATTCTGCAATACGCGTAACATGTTTATTTTAATCTTACACCACTTTGGCGTTGGATATGTGGCTTTTCTTCAGGCTTGCGTGGTTTCTGATGGCGTTCCCTTAGTCTTTACCTGTTTTTAGCCAACTCTCTAAGCCAGTGGTCTCCAACCTGTCGATCGCGACGTCCTCACTGGTCGATCTCAAAGATTTTATATCTATACAGGGTGTGTAAAAATTGGCGGAAGGGCTTCACGGGGCGATGTTCTTCGTAAAATTCTAAGTCGAAAATCTTAATACGAAAATGTTGTACCACGCTTGCTGTGTCTGCAAGAGGTCCTCAAAGCTTTGACATTTAGTCCTTTAATAGGCGTTATTATTTAATACCTGCAAATGAAAAAGCTGCAATTTGGAATAAAAATAGATTTCGAATAGTATTTTTTCCTAGATATCGTGTTCTTCCTTTCAAAAATTGGTGTTGAAAATATGTAAATCACTGATTTTAATGACAGTAATACATATGGCAACATTGTCCTTAGCTGTCATCTCTGTTTTTCTCGTAATTATTTCTTGTTTGTGTTTTACGATACCCAAAAGTTTGCAGCTATGTTTACGAACTGAAGGCTTTCAGTTCGAACAAAAAATGTAAATATCTAAGTAAAAATTGCTGATAAAAAAATGTCCAAACGCAAATCAATGTATGCAATGTTGCCAATTTTTTTTTTCTTTAAATGGTTCCTGAGGCCATAGGAAGCATGGTACAACATTTTCGTATTAAGATTTTCGACTTAGAATTTTACGAAGAACATCGCTCCGTGTAGCCCTTCCGCCAATTTTTACACACCCTGTATATATAAAAATGAATGTATGTATGTATGTATGTTTGTATGGATGTTTGTCCTTTATGCATTCCTATACCATTCATCCGATCCAGACCAAATTTGGCACAGACAATCTATAGGACCATGGGAAGAAGATAGGCTATATAAGAATTCCCAGAAGTTCCAAAAATTCCCAAAAGAACCAAAATTCCCAAAAGATCCAAATATCACAAAAGTTTCAAAATTCTCAATAGATACAAAAATTCTCAATAGATACAAAATTTCCCAAAAGATCCAAAATTCTCAAAAGGTCAAAAACGTCCACCGGGCGCGAGCGCGAAGCGCGAGTAGTCTGTGATTGATAAAAAAAATCACCGAGCGAAGCCGTGTCACTACGCTAGTTTTAAATAATTAATTTTGCGCCCTTTGTTATGCTATGCAATACTTTAATGAACAATACAATTTTGCTGTAATAATTTTATAGATTTTTAAAAGTAGATATCGGGTACGAATTTGACATAAAAAGTGATCCTAGACCATAAAAGGTTGGAGACCACCGCTCCAAGACTTCCGATTTCTATTCCTTTCTTCTTGGCGGCTTCTTATACCTCCTCATTCCACTATTTCCTTTTAATGTACTTGTCCTAGCCATTTTACCTGTATCTCTCGCATGTTGTACTACAATACTAATTCTAAATCTCTTAATTTTGTAGGAGGAAGGTTCATGGGTAGTTTCTGCCTATTTTTTGGGCTCAATTCCAGGGACGCTTCTAACTGCTCTGGTTGTCGAACAAATTGGGAGAAAATATTCCTTGCTTGTAGCCGCAGTTCCAGTATTCTTTTCTTGGTATATAATTATGTTCGCTAAATCGGCTGCTGTACTTGGAGTTGCACGTGGAATAGCAGGCCTTGGAGGAGGTCTAATTGTTACGGTAAAATAATATTTTACACCGCAACAATAAACACTTCATTGACTTCAAGGAAGTTTTTTCTAAAAAACTGACATTTAATAACTGTTAAGATATTATTGCGTTTTGTGATAAAACTTTCTTTAAACCTAATCAATTTTCTTATAGGTAAACCTTTTAAAACCGAAAATAAAGATTAAATAAATATGGAATATTTAATGATTATTAGGTATATAAACGATTTTTCCAAAAATAAATTCTATTTATCTCAGATGACTGTGTGACATGATGTAAATTTCTGCACGTAATCTGTAAACAATGATGGTACAAAAAACTTTTACTTTTAAATTTAATTAAAACTTGCTTTTTACAAAACATTATGGGTCGAATTAAAAAACTTGTATTTTGTTTGGAAAAACTAATAAAACACCCCTGGGAAAATAACGCCTATTTTACAGTTAAAAACTTTTTAGTTTAATTTCGTAACTTACAATTTTTTACTTATACAGCATCTCTTTCAAAAGAATATATCAAAAACAAATATTCTCTTAATGCATTTTACTTTGTTGTTAATAAAGTCTTTAGTAAACTAATAAATAAAATTAAGAAGCTTGATTTGTTTTAAAATCGTTCAAAAATTAATATTAGTTGTTTATACAGAATCATATTTAAAGCAGGGACCCGAACTGCAAAGAATAACAGTTCAGTTCCGATTACCGGTTCGATAAGTTTTAACTTTTCGGTTTACTTTCCGAACCACCGGTTTTTGTTTTATAGTGATTAGGTAACCGGTTCGGCGGCAACGGTTCAGTTCCGGTTCCGGTTCAATGCAAAATATAATGACAGTGCATATTTATAAATTGAACTGTCTGAAATTGTTTCATATTTGGTAAAATGTAATCAAAAGTACAAAGATAAAAAATTTACACTGTTATTTAAAAAAATAATTGGACCGAACCGTTGTGTGAACCGGTTGAAGCGGTATGAATAGGTTCACACCAGTTGGTTCGGTTCGATTTTGCGGTTTTGTGATTTTTTAAGTAAAAGGTTTAGTTCCAGTTGACGGTTCATAAAAAAAGCACCGGTTCGTTCCGATTTTGGTTCCAGTTCCGGTTCGGTTCGAGTCCTTTATTTAAAGGATAATAATTAAAAATGTTTATACTAAAAAAAAATAGTTTTTTCACTACTAGTAATATAGCGTAGCATTATGACGTATATTAGAATGCCGTGAAATTCAATTTCTCTACCTATGCATGGTTACAGGTAAACAATTTTTCATTATTAACCACTGGTGAATAATGAACAAATTTATATTTTTTGATAATGCTGTTGTAGTTTTAAAGAAAAAAAAATTATAGGACGATTTAGTATGATGGAGAAATTCTCTTTATTGGTATTTTAGCATTTAAAACGTTGTTTAAATAAATTAATTTAATTTTAAAAACTTTGGTGTATTTAAATAACACGACTTTCGCGCCGAAATAAATGACGGTTGTCAATATCCACACGGTCGATTGACACAACGTAAAAAAGAAAAGTTTTAATAATGTCAGTATTTTAGATGAAACCATCGCTTAAAAACAATGTTTTTTAATAACAATAGTGATTTAGCAAGATGAGTAACACGCAGATTCAATATTTCTATAGAATAGATAGGTACTTAACTTTTTATATTTTAGGTTAGAAAGTGCGTGCATAACATAAATGGGTTTGTCTTACTAGTAGTGAAAAAAATAGTATATACACCACGGTAGAGAAGTCTTATAGCCTTCGGGCCCTTAGATCCCTCGGCGCTTCGCGCCTCGCGATCTAATCTGAGCCCTCAGGCTATAATAGTTGACTTCTCTACCTTGGTATATAATATACTATTTCACTACCATATAATTATTTAACTGTTAATAAGGCTCTTGGTAAAGTATTAGATGAATTTTCAATAAGTTTTAATGTTATGAACTTTTTTGGGTTGATTTTTGTTTAAAAGGATCACAGCCAAAGGATAATAATTCAAAATGTTTATATTAAAAGCTAAAAGTTACTTCAATTAAATTTTATTTTATTCTTTATAGGGCTCTTGGTAAAACTTAACTGTTTTCCGTTTTTTATCATAACTACGCCATGCGTTTAATGGCTAATTAAGATTTATTTTATATAGACATCGGCCATGTACAACGCAGAAATTGCAGAAAAAGACATCCGTGGCAAATTAGGGACATTCCTAACAATACTAAGACTGATGGGCAACTTGTACGTTTTGACTGTAGGACCGTTCGTATCCTACACCATACTGGCGCTTACTTGCAGTTTTTTACCTCTGATTTTTGTGATAGTATTTTACTTTATGCCAGAATCTCCTTACTATTTGGTAAAAGTTGGAAGAGTAGAAGAAGCCAGAGCAATTTTATTGCGATTGTGTAGCAAAAACTCCGATTCGAGTTTCATAGAGAAACAACTGAACGAGATTCAGGATACTACTGAATACGACATGCAAAATAAATCCACTTTTTGGGAGTTTTTTTCGAAACCTGAATATCGTAAATCCTTGATAGCTATAATGGGTACAGTAAAGAAAGATTTGTTGCTTTTTCATTATTAATTTATGTTCTTGCAGCCATCAAGAGTCTTCAGCAACTGAGTGGTATTTCTGCTATTGAGGCTTATATGCAGTCTATAGTGGAAGACAGTGGTAGCAGCATATCTCCAGAAATATCCAGCATCATTTTTGGAATTGTGCAACTTGCAGCAGGTACGAGTCCTGGAGCATTCATAATTTTTGTAGTATTTTTCATTTAAGGCGTTTAATTTGTTTATAATTTTAACAGTAGGGGAGACCGGGGATAAAAGTAACATTTTTTTGTTTTTATTTAATTTCTCATAGATTATTACAAATTTTTTACATCCAAATTGGTTAAATGATATATTGCACATTTGTCTTGCTTCCAAGATATTTTATTTCGTGTGTTTCGTAAAGCAACTGTTAGAAAAAAAAAATTTTCTTTAGTAAGACAGCTGTTACTTTCAACCTCAACGTTGGGGCTAAAAGTAACAATGATTGGGGTAAGTTGTAACGGCAAAATAATTTACACAGCTCATAAGTACTTAGTAAATATATTAGTGTTCATCAACAAAATTAATATTTTATTCAAAAATACACATTAGCAAAATGAAAAAATAAAAAAAAATATCTTTGGTACAATACAAAATGATAAGTGAACAGTATGGCATACCAGGTAAGGGCGGTCCCAAATTATTAAATTTATACTGGATCATAATAACTGTTTGTTTTATTTAAAAAAAATCTAACCGCCCTTAAACTGACCGTCATTCATTAAATCAGTAAAAGAGGGTCAGGTTAAGTTGGATTGGTTAAAGCTTTGTTTATATTAAGTTATAAATATTAAGGTAATAGAATAAAAACAATGGCGGCTGGTAGGAAAACCAAAAGTACCAGAGCTTACCAATTTACATAGGTTTTATAATTTAAAATGCTTTTTAAGAAATGATTTAGCTTTACATACATTTCCATCATTAAACCGATATTATATACTGAGTTTTATAATTTAATAATTTGGGACTGCAGTTACCAGGTCTGCCAAGATTATAAGTACCTACATATTTAAAAATGTGAATCAAAAAGATACAACAAACTGGAAAATTATTCCGACAACTCTTGTATATTCTCATCTGCGAAGAAAGCCACCAATTATGTGCTAAGAGTGAACATTTGCAAGTGAAAACATTAATTGGGGTTGGTTGTAACACTTTGTTACTTTTGACCCCAAGTGTACACAAAAAAAAAATCAGGAAATCCACAATTAACCATGATTCTAACGTCAAATTGTATTGCATCCACCAATAGCCAACTAAATTTAGAACAAAATAATACAGGTACTTTTTTGTTCCTATTTTAGAGATCGCCTAAAAGTTACTCGATGGATGAGACAACGCAGTAACTTTTTGGCGGAAAATAGTGACTCTGGCTGGCAAAAAGTTAACCTCTATGACAGATGAAAACTAGCAATGTAGGTAGGGAGCTGGATGTAACTTAACATTTCAAAAGCGTTTAGGGCGATATAAAACAAAAATTAAAGAAACTATAGGCACTGTTACAACCTACCCGTGTTACTTGTATCCCCGGTCTCCCCTACAATAAGTGCATTTTTGAAAGACATAAAAATTAAAATTGCCCAAAACAGTTTTACAGTTTAAAAAAATAACGAACCAACCAAATATACAGCGGGTTTTTCATACAGCTGGCTGTCATCTATCGTATCCTGAACGCCATTCCTTCCTATCCTTGCAGTTCTCATCCCCTAAGTTCCTTGGGCTCATTGCTATTTTTATCCTTTTCGGTCTATCCCTTTTTCTTCTTCTAGATAGTATCCATGGCAGCGTTTGGTATGGAATTTTATCTGCAAGCATTCTATTGAGATGACCGTATCAAATCAATTGTTCTTCAATTATATCGGTCGGGGTCTTTACTGCATTTAATGTTTTCATTATGACCTCGTTTTTTACTCTATCCATAATCGTTAGTTGGCAAGACCTTCTTTAGACGTTCGTTTTCATTGCTCTTACTCATTCTACTAAATATCTAGACATGGTCTACACCTCACCTCCGTAAATAACACAGCTTTGTATAAAGGATTTAAATATGTAGCTTTTGGTTTTTAAGGAGATATTTTTGCTCCATAATACTAAGTTTTATTGTCGGTTTATTGATTTTTCTCTTACTAATTTATTTAAGATGTCTTTGGTATCTATTTCATCTGAAGTTAAGATCCCTACATATTTGTATTCATCGACAATTTTTATCCTTCTTTTCGATGTTATAATGTCTTTAGCGGTATTTCCGATTACCATATATTTCGTTTTTTTCAACATTGAAATCCAAATTCCTATATTAATTTTTTTTATCATGTATTCGGCATCCTGTTTTTCTTCTGCCAAAATTGGTCGCCGAAGAAAGCGAGCTGCATGTGTTCTTTACCAACTGTAATTTCCATAGCGTTGCATTTTCCTGACCATAACTTAAGAGCCGCAGTTAATTATAGTTTAAATAATAATGGAGACAGTGCACAGCACATCCTTCAATCGAGTAAGAATTTCCTATATTTATACAAGTCTGCGTGTTCGTTAAGTTTTTAATTGCATTTATATGTAGGTACCTATCCAATGCCCATTTGGGTTTTCAAGTGTCCCATAGTTTGTGTAAGGGGACAGAGTAGAATTTAATTAGATCTACAAAAAATAGATGCAATTCGCTATCGATGTTAGAACGCTGATGCCTCTATAGTTTTCACATCCTCCTTTTATCGCTTTTTTTAATGATTATTACTAATATAACTCAGCTTCATTCTTTCGGAACAGTGTCTTCTATGAGGCATTGGTTAATAATTGAAGTAAAATATTCCAAGGCAGCTTGGAGAGCGTTTTTTATTATCTCGAGCTTCTATCAATTCTTCTTCATCTTCTTCTCCTTTTGCCTTTTCAAGCGTCAAAGGAGGGTTTCGTATCCTGAGTCCATTTCTTCCACGCCCTTCTTCTGTCTTTTCCTAGTGTTCTCATTTTTTCTACTGTTTTTCCTTTTTCCTTAATTGGTCTATCCTTTTTCTTCTTGGTCTCACTCTTTGTTTTTTGGCTGGTTTTTTAATTTCCGTTATTTTTCTTGTGATTCTGTCGGTTTTCATTCTTTCTATATGGCTATACCAGTTTAGTTGTTTATTTTTTCTATTATTGGTTCTTGTTCTGTGATTTCTCAAATGTTTTAGTTTTTTATTCTGTCCCATTTAGTTGTACCCGCAATCTTTTTGAGGTGTTTCATTTCGATGTTGTTAATTTTAGCTTCGTCTTTTTTCCGTAGCGTCCAATTTTTGGATGCGTAGCTTATTGTTCGTTATGTTACCATACTATGGATTTTCATTTTCACCTCTTTGTCAATATCTTTTTGTTCTAGTATTGTTTTGTTTAATGAGTAATATATTTTTGATGATTTGTTGGCTCTATTTTCTAATTCGGCCTGTATTTTCCCATCCTCTCTTATTAAGCTTCCCAAGTATTCGTATGTTGTGACTCTTTCCAGTGCATTATTTCTACATTAAATTTTGTTGTTGTTCTGATTGTCTTTTTGTTTTTCGTTTACGATCATAGTTTTTGTTTTATTTATGTTCACTTCCATTGTCATGTTCTCGATTTCTTCGGTCCAATCGTTCACTTTTGCATTTCATTTTTGCATTTTCTGTTAGTACCACGTCATCTGCGTATAATAGGCAACTCAATTTCATTCGTTCTAGATTTCTGTATCCAATTTTAGTGTTTAGTTGTTAATGGTTTTCTTTAATACTATCCATAAAAATAATAAATAGTTATAAGCTTAGACTGTCTCCTTGTTTCATTTCCTTCCTTTTCAAGTGTCTTCCCTGCTTCTCTAGAGCG
Organism: Elmis aenea; assembly: GCA_947652605.1. Taxonomy (NCBI): domain Eukaryota; kingdom Metazoa; phylum Arthropoda; class Insecta; order Coleoptera; family Elmidae; genus Elmis; species Elmis aenea. The sequence goes on along the minus strand of OX393582.1, from coordinate 13,063,178 downwards.
TGTGCTTCCTAAAGACCAATAAATATTTTTACATTTATGTTACCGAAATAAATTTTTAGCGTAGTTAAATAAAACAGCCGTAACAATCAACTTTGTCCCAAAAAACCTTCAATTTAGAATAAAATCATGTTTTTTATAGCCTTTATAGCTGCTGCCCTCGTCGACAAATTGGGCCGGAAACCATTGCTTATCGTGTCAGCACTAGGATGTGCAGTAGCGCTCTTCGGAGAGGGCGCTTATTTCTTCCTTCAAGACGGCCTAGACGAAAACGTAGACAAAATTGCTTGGTTACCCACTACAGGCATCGTCCTATATTTAATTATGAACTCCATCGGCGTTGGTACGCTCCCCTACGTCCTAGTGGGAGAACTCTTCGCCACAAACATCAAAGGAATAGCAGTGGCTGTGGCAACATGCTATGGAGGAATCCTAGCATATTTAGTTACCAAATTTTTCGAACCTCTATCCAATGCATGGGGAAAGCACACCACATTTTGGACGTTCGGAGTTTTTTGTGTAATAGGAAGTATTTATGTGTTTTTCTTTTTGCCCGAGACCAAAGGCAAAACGTTTGCTAATATTCAAGCGAAGCTCAATAAAAATCATAAAAATAATATGACAGAGACACCTTTACACATTTAATTACTTTGGAGTGTCACGTAAGGTCCATTTTATACACCTGCAGAGAGCTAAATCAGCCAAAGTGAAATATTTAATGTAAAGACAGACATTTTACATTAATTAGCGTCAAATATTGAAGAAGGCGATGTTCATTTCTTTATTTTATATTCAGGTGTAACTGAAATCGGGCTCACCCCCTTTTTTCTTTGGTTTTAATTTTAGACAAAATGTTAGACATGTGATATTTGCAAAAAACCGGAATTTTTGAACATATAATTATTATTGTTTCACTTTCGGTTTCGTCGGAAATGCCTCTGACTTTGTTGTTTCAAAAGAAACACCCTGTATTTTTACATTGTCAAACTGTTTTTTAAAGCAAACGCAATTAGGAAATTATTAATACTCAAAGTATTTAACTTAGTATCGATTATTATTTTATAAATTTTGTAGAGATAATAACCGATTTAAATGGTTTTAAAATGTTATAAAAATAATTACTTTTTCGTAAATTTGTATATGTAAGCCAGAATTGTAATAATAAGTTTATTTATATTGTTACTGTGATAATAATAATAAAGATGTGCAATTTTTTTACCAATTATTCAGCTTTAAATGCAACTTTACCAGCAAAACAGGTTTTGGACACACTTTGCATGATTTCAGTTGAGATTTTTTCTATGTACGTAATAACACACTTCTTTGTTAATTTAACCTTTTTTCTATCTTTAACGGTTTCCGAGATCCCCATGTTCTTCACGTTGAAATATACACCACAGCTTATTACAGCTCGGGCACTCTCACGCGGCACCTATGATCTTGTCGGTTTGGATCCACTAGCGCTATTTCACTCGCACTGAGGGAAAAAGTCGGGGCCGGACTTAAAATATTTGTATATTATCCCAAGTGAGCGATAACAGCGCAGTATTAAAAACTGATGTCCACGTAACAGATTTAACTGTAGAATGATTTCAATACCACCTCTGTGTTGTTTTCAACTCAAAGGCGGGGCTAAGAAGTGGCGCGTGTGGATCGACGCAAACCGTTCTTGCAAAGAGAGTGCCCAGCACCAAGTGAGTAGCATTTACGTTTTATTTTACAGCCAGTGGCGTAGTCATGAAGGGGGTAGGGGGATCCGAATTTCCCCCCATAGGGACACAATAATTCTATATAGGCCTGAAGAACTGTAAATTTTGTGCAGTATAAAATATAATAAAAAGCCAAACGTTAAACAAAAAAGAAAAAAGTACAGGAATCAAACCGGCGATAATTTACAAATTATTAAAAAACAATTTATTACGTTTAAAAATCATTAACCGTATGATTTGTGAGTGACAAAATATATAGTCAATAACTAGTAAAGATGCCAAATAAATATCTAGTTCTATGTATCCTAGTTTAATATTTATTTTTTGTTATCTTATATCGTCCAATTCTATTATCTCTTAGGTAGGTACTGATAACATTTTAATAGCAAGAAAAAGTAGATTATTATAATTTTAAAATAAAAGGTGTTTTATAAGTCAAGAAAACAGAAAAAAATTAATGTGTAGAAAATTTAAAACATAATGCTTACTAAACTAGGTACTTAGGTACCTAACAAACAAAAGCACAGTTTAAATTTTACGTTATTTAGTTAGTTAAGATTATAAGTTATAAGGTAAGTTAAAAATTTTCTTCCGGTTTCCTCTGGAAAGAAATTCAAAAAGAATTTCTTCGGGATGCCATTTTTTTACAGTTTCACTTTCAATGTTGATAATTAATAAATTATTGCATCTCCCTTGAGTCATTCAGCAGCCAGGGGGGGCTAATGGTAGGCTCGGGGGGGGGGGCTTAGCTCCCTCATAACTACGCCCATGCATCAGGCCCCCGATGTAGTGGGTCCCAAAATATAAAATGATTTTGTATTTTTTTTGCCACCGGAAAGGAAATATACAGTGTGACCCATTTTATAGCGAATTATCCCTATAAAAAGTTTATTTATGGTCCGCTTTTCATGAACTTTTTTTAAACGATAAAGCATCAAAAACTGTACTTTGGCACCCTATTTTAAAATTCAGTTGACACTCACAAAGCCTACTATGACTTTTTTTCGATGTCAAAATTGACAAAATTATTGGTTAAGCAATTTTTTTATCTTAAATCTGATTACACCACTGGATTCAGGGTGGTATTAAATGGGTTTGTACCACATTTCATAAAAAACTAAAATATTTTTCTTTGTATTTTTCTATTATTTTCTTGTAAATTTAGTTGTTCAGTGTTCACCCATCGAAAATTCAATGAAAGTTGCGATTTTAATACTGATAAGAATAAATTGTTGATTATTTAAAAGATCTAACGCCAAATAATTTCTTTTTGTGCCAACTGTAACTTTTATTTTTTACAACTTAGAGTAGAGCACTGCGTTGTCAATTTAATCACAAATACACAATTAACGTGAACAGCATGGACTGTTAGGTTTATCTTTAAAAACAAGCAAGTTATAGCAATATTATTAAATTTGTTAAGTTTATTCAAAGTGGCCATTGGAAAACAAAACAAAACATCACATAAATACACTAGCTGTACTTAATTAAACAAAAAGAATCCTAAATAATTTAAGATATTTTTTAAATCGCCTAATAATTTATGATTTTTCAATTATTATTACTATTGAATTTATATAAGAACATGCGTTCAATGTGTAGCCCACACTTCATCGGGCAAAACAAATTTGAGATCTGCACTTTGTAGATAATAAGGTTTTCCCATGCATATTAGTTTTTATTTGATAAAGTCAATCTTAATTCTTCAATTGTGTTCAACTGTCTTTTTATGAGTACCTGTTTTAATAACATTTTATGAATGAATGCGACCGAATGCTCGCTCTTGCATTATTCTTGCTCGCTCGCTTGGTGTGGATCCAGCTTTATAAGTTCAATAAAGACTCCTCATAAGATGATGAAGTGTAGATGTTCTTTACGAGGTCTTACCACAGAACATACCCGGTCTTTCTTTGTTCGAAGAAACCGATGATTTACAACCGGCTCTGCAATTTCATATGAATCACTCTCGTATACTGATTCTATTTGTAAAAACAAAAAATTACGTTTAACTACCTTTTTTTAATATACAAGGCAATAAATAACTTTTTACCACGTTACATGACTAAAAATTTAATATAAAACTGTAGCAGTCACGAATATCAGACCAGGAACAAATACGACTTTATACCAGGGACTAAAAACGAAAAAAATTCCGTTCGTTTCTGTTCGGAACGAAAACGAAATATATCGTTTTCGTTCTTTTCGTTCTAAACGAAAAAATTCTTTTTTCGTTTTCGTGAACCGAAATAATAACGGTTAAAACCGGTTTTACAATATTTTTTTTGTCGTCAAAAAATTAATTTTTTTTCTAGTCACCACAACCCTCTATAAATACGATAACAATATTTGCGTCTCATCTAAAATACAAACGATGACGATGGGGTTTGATGCTCACGGACAGCATATTTTAGACTGGCGAACCATCGCCATATTAAATTTACCAAATCGTTAAACACATTAACATTTAACTATTTTATTAAGTTTAACACCCGTAAGGTGCAAAAACACAATGTGATTAGGTTAAATTAGACACACGATCTTTATCTAAAAATATGAAAATATAGCAAGTGCTATTTTAAATTTGTTTTAGTACTAAAAATCTATGCATTTGAATTAAATAAGATCCTGCTGTAATTATTTAAAAAGACAAAAGAATGAATTCAAGTGGATTATTTACTAAATGTTATAAATAAAAAATAAAAAAAACTTATATTAACTTGAAATATACTTTAACTTTATAGTTTGTATTTGTACATACCATAGAATATACATTTTCATATTCCGTTAAATCTTACTAGCAACACATCTTCCAATAAATCTTCTTTTACATTAGTCCTTTTCGAAGTAAGAATAAATTTTACTATTAATATGTCTAAACGCAAATAAAACATACACATTGATAATATACATATATCCAATCAAGTGTATATTCTATATTGATGATCTAAAAAACAAATTAGAAATAGAGAATATCTGTACCATTAATTGTGTTACACGAAATTGCAAGTATAAACAATAAAGTTGTTAATACATATTCACGTAAATATATGGAGAAAAGTGAAGCTCACTCATTTCAAGTGAGATTTTTTACTGCCTCGTGGAGTCTCCCCAGCACAGAAGGTAAATTCGCGTTTGTGTTTAACAAATAAAATTGAAAAGCGACAAAACCGATTAAAACCGGTTAAAACCGGTTTTGGAAAATATTTATTTCGTTTTCGTTCTTGAACGAAAAAAAATAATTTCGTTTTCGTTCTTAAAAAAATTCCGGTTAATTTCGTTTAACGTTTTCGTTTTCGTTCCGTTCTCAGTCCCTGCTTTAGACTACCGAAATTAACGAAAACAAATACACAGAACGTCTTGTACTACAAAGGGCTCAAGATTTTTAATGAATTACCTGTGGAAATTAAACAAACAACTTCCATACCAAATTTTAAAAAAACATGTTTAGAACATGTGAAAAATAATGTTAAGATTTAATAGTTAAGAAAATATGTACAAATAAATATAAGCAGGATTACGATAATGTAAAATTAGCTAAAAGCTAAATAAAGATTTCTTATTATTTGTAAAGTGAAATTACTTGATATTTCTCTATTCTCTGGCATCAGGCAGATCACGAACGAAAAGAATGTGTTCCTTGCTAATAATTGCCCGTACACACCTAACCTGACCAACGATTGTCTTAAAGCAAGCAACCAACTTCTCACGTGTCTGTTTCCTAGGTATCAACCATACTAGCTGTAGAATGACGTACGTTGCAACGTTGGTTATCGCTCTATTAATACAACGCGGCCAGTCAAACGCGTTTTCCAGTAAATTCTGCGCAACGATCGACGCATGCTACAACGTCCGTTGGGCGGGGATACGGACGTTGTCGCAAGTTACGTATTAGTACCTATTACCTATCCAGACACATAAGTAGTGATTTTACGTCCGTTACGTTTTTGTTTTAAAAAACTGGCAATTGGATGTTAAATTTATCATATGAAATGAATGTAGGACTGTTGATAGCAGAAATAGAAAAGCGTCCCTTTTTGTGGGATGCATCCCACGCTAATAATAAAAACCAACAAAAAAGACGAGAAGAATGGTTGAATGTCGCCAGTGTTGTAATTGAAGATTTCGAAATGAAAAGCGAAATAGAGAAGAAAGTTATTGGTAAGTTAGAAAAGAAAATTTAATGTTTTTAAAACTCTGTTACAATAAGAGTTGCCAGAAAAATTTTCCTATAATGTCTTAAGAAAAAATGTTGTAGCCACCAAATGGGTGTATTTGTGGTTATAGAAAATGTATAATGCCATTCCAGGCGTTCTAATTTACCTCATTTTTGTAAATGACGTTTGTCAACTTGACGTAAATAACTTTTGTCAAAATGACGTTTCACGCGGGTGTTTATCGAGGATAGTCATATATCAGGATAGTAAACTAATAGGATGGCCCCATACAGCTAATAAACATATATTGCGCATACCCTATCTACACAATGAGTGGATACTGCAGCCGATTGAATGATTATGGAAATATGTACCTCTCTTTCTTAGGTGTACTTTTCACAGTTAGCAGCAAACATAGAAAATCAAATAAAACTAGGATTACTAACAGAACCTGCATGAAAATTATTTGTGAGGTTATGTCATGAAACGTGATTTTTGCAAATTACGCGTGCAGACACCGATGTTTTAACAATCCGAGGCGAATTTGCGAATTAGTACAAACCTAATTTTTTTTTTTTTAATTGTTGGTTTAAGGACGCTTCAACTACTTTGGCCATTAGCGTCCTGGAGGAGGGGGCGGGGAACAAGGAAAGGGTGGGTAAGTTAAGGGTAGGTGGAAGTACTGTCACAGCATTTGCCTATAGTAGGTAGGGGAAACCACCTGAAACCTCTACGATGACAGACGACCTCCCGATTAACTCGGAAGGTTGCGTACCAACCAGCCACCGAGCTCGGTTTTTATATGTTTGTTGTAGTTTTAAACAATCTTAGCTCAACAACGTCAAATGTCATATTTTTAAACTGTCAAACATTAGGTGAACATTACGCGCGCTTCTCACGTTGTCCAATCCGATGTATATTAGCTGTCAATGGTCCAATCGTCGCATTAAAAAGAGAGGATGTATAACTGTACCGTTGACTATTATACGCAAAATTTGAACTACTAGCAATATAATATTATGTTTATTAGATATATTGATGGCCCATACCCAAAAGACTAATGTATTACTGAGCTTTCCGGAAATGACGTCATTAATAACGCAAAAATATTTAAACTGACGCCTTAGATTTTATACTGAATGGCATTTAAATTTTGACATGACAAAAACATTATTCAAAAGGTGGGTTATTATAGAGTTTTAATCGTAATGATTTTTAATTTTTAAAAACATCGCTTTTTACTTACAAAACTGAGACTGCTCTTAATTGGTCTTTTATAATATGCCACATAAAAACCTACACAATTTATATGCAGCGCTATTGCTGCAAGGATCCAAAGATATCATTTTTATACCCATAAGATAAGGATGCGAATTTTTTTCTTGTTATATGTTTTTGCTTTGTAGATCTTTTAATACAACGTTTTAATTCATTACCCCGTAATTGCAACTGCCTTAAAACATGACGTATTTTTGATGCAACAGCAGTTTTAACCCCTTGAACGTTACATTAAATTCCTGGGATTATGCTAGCGACAATTTCGCGGCGGCAGAGGCTAAACTTTTTTATGTTTAATACAATCTTGGTTTCCGGGTTTGGAACCGCGTCTTCTATATTTAGAAGTAGTTGACATTTCGACCATTGTGTCTTGGTCTTTTTCAAAACGACTAATTTGTGAGGGATGTTGCTGGGTTTATATATCCAGCTTGTGGAGGCGTGGCGTTCCGCTTGAAGGGTTTGTTCTGCCTCAGTGATTTTGTGATGACTGGTTTCCAGATGGTTGGGAGTTGTATGCCTGTGTCTCTGTTGTAGTTGTTTGGGTTCTTGATGATTTCCAATGATTCTCGATATAATCTTGGCCAGAAATGGTTTGCGCGGGCCAGTAGTTTTGCTTCTCTGAAGAGGATGTTGTGTCCTGTACCCTGGGCGTGTTCTGCTACCGCTGATTTATCGACTTGTTTTCTTGTTGTTTGTCCTTCGTGTTCTTTGAGACGCGTTTGTATACTCCTGCCAGTCTGTCCTATGTATACTTTTCCACAGGAGCAAGGTATGCTATATATTCCCGCGTGGTGTAGTCCTGTGTCGTGTGTTCTTCTTAATGTATTCGAGAGCTTCAAAGGAGCGTTGAAAACGGTTTTGATTTTATGTTTTTGTAGAAGCTTTGATATTTTGTTAGTCACTCCGCTGATGTAGGGCAAGTAAGTCGTAGCGATGTATTCTTTCTTTTCTTTTCCTTCTTTTGGCGTGGCATGTTTTTGTATGGTACGAAGTATTTGTTTACGCTGGTAACCGTTTTCTTGCAGGGCTCTCGTGACCATGTTCAGTTCTTCTTTGATGTTTTCTGGTGTGCATATCTCTTTAGCCCTATGTATTAATGTGTTGATCACCGATTGTTTTTGGGCTGGGTGATGATGTGATGCAGCATTTAGATATCGGTTGGTAGGGTCGGTTTACGGTAAACGCTGTGGCTAAGTGTTCCGTTTGCTTCTCTTTTGACCAGTATGTCCAGAAAGGGTAACGCGCCATTCTTCTCTTCATCGTAAATTTTATGTTCTTGTGTAGGTTGTTCAGGTGTGTTAGAAAATCTTGAAGTGCTTCTTTTCCATTTTACCAGATGACGAAGGTGTCGTCTACGTATCGGAACCAGTGTTTCGGTTTCAATTTGCTGGAGAGTAGGGCTTGTTCTTCTTCTTTTTTATGTTGCTTCTGTAATGAAGCTGTGAGTTGAAAAATACAACAATTAGCCTCGCTGCACACGTGCGTTTTTCTGCAGTGCGTTGGACGTGCGGTGCCGCAGTTGCGGCGCAAAGTACTAGAAAACATATTGCGTGCTGCACACGTACATCCGTCGACGCACGGCTGCCCGACGTCCTAGTTGCTTGCAGTTGGTGCCGCAGATCCCCAAGGAAACGTGCGTTTCTGTAGTACATTGTAGTATATGGCGCAGTGCACACGTGCAGCAGTTTGCCGCAAAATACCACGATAGATATATTTAAATTCATATTGGGATGGAAAACGTTTCATTTTAGCAAGAGCTGATGTACATAATAACAATTTAGTTAATAATGATTTCATTTGCGAATTTCCTACAGGTGACACATGAACTTTACATGCGCACTTCATTTCTCTTATTACAAGAACTTCCTATTAGTAAAAATCGGATAATATGTTGAATAATATTTAACTATTTGTCGAAACATCAAAGTAACGTTGTCATCAAAATGAAGTATATTCGCAACCAGAGGTGGGTATGAATACCGAAAAAGTATTGAAATACTGAATACTGAATACCGACAAAAAAAGGATTCAAATACTGAATACTAAATATCAGGCCATATTCAACCACTTTAGAATACTGAATAGCAACTAAAAAAATTCGTTTTATATGCGCACGCGTGAAACGCCTATGACCGACAAACGCAAATAAACTGTTTTGAAACCGTTTAAATTTGTTCAATATTTATTTTTTATTTTATACAATTTTATCCGTTAAATATTGAACTGCAAGGTGGAATAAAAGTATAAATGATTTGTTCCAATAATACAATTATTTAAAGGTAAATTAACTATTTGTATATCACACTTAGAAAAATGCTATTGCTGTTTTCCCATAATGTTAAAAATATTTCCGACTAAACAATTTTATTACATTCAAAATTATACGTTAAATATATTATGAAGTTAGCTGATTAATTTAATGAACGATTTTACAAATTTAACATTTTTCACTCGATTTTATTTAACTTTGAAAATCCATTACACGATGTTGACATTACTGCTTTGAATACAAAAAGTAAATTAATAGAAGCAAAAGTAGGAAGTTTAGAATAAGAAATTATAGAATTAAAAAATGATTTTGCTAAGTGGCTACTTAAGTTTTAAATTTAAATATATAAAAAAAGTCGGTGTTACAGATTAAATCTATTTTGGTTGTTCTTAGGCGAATCTGCAGTTTCGACAATGCAATTATTTAAAATTAAATTTAGATCATGTCTAACATACGATTTGATCAATTGCATGAGCAATAGTTTTCTAATAGAATGCAGATTTTAAAATAATAATTAAAAAAATACATTGTCAGCCTCCACATCACGAAGATAACTCTCATTTATTTTAATCACTTTCCGTAAAATAAGCTTATTAAACTTTGTCCTGATTTTCTCTCAAATCGGCAAAAGATCTTACAAACTCTCCCCTTGCAAGTCTTAGATCGGTGAATGGATGCACCCAATAACGCCTTTTATTTTTTGAAACAAAATGTTTATATACAAGGTATGCGAATGTTACCCGTTTTCTACGATACACTTTCATTTCTGATGCGAAAAGCACACTGTAGCGCTGGGCTGTTCCCCAAAACAGAAGAGATGCCTGAATGAATCACAATTGCGGTTAGAAAACGTACGTGTGCATCAAAGCAACTTCGGCAACGTGCGGCTGCCGCACGTCCAACGCACTGCAGAAAAACGTAAGTGTGCAGCGGGCCTTACGCTGTTCTCTATCAGCACCTCAAAAAAATTAAATTTTTTGTTACAAAAATCACACGCAAAAACCGCGCGAACCCAACTTCTACCTGCATAAGACTTTTGGGTCAAGAAAAAAGAAGACTTTTGGCGTCGGTGACAAAGACCAACCTAATTTTTGTCTTTTTCCAACTTAATAGCCAACACAGAATGCACGTTAAAAACAAATCTGCCTACGCCGCCTTGATACTGTCGCGTGCATAAAACCGGCTCTAACGCCAGATCAACTGAAGTTATATCCGCTTCGCGTGTACAAGGCCACAAATCGTACAGCACGGCACAAACGCGATAAAATCGCTCAGACCCAGTTCGTAGAACAAGGTCAGTGGTGCAAAAGCGGTAAAAATGCCTAAATTTAAATCGTAGAGCCTCGCGACCATGAGAAAAAATTGACGTGATGATGGTTTAGAAAAAGCGTAACGTCGTATGGAAAATATAATTGAGGATTTTGATTTCTTGCAAAAACTGGCCAAGAAAAAGTTGTTACAGAAATGAAATTCGACATCAAATGAAAAAGTTACGGGCAAAAAACAAAAATCCACTTTTTTACTTTTTTCCCTATATTTCAAAAACCAAAAAAGCTAGATAAGTTCTGTTTGCGTCAAATTAATAAGCGCCTGAATATACAACTTTGTCCTAATTTAACCGAAGTCGTAACTCTTACCGTTTACGAGATCCCCATAGTGGCCCTCGAAAAACGAGAACCCTGTATGTATAAGTACATCTTTTTAAGTATTTGAAGTTCATTATTCGTTTATAATCGTTTTACCCACTACTCCTTATCATCTTGCTGGTTTTTTATTTTATTTCAAATTATTTAGCTGTGAGCTAATTTTATATTTTATTATTGTTTTTAGTGCAAGAGGTGATCAACAAATGGAAATCCGTTCGGGACAACTATGTCCGCACACAAAAGAAACAACATCAAAACATTAAAGTAACGCGATATATTTATGATGATCAACTGCAATTTTTAAAGAATATGAAATACCCCCGCCCGCCCTCTAGCCAAATTCAAAAGAAAGTATACGAAACAGCGAGCTTCGAAGCGAAAACTGCTAGCCAGTTAAAAAATTCTGCAAGGAAAATCAGAAAGAGGGTTGCCCTGAAGAACAAGCTTGCAACTTACCGAGCTTCAAGGCAAGAAAGCACACAAGAGGATGAAGATGCGCAGTTTTACAAGTCAACACTGCCCATAGTAAAAACTTTAACAATAAACCAAAAATTGCAATTTAGAATTGAACTCATGCAAGTGCTACAGCGTATTAAGTATTCTAATCCATGTACTTGTTCATTTGTACCAACAAATCATGGCCATGATGATGATAACTTCGAGCCTCACGAGCCACAGTACATAAAACTAGAAGGTTCACCAACGCCATCTTCCACATCGACGCCTTTACCGACGTACCTATCGCAGAATTCTCCTCTTAATGACAATCCGCCATCCAATGCACTAACTACCTTCACCGACTGTTCCGATGATCCACTCGCACTGAATTATAATTAATGTTCCATTAAGTTTCAATAAGTAAATATTATGTAGCGATTTATTATGTTAATATTTTTGCACTTACTTTAAAATAAGCAAACATTTCTTTAATTGCAATAACAAATCTCGTATTCTAATGCGTTATTTATTTATTTGTTTTGTTAAGAAATTTATTGAGGGGGAAGAATAGTCCGGAACATACAAAAATAATTAAAGATCTTTCATAAGTTCGAAAACGGTTCAATGTAAAAATTGCTTCTTCTTCTTCTTACTCTTATGCCTCTCTACCTTCAGGTGTAAGGCTTTTGTTTCTTTTTACACCCCTCTAAAGGGGAGCGGTTTTTATTTTATTTCTCAAATTTGGATAAATGTAGGAGAATAATTATTTGGTAGATGTTTTATACTTATTAAAATGTTTCCCATAGTAATATTTTCAACAGTGATGTGAGTGTCATATGACCGCGTCATGACAGTTTGTCATGACGCTGATGACGTCACGTCACAATGATTTTAAATGACCGTGACCATTCTAACCTCCAAAATTCAAAATGACAGTTTTTCTAACATCCAAAAATGACAGTTTTAAGTTTACATGGTGGTTATCACTTGATTTGTGTTCATCTTAATTGCAATATCGTTAATAAAAATGTAAATACCACTATATAAAGTATTCTGAAAGTTGGTAAATACAATGCGGAGAAAAGGGAAGGTATTTTACTTTTTTGTACGTTATCCTGCAAGTTCGCAGCAAAAGTTAGCTACTTATGGTTGCCAATTTCGTAGAAAGAGATACGGATTACATGCCACTAGAATGGCAGAACATTTAATTACAACATGCAAGAAATGCCCAGAGCATGTAAAATTAAAGTTGAAACGCAAATAAAAGTTTTATTTAAAAAAATTTGCTCTCAGCATAAGTAGTCCAAAATCACCTTCAACTCCCTCGACTTCTAGAGCCTTCTCTGAAGGAATACAATACCCAGATAAAGATACTGATACTAATAATTCTGCTTTTTATTTATTATTCCTATTACATATATATTAATTTTATACCATTGTTATAAAAGTAATCATAAATGACGGTCATATGACCGGTCATGACGGTCATGACGTCACAATCATAAATGACCGTCATTTCACATCACTGATTTTCAATCATCTCCCACCTTCACAGGGGGCTGAAAAGTGCGAACCCTGTTGGTTTTTTAATCAAAACTTTTTGGTTTGACGGGCGTTTTAGCATTGTCGCCGCGTAAACATCAAAATGAATTACACCTGTCAATTCTACCCAATATGAACATAAACAAACCATGGCAACCACCAAAATGAATTGTTTTATATTGGAATATTTGATGATTCATGTTTACTTATTTCATTTTTTACTCAAAATGGTAAGTTTTACGAGAAAAACTAAAGAATAAAAGAGGTTTCTAAATAAATCAAGTTTTCAAAATTTTTTGTTTTGATTCCAAAATTAACCCACCAAAAAGTTCTGATTAAAAAACCAACAGGGTTCGCACTTTTCAGCCCCCTGTGAAGGTGGTAGACGATTTAAAATATTACTATGGGAAACCTTTCAATAAGTACAAAACATCTACCAAATGTCATTCTCCTACAATTATCCAAAGTTAAGAAATTAAATAAAAACCTTATTTTACCGCTCCTCGTTAGGGTGGTGTAACTCTGAAAGGAGACGTCTAAGGAAAAAATTTTATAAGAAAGACCCCCTTTAATTTTCGATGAGGAATCACCTTCCAATTTGTTTTTGCAATACTTAAGAAACACCCTGTGTATGCGGTTTCTTTTTATATGCTTCTCTCCATCGTTTTCTGTTTCTTGTTAGTTCTCTGACCTTGCTCCACTCGATCTCCCTGTTTGTGGCAGATTCTTTCACATCATTGCAAGTTCTTCTTGGTCTTCCTTTACGATTTTTTCCTCCCGTTCTCGCTTCATACGTTTTCCTGGGCATTATATCTTCTGCCATTCAATATACATGACCTAGCCATCTCAGTTGTGCCTCTGTGATATTTTGTTCTTTTGCTTGTACTTTTAAGTTTTCTTAATGGGGTTCGTTTCTAATTTTGTCTCTACGCGTTTTACCTTTAATTTTTTTCAGAAATCTCATTTCCATACTAGAATCTGAATGAGTATTACTAATGAGAACTCTGCTATTGGTTATATGACAACGATAACGAAACAGGGCTAAAGAAATTGCTCAAACTGTGAGTTAGTGTGTTCTCATTAGTAATAGTCTAAGTCTAAGTAATTCAGATTCCATTGACTTAGTTAAGCTGGGTTTATATTAGTCATGTGAGTGGATCAACTCACATGAACTCATGTGACGCCAAATGACCGTCTAAACCTAAATCTTGTAAGTCAATTCAAATGATTCCGTTCAAATGATCAACTGACATGAATTACAAGGTTTAGACGGTCATTTAGCGTTCATGTCACATGAATTCATGTGAGTTGATCAACTCACAGGACTAATGTAAACCCAGCTTTAAGCAAATATTTTTAAGGTTGCTTGATTAGGAGTATTAGGAGTAATTATTTTTTTTAACAGAAGTTTTGATTAAATGGCCTACTAGCTTAAACATTTTTTTACATTTTTTACAAACATTTCATAGTATAACCCTACTAAAAGTCTAGACCAGCAAACCGTGGCTCGCGAGCCACATGCGGCTCTTTGGCCCCTGAGTGTGGCTCTTCCACAATATACCACGTGCAGGCGCGCACGTTCAGTGCGATTGAAACTTCGTGACGACTGGTTGACTGCTTTGAAAGACCTGGAGAAGGAAGATATGTTGATTTTTAACACCTGGAATACTATTTCTGGCTCATATAATCAGCTAAAAAAAAACTAAGGTTTGCTGTTCTTTCCTTATTCGAGTCTACATATTCATGCGAACAAACAAAAATTTGGCTCTCAAAAGAAATTTCAATCGTTGTACTGTTGATATTTGGCTCTGTTGACTAATGAGTTTGCCGACCACTGGTCTAGACCGTTGAAAAGTACTAAAAAGGTTCTACACGAATACACCAAAAAAATATACCAACCAATTTTTAAAAAATGTCGGAAAAGTCACAACAAATAAATGAAGGTTTTTAAAACAGAATTTTTTCGCCAAATTGTAGCTAAGACTGTCCCATTTAATAATATATATGGTTTGTTTATGGTTAAACCACAATTTGAAGTCGCTATAGTCCTGGGCCCATTTTGTAGAACAGATTGTATAAGTACAGATATACTCTCCTCTTTCTAATGATACATAACTTGTCATATTTTTTTTAAATAAATAAGCCGGAAAATAAGAATAAAACATATTTTACCGATATTATTCTAATTGTAAGTTAGTTATCATGTTTCATAGCTAACTTGGTATTATATTGATATTATGCGGTTTTACTTGATTTTCCGAGTTATTTATTTAAACAGATATGACAAGTGATATGTCATTAGAAAGAGGTGAAAAAAACACTTTTCACTATTCCAAAGCCAACTTGCCCGTTTAATACGTTTCAGAGCTAGCTTAGAATAATATCGGTAAAATACGATTTTTGTTGAGTTCCTGAGTTATTTATAAAAATATATATATAACATATGATATATCGTTAGAAAGAGGAAAACAAAAGCACATCGAATTATTCCAAAGCCAACTTGACGGTCCGTAAGAAAAAAATGAAGTTAGGTGTAATATCTCAAAAATGAAGTCATAACAAAAATCTATGATGATAGTTACATTCTACATAAAAAAAGTACCTCCAGAAGGAACAAATAAAATTGATTTAATGATTAAGAATTAACCCTTATTCTCCGGAATTAAGAAATATTTATCAAAATGTTTTGAAATTCAATCAGTTGTTTAAAAATGGCCATAGATACATGAAAAATCACTTTTTATTAAATTACAGGACGCAGGTCCTGACTTAGGAGCTGTCGTTATATGACGACGCTAGGGGAGTATGAGTACAAATGATAATAATCTTGGTATGTTTTATAATTTCAGATTTATTTGTGAAAGTATATTACAATGTAAATTAAATTTGAGACATATAAACTATAAACTTATAAACTATGATAAGGTTGAAAGCAAGGTAGCACTGTAGATGAACATTTACCAAATTTACTCTCCATTATTTCATTTCCTCGATAAGTTTTTCCTTGGTAAGGATCAAAGGCGATTAGATAACCAGATGGTGAATTTTGACACCAAACCTTGTATCCAAATCGTATTGGTTTATTTCTAATCGCTTGCTTACATCCGTACCTACCGAAGTATTCCACCATTGCCTCATCATGCGATATTGCTGAGGTGGGTGTATAATTTTCCATAATTTTTTTTTGAATATATGAAATTAATGGTCGTAATTTGGAAAACTTATCGAGCTTGTCTAAGTTTAAATTTGATTTAAAATGAAGTGATTTCATGATATTATCAAATCTATCCCTCCGCATAGATTCATATATCGCAATGTTGCGCAAATCACTACATGTACTCCAATACATTGCTTTTCCTGCCAATGGATTGTACCCAGAAACAATTAAAATGGCAAAAAATACTCGCAGTTCCTCTTTGGTTAATTTTATATCTGGCCAGTTTTTTGATAAGCAATATTCGGAACTGGCAGTAATAATTAATTCGATTAAAGTATCATCAAAAAACCGTTCAAAATATTGAACAGCAGTGACTTCATCAATATTTTCTTCTGCCATAAGATGAAATTGACAAGGTTGTATATGTATAGTTTTACCGCCACTGCTCCATATAATTTGATCTTTTTTTGATTTTTTGGTGATCTTTGGTATTTTGTTTAGGTTGGAAATAGTTGAAACTTCTTTTCTGGTCTGTTTTTTCTCTGCCGGTGCCATTAGTTGATTTCTGGATAAACAGTTTATATTCGTCCCTTCTTCTTCATCTGAATCTTCGTCTGTTAGCTCATTAACTGCAGGTGGTTCAATAAAAATATCCTGGTCACTATCATCATTTTCTAACAAATCCATCATTTCGGCTACACTCAAAAATCTAAGGACAACTAGGGTATGTTAGTACAACATGCATTCTCCTAGCGTCGTCATATGATGACAATCAAATTTATAGCAAAATAACTCCCTTATAAATGTTATTATAAATAATTACATTTTATATAAAAAACACTTGACTATTATATGTATATTCAAAATATGTAAACAAATAAAATATTTTTACCGTAATTATATTATTTAGTACTTACTTTTTTGACGACGTCATGGTTTTCGTGTTCTCTCGTAAATTGGTCACTTTTAACAATTAAATATGTTCGAAGTCTGCAACTTACTGCGATGCAATGGCTACATTTATGAAAACAATTGTTTACCTGAGTAATTAAACTTAAGCTGACAGGTTTAAAATCATCAGGTACCTGACAATACACCGTTATTACAGGACAGGTAAACGTCGTCATTTGACGACGCTAGGAGAATAAGGGTTAAGACACAAAAGTGATGAGAGAAAAAAGAAATTCGACATTTTCATATTTATTGCTATAGCATCTGAAGTACGAGTAATTTTGTACTTTTAAAAATTGGATTGTGGCTCCTATATACTAAGGAACAATTCATCTTATTTAAACAAACCTGTATCTCTTATAATAAGCAAGATCTTGATGGTGGAAATGTACCTGGCACACCCTGTATATTTCTTGTTCATTGTTTATTCTACTTTGTATTTTTTTAACACAGCTACCCTAGGTAATACATGTGCTAAAAATCATTATAGAAGTTTACTGGAAGCATAAAAAGCCTTAGCTCAGGAAAAAAAAGGCGCACGCAAGTAGTGAGAAATTATACAAGTGGTACGGAAGGAAATGCAATCTAAAGTGAACCTGGTAGTCGATGTGTTTAAAAGAAAAAAATCAATAAACTGTCGAAAGGTGCAAAACAGTCACATAATTTTGAAAACCAATAAAATCTGTATAACGGTGGCTACAATTCTCGTGCTGTCGCCATCTATACATTTAATAGCAGATTAGTCCTTTACCAGAATGTAAAGAGAGCGATATCTCAGTTCACGTGTTCAACCTACAGATGTAGGAACGTACATTTTACACTCTTGCAACGAATGTTGCGTAGTTATTTAAATATTCCTGGAATTTGTTGTTTACCAATTTCAAATTGGCAATAATCTGCTTTGAAATTTATTTTATTTGGAGATCAATAAAACTGCTATGTTTACGAGAGTATAACTATCGATTTCCTGTACCATTAGAACGTTTTTAAGAACGTTCTTATATTGTTTTCGGAATAGATGTTATTTGTTTCAAAACTTATAGTATGAAATTATGTAAATAATTTTAATAAACATTTCTATGATACCGAAAGAGGCCTTGAATTAATTTAAATGCTGAAGTTTAAACGGTCTGAAAAATATGCAGTAGTAATATAACAATTGCATTAAAAATTATCGATAATTTTTGGTAAATATGCCTAAATGCAAGTTGAGCTGGAAAAAAACACAAGCGCACGAACTGCACGAGTGATTTTTTTTTATTCAACTTGCATGAGTGAAGGTTGGTTAAAAATTATACAGGGTGTAGACTCGGACAACATAGCAATTTCAATGGTAAAATTTTAAAAGTCGAATTCTTGCTCCGCTAATTATTTTAGAAAAAAAGTGCAAATACGTTTTTTGTAGAGAAAAAAATTCTGTATCCATAAATGTAATCAATATTACTTTTTCGTTTTCCAAAAACAGAAAAATAAGCAAGTTAAAAAACGCGTTTTCGCGAAAATCTGTATTTCCTTGGAATTATGCTACGACAACTGCCCATCTTACTAACACTTACTGTAACTTTGACGTTTGAAGTTTATTCTTAATTATCATTTTTATTATATCTTGCAATGAAAACATAACTAATTGTGTAAAACAAATGTTTGATAAAATATAAAGGATAATTAAGAATGAATTTCGCGTCAAAGTGACAGTATTAGTGACATTAGGCTGGGCAGTTGTCATACCATAATTCCAAGGCACTACAGATTTCTGTCCAAACGCGTTTTTTAATTTGCATAATTTTCAGTTATTGGAAAATGAAAAAGTAATATTGATTACATTTATGGATACAGAATTTTTTTCTCTACAATAAACGTATTTGCATTTTTTTTCTAAAATAATTAGCGGAGCAAGAATTCGACTTTTAAAATTTTACCATTGAAATCGCTATGTTGCGTGATCCGAGTCTACACCCTGTAGATTATTTGCAATGCACGAGTTACATTTCCTTCACCTAACCTGCCTGTCAAATTAAATGTATGTTATGTCAAATTTTACAAGTATTATCAGAGTGATGCGTCAGGGGTGTGGTTTAATATATATTAAAGTAACGCTACTGGTCGCCGAAATTCGTCAAAAAATTATCAAGACCAAAATATTTAATTTAATCTCCAAATTTATATTTTCGACCAATCACAAACTCAGATTTCTTAGAAACGACCTATAAACGCATGAAAATCTGTTAAGCGAAAAGGATATTATCAGTAGTAATATAACAAGTGCATTGAAAATTATCGATAATTTTTGGTAAATATGCCCGAATGCAAGTTGAGCTGAAAAAATCACGAGTGCAAGAAGTGCACGAGTGATTTTTTCTGCTTCAACTTGCATGAGTGAAGATTTGTCAAAAATTATAGATTATTTGCAATGCACGAGTTATATTTTGTCAGAAAATTTCCTTCAGCTAACCTATCTGTCAAATTAAAATGTTGTTTAATTTAGATAAATTAAAGTATACCTACTACTTACTGCGATTGTTATTATTAATAGATCATTTATAACTAATTTTTAATTCAAGAATTATATTTTAATAAAAATTAATGAACCAAATAGTATTTAGGTACATACAAACATAATCTGTTATGTCAAATTTTACAAGTACTGTCAGAGTGGTGTGTCAGGGGTGTGGTAATCTATATTAAAGTAACGTTATTGGTCGCCGACATCTGTCAAAAAATTATCAAGACCAAAATACCTTATTCCCTCTCCAAATTTATATTTTCCACCAATCAAAAACTCAGATTTCTTGGAAACGACCAATAAACGCATACTAATCTGTTAATTGCGAAAAGTATATCATCAGTGTATGATTATGTTTATTTGCCGTTTAAAGGAAATCTGAGTTTGTTATTGGTCGAAAACGCAAATTTGACAGGTGAAGGGAATTTTCAGTAGTAATATAACAAGTGCATTGGAAATTATCGATAATTTTGCACAAGTTATATTTTGTCAGCAAATTTCCTTCACCTCACCTACCTGTCAAATTAAATATATGTTATGTCAAATTATACAGGTACTGTCAGAGTGGTGTGTTAGGGGTGTGGTTTAATTTATATTAAAGTAACGCTACTGGTCGCCGAAATTCGTCAAAAAATTATCAAGACAAAAATATTTACTTCCTTCTAAATTTATGTTTTCGACAATTACAAATTCAGATATCTTAGAAACGACCAATAGACGCGAAAAATAATAATTGCGAAAAGGATATTATCAGTGAATGATTATGTTTATTGGTCGTTTCTAGGAAATCTGAGTTTGTTATAAGTCGAAAACGCAAATTTGACAGGAGGATCAACATCTGACAGGGCAATGTAAAATTATTACCGTGTAACAATGCTTCTATTGGTAGTTTCTAAAAGATTTAAGTTTAGTGATTGGTTGAAAACTCAAATTTTACAGGTGAAGAAATTTTCTATAATAGAAACGCAAAACAAGTAAAGTAAAATTTAAAAGGTGTGTTTAATGGAAGCGAAATATATTATTTTCTCTTTAAAAACATTTTATTGCCCCGACTTACCCACCCACTATAAGATAGCGAATGTATTCCACAATATTTGATCTAAAAATAACTACTTCCTACGCCAAGAAATTATAATACTGTGCTATAACATTATATACGGTTATCTCGTCATTTGTAAAACAATATTTATACATACCGTCGTCTCTATTATACTGCAATAATAAACAGCAAAACAATTGCAAGGTGTGTTCGTTTGGATGCATATGTTGACGTTTTGTGATAATACATTTATAATTAATCGTTATGTATTTGCAACAGAAATTAATTATATCAAATTTAATTGCAGTGTATACAGCATTTTTTACTAAATCATAAATATCATAATGCAGAATGTCGTAGTAAAAAGTTCCCAGTCCTGCAACTTCTTTATTTTATGAGATAGAGCCTTAGTGTTTATTACAAAATATTTAACCTTATGTATTGGTGGTCCTTGGAAGAACCACCACCAATATGGGTCAAAACTGGTAAGCTGTGTTCGCGATTATAGGCCTAGTTGTCATTTAATACCTTCGCTAATGCTTGGTGGTAGTATATTAGACCACTTATTGCAAATTAGTCATGCAGCACGCGTAAAACTTAAAAGTGGTCATTTATGCAACCACCAACGCCGTCAAGACTAGTGTTTTTTTAGGTGGTGAGGTGTTTGTTATAAAATAGTTATTTTTGTGAATTTCTGTTGAAAGTTTGAGCAAGAAAATTTCCGATTTTGGGAAGATTATATCATAATAGGTTAGTCTTTGTTAAAATTACAATAGTTTTAGTTGTATTTGTAAAAAAAAAATTGGATAATACCATTTTATTAATGATTACAACCTAAAATAGGACAAAGTTTGTACATTATTATTTATACAGGGTGTCCTAAATTCGAGTAAATGCATGGGGATCTCGCTTATCTTAAGAGCTACGAGGTCGGTTAAATTAGGGCAAAGTTGCGAAATTAGATGCTCATTAATAATCCAAAGAGAAATTAAAAATATCTCAAACGGTATCCGAGAAAATTAGGAAAAACTGGAAAATACGATTTTTGAAAATCGTCTATAACTCCTTTGGAGTTTGAAATATTTTAAATGTGTAAAAAGTTGCCCAAGCAACTTTTTAAGCCGAATCAAATAGTGGCCACAAATTTTTTCTAGATTGATTCGTTTTTCTTTTATGACAACCAACTTTATTTTTTCTTATGGGGGCAATTTTTGCTATTTACATAATCAAATGGCATTTATTTTTCTGAATCCATTGATGTATCACACATGGTATTTTACTTTTTCTTTCATTGTCAAATTTCAAAAAATACGTTTTAAACAATAACCAGTATAAATCAGGTTGGCCGGTCATTGTAGTTTATGTTGTTTCCATGACAACCGATCAACAAACTAAAAGTTTTGAAGGCCTGTTAGTCGTAAAAATGAACTTTAATAACGAAGAAAAACGCGATATGCTGCTCATAAGAAAAAACAAAGTTGGTTGTCCAAAACAAAAACGAATCGACCTAGGAAAAATTTGTGACCACCATCCGATTCGGCTTAAAAAGTTGCTTTGGCAACTTTTTTACACATTTAAAATATTTCAAACTCCAAAGGAGTTATAAACGATTTTCAAAAATGGATTTTCCAGTTTTTCCTAATTTTCTCGGATACCGTTTGAGATATTTCCAATTTCTCTTTAGATTATCAATAAGCATGAAATTTAGCAACTTTGCCCTAATTTAACCGACCTCGTAGCTCTTAAGATAAGCGAGATCCCCATGCATTAACTCGAATTTGGGACACCCTGTATACTGCATTCACTGAAATTAGTAATTTTTGTGTAAAATGGATAGGTAGTATGGTAACAATAGTTTATGCACTTTGCTTTTGGGAATATTTATTGCCGCTTAGTTGTTATAGCTCTTTTTTTAAATTCCAGTGCAATGCCTAAAACTGGTTTGTAATATAACCAGATTTATAATTTCATCACAATATGAACAAAAATAAATGGTCATTCAATGACCTGGAAAACATGTCAAACGAACAATTTGATCATTAATTTGACTGCAATGGAGTATCGGACCAACAAGTTTTTGATTCCGATATTGGAGTAGATAATGATGCTGAGGATGTATTGCCCGTTCCTACAAAATCATATGTACATGCAGAACCGGGAGGCAGTGGTACTTCTGGATATTCTATAACTACAAGAAAATCTTCAATATCAAGAGGACTCTGATGATTCCATTTGCGATCCAGATTATCAACCTGAACCTGGATGCGACACATCAGGTGACCATCAAAATAATATCTCACACATCATTTTAGATGAACAAAATTTTGAACCCTTGTGTGACCAAAACGAGACACATATTCAACGGAAACCAAGACTATGAAATGAATGAAGATACTGAAAATGCACGGGTGGAAAAAACGCGCGTCCCAACCGCAAAAATTTCAAACTTTTTCATTGTCACAAGCTACCGGTCAAGTAAACATTAATATGGAAGATTAGATTCACCTTTACTATACTTTTGTAATGTTTTTTACTGAAAATGTGTTTGATGTGATTATACGCGAATCTAACAAACATTCCTAGCAAAAAATAATGAATAAATAAGATAAATTAAAATGTGGTCCTTATTTAAGCCACCTAACACTTTTGTTTAATTTACATATCAAATGCTCACACATCAAGACCGCCAGCCAACGCCTTATTGGCAAAAAAATACTTATTTACAAAAAGCTATTTAAAAACAATCATGTAAACCCTACCGTTATGTATGCCCCAAAAAAAGTTGGAAATATTCATAGTAGAGTACTTCACCCTTAAGGGCCAAAGGCTTGCAAGTAAGTAGTTTTTGTGCTATTTATAAAAACAATCAAAAAAATACGTTTTCGATTTTGGCTTCTTACTTGTTTATTAGAAATCATACTTAAAATATTTTTCGACATTATTAGGACATGTAGATTTGAAATTCGTTAATAAATTTCACCTATCTTCTTTTGCTTTTGTTATTTTAAATACGGGTTGTAGTTGGCTGTGACACCATTAAAGATAATTCTTTGATGTATGGAATGTTGGGTTTATCTTTAAAAATAAGTAAGTTATTACAATGCTATCGTATTTATTAGGTTTAATCAAAGTAGCCATTAAAAAACAAAACAAAACATCACATAAATAAACTAGCTACTTGATTAAACACACAAAAAGTTTAAATACCGTAAGATACTTTTTACATTTCAAAATAATTTATGATTTTTCAGTTACTATTACTATTCAATCTAAATTATAAAATGCGTTTTAGTGTGGCCTACTCTCAGTGGGCAATACAAATTTAACCCTTTCAAACACAGAATAAAAAATACTTAAAAAAATTTAATGAAATTTTATAAATACACTTAATATGATTTAAATGAAAAGTATTTATGTTTTTTTAGCAAAAAAAAATTCGTTTATTTAAACAATATCATATGGCTACGCAGTGAAACCACATTGCATTAGTGATATGTGGAACAAAATAAATAGATGAGTTTTAATATTATAATTTATGCTATACGCTCACATAAAAGCATATACATTTTTATAACCAAAGAGAAGTTATCTTACAAGATATTTGAAAAAACAGTTTTTTACCGTCGAAAGGCAAAAACCCACTTTTTATCGACTAAAATTATGAATAATTTGGTGCACAAACGCATAGTGGTTTCATAATGAAACCACATAATTTTGGGAAAGAATTTTAAAAAGTTTTTCAAACTTTTATAAGAAGTACTTTCTTATGAACATATTAAAATGATTCGTGCAAAAAATGTCACCTAAAACGGCCTTTTAGTCATTTTTTTAACATAAATCACTTTTATTTCATTATCTTGGTAAAGTACCGACTAAAATATGTATTCCATTGGCTACTGAATATATTTGAGCAAATTTTACGCCATAGATCGACAGATGGCGATACTATAGGGCACATACGCGTGATTCCCGAATAAATCTCTATACTTTTAGACTAGGAATTTTTGAAAGTGTGGTTTCGCAGTAAAACCACAAGAGTTAAGTTCTGCACTTTGGAAAAGATCATGTTTTTCTAAGCATATTTTTTTTTATTTAATAAACTTTACATAAAATAGCTAATCTTAATTCATTAGTTGTATTTAACTGTCTTTTTAAGATTGACTGTTTTTAGAACATTCCTTCACATACTGAGTATACTAGTTTTCGTGAACAACATGGATATCTCGTAAATGGTAAGATATCCAGAGTATGTTAAACGGGTCAAAATGATCTATGATTTTGAATAACTATTCTATGAAAAACAAATTCTTTAAAAAATAGATATTTTTGCGCTACTAATAAAAAACAATCAAACGACCTTTTCAATTCTACTCAAAATATCTTTCGACATTATCGGGACACGTTTTTGCGTAGATTTAAGATTTGTTAATAAATTTTACTTATCTTCATTTGTTTTTGTTATTTTAAGTCCAACTTTTTTATTTTAGATGCGGGTTCTTGTTGGCTGTGACACCAATAAAAATATTATTTTTTAAATCTAGGTACGGAAAAAAGAGTCTTTAATTTTTCGAAAAATATTTTAAGTATGATTTCAAATAAGCAAGTTATAATCAAAAATTAAAAACGTAATATTTTTGTTTTTTTTTTCACTACCGAAAAAGCTATTTATTTTGTTCAAGTTGGTTTCCATAGAAAAGCTGCTCCTAAATCTTAAATCATAGCTCATTTTGATCCGTTTAACCAACTCTGTATCTCTTACCGTTTACGAGGTTCCCATGCTGTTCACGATAAGCGGGACACCCTGTATATGAGGGGTTCATAAAAACAATAATCAGTAAAAACGTTCTATTTAGGCTCAAAAATTAGCTAAGGCACCTTGTAATTATTAGAAGCCTTTTAAATAATTTTGGTACTTCTTTTCTTTTTGACAGGGATCTGGAATTGATCTAACGTGTGCCCTTTTATTAAAAAAGTTTCTAGCAAAAGGAAGGTAAATTATACACTATGTAAAAAAAAATGAAATGCAATTCGAAAAAAAGAAGAATATTAAAATTATATTTCTCAGCAACAATTAAATCTAAGTTATAACCTTATAACCAATATTATGGTTTTTCTTTGTGAAAATTCTTTTAAGGTTTTTTAGTTGTGTATCTACATACACATTTTTTAAATTTTGCTTTCCTTGTATTTTGTCAAACGCAATTTTAAACGAGGTTGCATACACAAACCCTAAAACCTAAAAGTAGACTGTTGTCCCTGATTGATGATCCTGCCAACTAAATCACAGCACTACTCAAAAATTAGTCTAAAATTTATACCATTTTCGGAGTTATGGAGACCAACTTTTTTTTTATTAATAACTTTGGTGGTAATTAAAGCCAGTAATATAACGTATTCAAATAGACTTAGTTTTATCTAATGCTATTCCATAACTTTGGTGTTAACAGAAATTAATTTAAATTAAAAATGAACCTTCTTTAACCTAAAGCGGATTTTACCCAAATTTTGATAAACTAGTTTACTAAGATACTTCGAACTATCACGAAATTATATTTGCTACATTAATTGCATACCCTTGTACTCCACAAATGTTCAGGTTATGGCCATTACTAGTTTTAATTCATAAATTAATTACTCGAACAAGCTAAAAATTAATTTGAACCACCTTTTTTTGTTGGCGATATGTAGCTATAATGTGAACAGAAAATCGTGAACTGTAGTTTCAATATTTTCTCGTGCAAATGCGCCTATTGTGTATGATTGAAATGTATGGCAAAATATTAAAACGTGAGTTCATAATTAAAAACTCTGGTATTACCATAAATATTACGAGAAATTAGTAGTCACTCATGCATATACAATTTACAATCATTAAGTCTGTAAGATAGGATGAATATTTAAGCTCACATTCTGAACAGAATTCTGAGTTGTGGTGAAAAACATTTGTTTTGTAGAATCATTTGAAACATTGCATTCATTATTTTTATAATGAACAGAACTGTAAATTGATCCATCGTAAAAAACAATTTACGAAAAATTAAAAATATTACAGTAGATATAGGAGTGATATGTCGTAAATACCGAAATAATCACAAAACACAGTGATTTTTGTAAAAATTTGCTATCAGTCTATTTTTGAAAAAAAAAAAAATTATTTAGTCATAAGACCTTCTACTGCTAGGTGTAGGACTGTTGTGTTGTGCTGATTTTTTTCATGTTTTTCTGTCTTGTGCTAGCTTTTTTTATGTCTTTCCATTTGATGTTTCTATCCATGGCTGCTTTTTTAACTTCGCCTTGCCAGGTTTTTCTCGGTCTACTTTTGTTTTTTCCCTGTGATCACAAGCTTTTCTGGTAATCCTAGCTTCTTTCATCCTATAAATATGGCCCAACCATCCCAGCTTTCTTTCTTGTATTTTTGTTTCAACTGATTTCATCTTTAATTGTTCTCTACAGGGTTCTCGTTTTTCGCGGGCAACTATAGGGATCTCGTAAACGGTAAGAGTTACGACTTCGGTTAAATTGGGGCAAAGTTGTATATTCAGGTGCTTAATAATTTGACGCAAACAGAACTTATCTAGCTCTTTTAGTTTTTGAGATATAGGGAAAAAAGTAAAAAAGTGGATTTTTGTTTTTTGCCCGTAACTTTTTCATTTGATGTCAAATTTCATTTTTGTAAAACATTTTCAAGGCCACTTTTTGCAAGGAATCAAATTCCCCAATTATATTTTCCGTGCGACGTTTCGTTTTTTTAAAACCATCATCAGGTCATTTTTTTCTTGTGGACGCTATATCTGATTTTAACGCCAATTTGTAGAGCATTTTATTCTGAATTGGACAATGTATAACAGTTGGCACTTTTTTTGAAACTTTTTACGGAAAAAACCGGTTTTTCAACAAAAACCGTTATAAAAATAAAGTTCTTGAATTCGGTTAACCGTTAACCAAAATTTTTTTCTGTTTCTAGCCCTGCTTGAAACAAACATAATCATTTTTATATATAAAGATGTTTCAATCAAAATCACTTATCTTTTTATATAATTAGTGCGTATGAACAGAAATCAGTCAAACTCTCGAAGGACCATAAATTGAAGTACAAACGAAAGCGTTGGGTTTACGTACCAGTTAGATGCACATACACACCGGCACATGGGCAATTTTCGATTGTTCTTCTTGCCCGAAAAGAGGCCTTTTTGGCGGGCATGCGCGACGGCTATGAAACCAACCAAAAAGGCGCGACAAAAAGACAAATTTATAAATGAAACAAAACGCACATTAAGCCAAACGAACGATACCTAACAATAATGTATACATAGAATCCCATGAAGGTATGCTAGATTTCTTCTAATGAAGTGAGGAGAGTCTTGAAACTTGTCTGCCATCTCTACAAAAAATTCTTCGTTTATAAAAAAAATTAAATTTAAAATAAATCGCTCAAAATGTCGGGCACTTATCCAACAATCACTTCTAAAAACATAAAGTTAGACTCTTAAAAAATATTAGTCCTTCTACTCGTTCTACTGTTAGGTGTACGACATAAAACAATTAATGTTTCAAGTTACACAACACGACATTTATTTTGTTAAAGATTTTTCTAAATTATTAGCATTTTACACATCTTACATCAATTCAAAATCTAAGAAATATTAGTCAAATCTGCAAAAAAATTACAAATTTAAAAAACAAATAAGATATTCAACCCTTATTTATTATGACTTTACTTTTTGCATAAAAATTACAATAGCTACTATTTAAGGACTTCCAATTAAATATTCATTTTCAAAATGAAAACTAAAAACCATTCGATAATTTGCTCTTAAAAAAGTATTAAAAAGTAATTTTATCCCAATTTTTAGGAATAACTATAACATTGAATTGAGTAGGCAGAACAGGCAGTTTGCCTAAATCAGGGTTTCCCAAACTTTTTAAATTTAGGATCTCCTTCAAAATTACAGCGAACCTCAATGAATTGTTTGATAGACAATATTTTGTTCTACCGTGGCAAATAAATTTGAATGATATTTGAACATCATAAAAAGGCTTGGGAACCCCTTCCTTAGGATTCAGGGATCCCCAAGGTTGAAGAAGGAGAAGACAAGACTATAATTGATGTTTGTTCTTAACGCCAGTAATAATTTGGGGAGAATATAGAGAATTTCTAGTATTTCAGACGATGACTTTTAAAGCATTAAAAGGCACTGCTTTTATTCTAGAAATAATTATATATTAATTAAAAATCATATATTTTATAACTTACTTTTGTTAGAATAAACATTTAACTTATTATCGACCAAATTGTGCATATGTTGCAGCCTTACGATTGAATTCGTCATGTTATCAAATGTTTAGTCATTTTTGTTTAACGGATACGAAGTTAAACACATGTATATGACTATTTGTCTGAATATTTTAAATATTTTATTGCGACTAGACGTTATGATAATAATATAACTAACTGTATAGATTCATGCACTAGGTAAAATGTTGGTTGTTTTCCTTGAAAATGGTGACTGCTTACTTTTGAGTTTATTAAAGCTGGCGGTTCCAACAATTTTTGTGATTTGAAATTACATAAAAGATAACTAATCTGTGCTTTTATTTTTAGTTTTTCATTGAAGAACAGAATAATTTCGATTAAAACAAAATTTAATATTAAACAAAAATTACACACTTACTTTATAAAATCCTTACAATAAATACGCATTTTTTTATATATTGGGCAAATAAATAATCCTCTTTAAAAAATAAAAGTACTTATAAAAAATAATATAACATAAAAATATCTTCCTAGTCTTTAGTATATTTTGTGGGCGATTTTTCTCGTTTTGGTTGTTTGCTAGTCTGCTAGCCTCTTTTTTTAGCGTTTTTGTCTTGTCCAATGTTTTCCTAGGTCTTCCTCTAGCTTATTCCCTGCTCTTTTGTTTTCCATATGCAATTCATCTGTCTTACCTCGTTCATACAGATTAAGTGTTATGGGTTCTACATTAAGTTCTTATCTTATTTTGTCGTATCTCATTTAATTCCTTTTTGTTTCTCCTTTAAACCATAATTCACATTAGCTGAAGTGTACTTTTTGTATCATTGCTTCAAATCCAACTTTCGCTTCCATATGTAGAATCGGTCTGTAGATCTTCCTGTATATTGTTGTAGGTTTCCTGTTTATTTTTTTATTGTCTATTAATGTATCAGGTAATTTAAACATTGTGGTTTATGACAAAAAAAAAATCAAAATAGACTCCAGCTGTTCCTGACAACGATCTACAAGGGTGTATGTATATGTCTTTTTTTTTTAAATCGGAATTTTTAGGATCAATATCATTTATAACACTTTTCTTCGCTGTTAAAATTTTGCCCGATTTGAAGTGGTCCAGATGTTTGAAGACGTGGTAATCTGTTCTAGATAAGTCAGGTGAATATGGCGGATGCTGAAGAATTTCATATTCAAGTTAATTAAGTTTCATATTTGCGATGTGTGGGATCTTGCATTATCATGTAACGTATTAGGTCCCTGGTGTTTCAGAAGTATGTGTCCGCTGTAATGCTTTCACCGGTAGGTAAGAAGGAATAGTGGATAAGTGCGCAAATGCCCCACAAAACTGTTAGCAAAAGCTAGCGTGGATGTATTAAGCGCTTTGGGGTATGTCGGCACCCATTTGTCCAGTTTTTTGATTTGAACTATGCACCTATGACATGGAGATATCGTAAGAGTTGTATGGTCAACACTTAACCTTTCAGCAAGTTCTGCTGAAGTCTGAGACGGATCTTCTTCAATCAAGGTGCTTAAAACATCGTTGTCAAGACAACAACTGACAATTCATATGTACCACTACCAACCTATTATTTTTGAGGACATGGTAAATTTTTGCTACTTTACTGATTTCTTTATTAATTTTTCATCCATTTTTTCTCGTTTCCTAGGATTGTTACCCCAAATAGTTTAAGCTCTCTACCTCTTCCAGTTTTTTTTTAAATTTATCTGGCCAACAACTAAATGCCTGGATGTTTTCCATCATATTATCAAACACCTGGTCCTATTTACTCATTTAATGAAATGACTAAAATATGCAGACATCTAATCAAATTCTTCAATTTCGTACACCTGTGACGACAAATTTCTTATTTAGTCCAATGACTAGGTATTTGATAAAACGACGGATTTTAGCGTTTAGTTACGACATTAAAAAAAAGTTTATGGACATTGAATTGAATGAACAAGGTTCACACATGTCTGCCACAGCGTACAGGGTGGTCCAAATTCGATGGACTTACATGGATATCTCCCTTAATAATTAAGATAGAGAAACGGTTAAATTACCAAAAATGTACAGTTTTTTTAGACAAACTCAAAACAATTTTCAAATATATTCTATCATGTCCGATTTTTCTTTCTAGAAAGATAAAAAAACCTTTGTAACTTGCGTATTATTGAAAATAAATTAATCAACCTTAGTATATTTGGAAGGGAAAAAAATAAGGAATATAAATAGTTCATAGCCAACTATAGATTCCATTTAAAAAAGGTGAATTTGTGTCATAACTTTTTAATGGCGAGCGTAAAATAGTTATTTATGTATCTGTTAGCTGGCCTCGACTACGTCTCGACCAGCAAACCAGACGCGGCCGAAAAAGTTACACGTTTTGGCCGAGGTGCATATTACATTTTTTGTGCGATCGAATTAAAAACAATTTAAATTTTTAGTAATTTTTAAAATTATAGGTTAGAAACTACGTGACATACTGTCACTGACAGATGACGGCGTATGTACTGCATTACCGGCCCTCTCCTTAGCAACGGCCGTAAAAGTTACTTTTTCGGCCGTTGCTAAGGGTAACGGCCTGAAAAGTAACTTTTACAGCCGTTGCTAAGGATAGGGCCGGTAATGCAGTACTTTATAATTGCTAACGCGTCCGTCAAACAGCTGTTTCTAGTACGATCGCACAAAAAAGTTTTTGTAGTACTGCCGTAATATAATAATAATATAAAAATATTTAAAAATAATCTTCATAAACTTTTTCGATATTTAAAACAATAAGGGAGATATGACATATTATAAATATAATTAAAACAAACAGTTTTTCTTTAATAACTCAAAAACCGGAAATGATAGAATATTTTTGAAAACGGTTCTGAGTTTGTCCCAAAAAACTGCAGACTTGGTAATTTATCCATTTCTCTATCTTGACTATTAAGCGAGATACCCATGTAATCCTATCGAATTTGGACCACCTTGTACAATGCTGTTTTCACACTCCATCAAAATGGTTGCTGCATGTGTTATTATTGGTAAATGATTACTGGAATAGATCTTGCGATAATTTAAATAATTAATAAATAAACTATATTGGTAACCACAAGCGCCGTTCCCACGCAATTACTTTGTAATTATGCACATAAAAATATCTGGACATTCACAGATTATGTTTCAAGTCACAATAAATTATATTATTCATCGATATTAACTGTAAAGAAAGCACGATAATGTTACATATTTACATTTTTTGTCTTGTGCTACGTGACAAACCACTTTTCTAAGGCGGTTATCGATACCTTGACAAATAATATTGATTCTTGTGTATGGAAACTTCCATATCGCAGGACAAAAAGGAAAATCTATTTTTGCGAGGGCGATTTATACTTCTTCTCGTTCGTTTGAATATCACTATTATATTTATCACATCAATGTTTTCGCAAGAAATCGTTGCTGGTAACTGTATGTCGACTGTCACAAAGGAGGTTATATTCTAGTTCTTAATTTGTTGTTGACTGTGAGAAAACGTTGGAAAACAACATGAGAAGTTATAATAATAAAAGCGCTTTTACTTGGAAATGTGACTTGCTATTTCTGTCATGCAAGTCATTCCCTTTCTGCAACTGATTTGTTTTTCTTGGTAGAGCAAAGGTTTAAACGACTTGTAAGAATTAAAACTTTTAGTTAAATAATTAAATAAGCGATTCCTAGATCTTACTCGACTTGGAGGATTTTAAATTTCGTACGCTGTGATAATTATAAGGTTTAACATAGGTAAATATGAATTTGTTTAGAAAGTTTTCTTAAGCGCGATACATACTTTGCTAACTAAAGACTGAAAATCAGATAAATTAATGTCCTATATCTAATGCTCAATGTTCATTTAATATAATTATTATGTATAATATTATTGCAGAGGCAGTGAACCGATTGTATAAATACTTTTGCACAACAATTTTTTATCCTGTAAATAACTTCACGTGTTGTGTAAAATCAAAGAAAGTTTAAAGTAAAAATAGTGACTGCCACTATAAAATTTGATGTAAGAGCCACAACACTGATAGTGATACAAAATTTAATTTTGCATGTGAAAATGAAAAAAAAAATGTGTGTAGTATTTAAAGGGAAAAAAACAAGTTTTAATGGTGTGAAGTTGCATTTAAAATAAAACGATATTTTGGACACCCTCTAGGTAATGTTTCGATTGCAAAAATTGCAATATGAACTCCAAGGTTTCTTCTATCCATAGTCTCAATTTGAGCGTTTTTCTTTAAAAATGGCGGCGGTAGATAATTAATATAAGCATCACGATGACAATCAAAAAAATTTCAAAAAAGTCCCAAAATCTAAAAATTGACTGCACTTAGGTATAGAGAATGCTATCAAAAGTTCCTATAAAATAACGTGTTAAAACCAAAAATGCAATAAAAAATGGACCATTGTATTTGAAAGAAGAAAGTAGACGTCAACTTCCAGTATATCCGGAAGTGTCGCCATCTTGAAAATACTTTCAATAAACAGATCAGATGCCATTATGGTCAACCAAAATTTCAGATCAATTTCATTCTTCATATATTTTTAATGCCCGGTCCCAATCAATCACCTGTATAGTTAATTTTTTTATTCCCTAATCTAAGACATCAAACTATTTTTATATCTGTGTATGAGTAGGCCAAAAAATAAGAACTGGTAAGATTTTTTTAAGATTTTGATTATATTTTAAATGATAAATGTTACTATAGTCTATTAGCAGTTACAACAACAAAATTGTGACCCCCATTTAGGCACATAAAATGTTCTTTATGAAATGATACGTTATTTCTCGATAAATATCAAATACTTAAAAATGTTTAAAAGATTTGAAATGTAATAAATAATATATAATAGGTATTTGATCTTAACAAAAAAATGTACCAATCAGTTTTGAAAGAAAACATTGGATGACATCTTTTTACATTTATTAAAATTTAGATTTTTTAATGCTATTGTAGGCAGCTTTATTCACTATTCAGAAATATACAGGGTGTTTCTTAAATATTGCAAAAAATTTGGGAGGTGATTCCCTATGAAAAATTAAGGGGATCTTTCATATAAATTATTTTCCTTTTACTTCTCCTTTCGGAATATCACCCCCCTAAAGATGAGCAGTAAAATTAGGTTTTTATTTTATTTCTCAAATTGGGATAAATGAAGGAGAATTATATTTATGGTAGATGTTTTATACTTATAAAAAGGTTTTCCATAGTAATATATAATATTTTCAATCAACTTCCACCTTCACAGGGAGCTGAAAAGTGCAACGCCTGTTTTTTTATCAGAACTTTCTGGTGGGTTGAAATTTTGCAAAAATATAGCAAATAATATCTTATTTAAAAGAAGAAAAAACAGCTCCGTAGCAAACTTCGCAGCTCATAAGAAAATACGAAATTAGTGGTAACATCTCAACAATGGTATGTGATAAAAAAATTCTAAAATAACAGTTACAGTCTTCATTAAAAAGTACCCCAAGAAAATATTAATAAAATTGATCTAATGCTTAAGACAAAATATTTATGAAAGAAAAAATAAATTCAACATTTTCATATTTTTTGCCATAACTTCTGACGTACGAAAAATTTTGTACTTTTAAAAATTGATTGTAGCTCCTCTTCCACTTGAAAATAATTCATCTAATTTAAATAAATCTGTATCTCTTATAATAAGCGAGATCCCCATGCTGGAAATGTAATCCGGGACACCAATTACATTTCCAAAAAAAAGTTAAAAATGCAGTGGAAAAATATTTACAAAGTTATTTCAGAAAAAAAATAACGGATCGTACATTTCTTGGCATACCTTTTAAACTAAAACGCAAATAATCTATTCATTTTGTGTAGCACACTTAGATCGATTTTTCATATTTTTCAGCATGTCAAATGCTCTACTAAGAAAATTAGTAGGTATATTTGATTCAATAAATATGGAGCTAAACTGTATTTTTTCTAGATAAATTTTTCCCTAAATTTGTTAACGTTTAAAAAAAAATTAAACGATCGTAATTAAAAAGATAACAAAAATAGAAAAACAGATTTTTCAGTTTTTTATAAAGGTTATTAATCTATCAAAAAAATATGAAAGACCTTGCTGATTTTTGTTTAATGACCAAACATTCTGGGTACGGTAGGTACTGTATTTTAATCAATTTTATTATTTATTTTTTCTGCCTAATTTAGCATGGTAATTTGATTTCTAACTCTCCAAGGCTACTTGACACCTAGACGTGTTTATTATTATTTCATCCGAATCGCCCAACAGTGATCAACAACTAATAAAGACTCGTGTTTATTAATCAAGCTAGCGTATCGTTGTCTAGATATTCGCGGCTTTGTAAAAGCAAACATTTGTAAATCACCTTGTATTCGTAAATGTATTACAGAATATACAGAAATTAAATTACTATTGGTTGCCATTGACAACCGCCGTCTGGATTCACTAGGCCCAGTCAAGGGAAACGACCAAGCAAATAGAACCTTCTCGATCTGGAATTATATAACAAAACTCAACTGAACAAAATTGTGTAATGTTAAGAAAGGTTAAATAAATCAATAACGCTCCTTTTTATAATTTGATGTTTACTTTGTTAAGACAGAATTTCTGACCATGGAAACGTGAGCAATAGGAAAAATTAATGAGCTGTGCTTTTTAAAAACAAAATTATGAAAAATGCATAACTGCTTTTTAGGTTTCAAACTTTTTTTTTGAATATTGGCTTTAAGGTTTATCCAAGCTATTGTCTCTTTGTTTAAAGGCGTTAAGACCCTAGACTGGCCCTAGGGCAGGGGGCGAACCTTTTTATTTCCGCGTGCCAATTTTTTAAAATTTTCACATTTTGAAATACTGGCGTGCGAGGTAACTTTAATGGGGAAAAAAACATTACTGATTGTGAGGAGATGAAGAGTAAATATTACTACAATATTTGTATTAAATGAATATTTTTTATTGACTACTAATAAAAATTTGTGATTAAACAACAACTAAAGATACATAACTAAATTTTAAAAGAAATAATAAATATTTTACTAATAGAAAGATATAATTAGACAAAATAATAATTAAACATTACATGTGTTTACTTTTCAAACAACATTAATTAAGTGAATACCTACAATAACAATTAAAATATGAGTTTCAAAGCGATTTTTGTTGTTAAATACTTTTTATTGTTTTTTTTTATATCAGGTTGGTATTTGGTTACTTTTAATGGAATGCTTGCTGAACTAGATTCATCCGTTAATGTTTTTTATTAAATTCATCTGTGAAAACAGCGACTCACATGCATATGCGGAAGAAAATATAGTTAAAATACCCGACGCCAATTTCTTTAAAGATTTGAACTCTTCTCAAATCGTTTGCCAGGCAATATTAATTTTGCTTTCAGTATTATTATTTTTTTTTTTCTCCAAACGTTCTCTTTCAATAATCTCTAAATTTTTCCTTAAGTCAATAAACTTTTGCCTCCAAATTGCACTTGGTTGAAAAACCATTAATTGCATTTCAAAATTGTCTAATTTTAACCATTCAAAAATTACCAAATCACGTTCATCAACTTTGATTAGGTCTTGATAAATTATGAATTTTGATTTCTTCAAAAATTTTAAACTGAGAAAATCGCGAAGAAAATGCATCTATTATTGATTCCACAGCTGTGGTTAAACCTTCAGTTAATTGAATTTAATTTATTTCAATTTGACGTGTCGGAGTTTTTATTAAAAAAAAAAAGGAAAATATTTGAAGGCATGAGAAGCAATATCTCGTTTAAGTACTTTTAATTCTGTTTGAAATTTGCATAGTTTTGAAACAAAATGGATGTATTTTATTTAAATAAATATAATTTGTTGTTATTAATTTATTATTTAAAAAAAAGTATTAATTTAACAAAAGTTTTGGGAAAGTAACTATTGCTCCCGCGTGCCAATACAAATTTTCTACATGCCAGCTGTGGCACGGGTGCCATAGGTTCGAGGTCAACATCTTAAGACAATCATGGTAAGTTTTTGTATAAAATTAACTAAACTTCTGAAATATAGAAGAATTTGAATATTTAATGAATGCTAAATCAACTTGATAATACATGCATACAATATCCTTATTAGTCTTAACAGTCTTAACGTTAAATAATATTTTATAGTTATGTATACGAAAAAAAGTGCAGAAAATTTTAACAGTTTGGGGTTGCTTTTACAATTACTTAAGGAAGTATGTATTTTCCAAAAAAAAAACAATAATTCATCACTTAATAAATTTACCATACTACTTTGATTAATCGAAAGCTGATTTTCATAAAAAAAAATTATTGTCAAAGATAGCTAAGTTATACAAGATAATTAAAATTCAAAAAGATCTAGTCTATTATTAGAGATATACCACAGGTTAAAATGTGGCCAATTTCTTGAACTTTATGCTGATTATTGATAACAAAATATATTTCAATCCACATCCGTTTTCATAAAAATTGACAAATTTTGAAAACTTATTTTTCGTATAGTTACTTGGTATAAAATTTTGTTTTACACAATTTTTTATTCAGCATTTAATATGGCAACACAAATTTTTGCCTTCTTCCTGTTTTTAGACAATACTTTTCTATTATTTTTTACAGGCGCCATATTTGATTTTTACATATTTGGTACCTATAAACTTTTTCTGATTTAAAAAATGTATTGCTTCATAATGTTACTTACCTACATCAATGGAGTAGATATTGTAAAAAAACTGATTAGCACAAAATATGCTCTTGAAAAACAGTAAAATTAATTAGCTTGGTAAAAAAAGCCTAACAAATAAATTAGATTTAGTCCTATAAAAGGTTCCATTCTTTAGATTAACACAATGTATTTAATTAAAGAAACAAATATAGAAACGTTACAGTTTCATAAAAGGTTTATTTACAAATGTACCTCAAAAGAAGATAGCCAAATTCATTCTAGTACACTCCTTGAAAAAACATTTAAAAAATTTAAGTCAAAAACAAACTTAAATATTAAAAAATTTATCAGCAATTAATTAAGACAACAGTAATTTTTATTTTTGACTATTTTCGATGTAATTTCAAGTAATAAGTTATTTTGAGCCGTCTTCTTTAGGAACAAGTTTTTAAAAATGTTCCGTAAAACTATAAGTAGGGGAAAGGACCCTATATTGGACCACGTAAGAAAAAATAGCTGCAAAGTAATAATCTGGTCAAAATAAAATCAGAAAAAATCTTAATAAACATATTTAAGTTGTTAATAAGCAGTTAAGCTTATCAAATAGACCAGAATCTTTCCCAAATAGTTGCAAAAAAATGTTATAAAAATAACCTTATTGGTCCACTTTAGGAAACAGGTATCTTAATTTGAACCATCCATCTCCTAAATTGGACCAGGTCTGTTTTTCATTATTTTGAATGAAAAAAAAACTATTTATTAAAAAAGAAAGAATGAACTGTACTCCAAAAAATATTCACTATTATTACAACACAAAAATATTGAAATAACCAAAAACGATCAATCATTGTCAGATTGGCAATTTACACATTCATAGTTGTTGTGACGCACATTAGCACACTTTAAATGGGCCCAGTTTTTGCAAGAAACGCATTGAATCCACTCTTCTCCTGAAAGTGATTGTGAAAATGGTGATAAACATACAATGCAACAACAATCTTCATCTTTAGATTCACTTGAAGAATCTTTCGTTACCTTCTTTTTCTTGTTGAGAATTTTTTGAGAAGATGGTCTTTTTTTTACTTAGATTTTAAAGAGCAAAATAAATTTCAAGTTAGTGCCTTTTTACATTGTTTTTCTTCTAATTCGTTTTTGTAAAAAAAAAAGTAGTACTTTAATTTGGACCGGTCCAATTAAGGAATTTTCTGGAGGTCCAATTAAGGGAACCAGCCAAACATTTACACTTTAGTGATAAAAACAATAATTATTGGAAATATCGTTAAAACCGGTATTAGCAAATAGTAAGTAGCGATTTCTTTAAAATGTACACTGAAAAACAACTAAAATGTACTCACCAAAAATATTTTATAGCTTAGATAAACTTCACTTATTTATACACCAACCGCCACAAAAAAAAAACATACGACTTTTTGAGGTTAAATAAAAGCAATAGAGATTCTTATTTTGGACCGATGCTAAATAAGACATTTTGACACAACTACCCACCAACAGAGTGTACAAATTGTTAACAAAAGTGTAGATAATAGGTACCATGGTCCAATTTAAGAAGCGGTCCAAATTATGGGCCTTTCCCCTACCTATCAAATTACATTTTGTTTTTCTTAATTTTTTAGCACTGCAGTATAACAGTAACAAAAATTTTACAAATCTCTCACCATATTACGTAATTTTTGTTTGTTCCCAAGGGTATATTCTTTTAATGCAAAAATAGCTTTCTTACAAAATCTGTTTCATTGATATTAATAATATAATGAAAAGATTTGTTTAGAAAAAAGAGAATAAGTTTTAGCCAAGTATGTACCATAAAAAATAGAAAAAAGAACGCTAAAGAAAATATAAAGTTGCCATAACGAAGTTTGTACAAAATTGAGATAATAAATGTCAGGAAAATGGGATTGTAGATATCTAAAATATATTTTAATATTATTAATCAGTATAAAATTTTGTAATTTAGAGGAAAACAAATCTCTGATCAGTCTATCTCCTATGGTAAGCGAGATTGGATTGA
Organism: Elmis aenea; assembly: GCA_947652605.1. Classification (NCBI taxonomy): domain Eukaryota; kingdom Metazoa; phylum Arthropoda; class Insecta; order Coleoptera; family Elmidae; genus Elmis; species Elmis aenea. The sequence goes on along the minus strand of OX393582.1, from coordinate 13,023,536 downwards.
TCTTTCTCGAATTCGAAACACCCTGTATATTACTTGGTAAGATTTTTCAAGGGTTTTAAAATTATTAGTTTAAAAAATATGGGATGTTATTTAAAAAGTGTAATAAATGGAAATAAGATTTTAGAACAGAATACGTCAAAAACTATGAACTTTAATTAAAATCTATTTTCATATATGAAAACAAGCTAGCGATCCCATCTTATTATGAACACCAAAGCTCCATCTCCTAATATAAATAGCCTTCAAGACTGGGGTGCTCTTAATGAGGCGCCTTTATTACACTGGTAGTGTTTGTTTACATGTTTACTAATGCAACTTTGTAAGCTGCACTTAAATGTTAAGCAAATTAGATGATAAAATCTAAAATAAACATTGTCAGGAATATTGAATTACAATAGATTTTACTACAAGATAATATAAAAAAAAAAAAATTGCAACGGAAAATAAACATAACTGTTTTAACTAAGAAGTAAGAAGGTACATCTAACAAACACACATATTTTTATTTATAAATGGGCACAGAAACAGCAAAAAAAATGTAAAGGCAGTTTTGATAAGTTTAAAGTGTTAAACTCCTAGTTTTTTGTCTACCCTGTATATTACACAAAAAGTAATTGTATGTTACTTATTTGACAGGATATCAGAGATAGCGTTAAACAGTGAGCTATACAACAATACAACTTTAACTTAGTATAAGCATTTAGATTATTCAATCAAATAAAGTTGATAAGTGTAAAACTATTATGCCATAAATTCATACAATGATAAGCTTAGACTGTACTAATAAACTATAATAAACACAATTCTGTGAATGAAAGTTGTTATACAGGGTGTCCCAGCCAAGACGAATTATTCGATAGCTCTGTTATTAGTAAGAATATTAAAAAAAGTTAAATATAAAAGTTGTTGGTAATCATTTACTACATAAACTAAAATTATTTTCAACTATACACAGTGTTTTGTTCTTGCGCTCTGATACCAAACATAGTTTTTTTTATGTAGAACACCCTGTATATTTTGTAATTTTTAGAGGTAAAATTAAATTTTCTTTCAAAAATATTATAGGTTGTTTATGTCTAAAATGAATAGTTTTTGAGTTATTAACGTTTTTTTGAAAATTTTGACAGATGCAGACCTTTATAAAAATATTTATATTTATTAACATAACAACACCAGAGCAATTTACTCTCGCAATTTATTAGACAATAGCGTCGTAGTGACTGTTGATTGGTTAAACTTTTAAAATAATATACAGGGTGTTCGTTTTACTCGGTCCATTTCGCTAAACTTTAAACGCATGTAAGTCATTTTTTTTTAAATGGAACACCCTATATATTTTTACATTTTCTTGTAGAAAATGTAATTATCTTCCAAAGTTATTAAGCATGTTTTATGTCTAAATATAATATTTTTGAAGTTATTTCGTTTCTTATATTTATTTGCGAGTATTTTACCTAAAATATCGGTAGTAGCCTTTGAAAATTGAAAACAATTTGTATGGACTGTCAACAAGAACAGTTAATCGGCACTATTTTCACTAGTATGCCATTAAAAATCCATATTTTTTAAGAGTTGTAGATACACAGCATAAATGGCAGCAAATAACATCAGAACTCCAACCCTTAAAAAATATGGATTTTTAATGGTCTGCATCTGTCAAAATTTTCAAAAAAACGTTAATAACTCAAAAACTATTCATTTTAGACATAAACATTCTATAATATTTTTGAACGAGAATTTAATTTTACATCCAAAAATTACAAAATATACAGGGTGTTCTGTATAAAAAAACGATGTTTGGTATCAGACCGCAAGAACAAAACACTGTGTATAGTTGAAAATAATTTTAGATAATGTAGTAAATGATTACAAACAACTTTTATATTTAACTTTTTTTAATATTCTTACTAATAACAGAGCTATCGAATAATTCGTCTTGGCTGGGACACCCTGTATAAAAAAGTAACATGTATGGTTTAATAAATGTTATTTATAATATTTTAAAGCATTTATTGTTAATGTTATCGGTAAAGGCTTAGCGTTTTTCAATGTATAGTACAAAAACAAAATTATTTTAAGTCATTTATTTTTAACACATTGAAGGAGTTTGTCTAAGGAAATCGATTTTAAACAATATTTTACGAAAAAAATTCCATTTATTGATTTCTTAAAGCGATATTATTTTCTTTTTTTAATATTATTAATTGTTTACCTGTCAATAATAATAATGAGCGGGGTTTATTGTTAGGTGTTTGTAATTTATGGTATCAGGGATAGAGAGTCAACCAGTCAACAGAAAAATAAACGACTCCTGTTAATATGTTATTGGTCCAACATGTTTATATTTTTTGTAGTAGATTATAAGTTTAAAATTTGAATTTGGCACTCCAGGATGTAGATAGAGTTAGTGTATAGCGTATGTTAGATTACCGTTGCCGGAATTGTATTGTAATTGGCAGAATGAGAGTGCGAATAAATGTTGTTACTGTTACCGCTCGTTTGATGTTTGCTCTCTTACAAAGTTTAGAATAATTTATGTGGATTTATGTGAGCCATCACCACAGTGTTCAGAAGTGGGATCAGGAACTGATGAAGTGATTAGTTTATAGTGTTGGATTAACAGGTTATTTTATAGTACTGATATCATTCGTACTGTAAACGTAAAACACATTTTTGAGATTAAGTTTTACCACGTGATTTCAATTTAAAAAATGAGTGAACACGAAAGTATTAGCGTCGGTTGATGATATAATAGCCAATGCAGTAAAAGCTATGATAGTTAGTGAGAATGCTAGAATAAAATCAAAAAAAGTGGCGGCTTTTATACCAAATTTCGATGGAAGTCCTGAGTCGGACGTCGATGTGTGGTTTAGTCGGATATCAATAGTGAAAAACACAACCAGTGCGTATTCCTTCATATCTGGTTTACTATTCAGAAGAAAAAAAGTTGTTGTAAATTATGTTACATGACCTAAAATTATTTTCAGCTATGCTGAGTGTTTTGTTTTCGCACACCAATATGCAACTTTTTTACTTTAAATAAAACATCCCATATATTTTTCACTTTTTAGATTTTTAATTAAATATAAAAGGCTTTAAAAACTAAGGTCACTGATAAATTTGAAAACCACCTAGAGCAGAATATAGAACTTCAATAGACAATTTTTGTCACGTTTATCGCTACAGCCCCTCCAATACAAATTTTTACGGGCCGCCACTGATTGAACGACTCTTTTTAACTAATCTGTTTATTTCGTTATATTTTTCTGCCTTCCCTCTCTCTATACTTTATTTTTTGCTGTCTTTGAATATCAAGTTCAAGGTTTAGGCGTACAGTTCGCTGTGAAAATTTGTTTTGATTGGCGTTGGTGTAAATAATGATTACGTTCTTATAGCGAAAGAGTAAATTATGTTATGTAGAATAAATTATGGGTATGAGGAAGTGAGTTTTGCAATTTCTTTGTGACCTATACTAGCAACAGCTAAGTGCTTTCTCTTGCAAATGCCGCGCAAAAAACTTGTATTCCACGTAGGAAAGTCACAATGAATGGGGTACAAGTAATGTTACGGTATTAATTATTATTTAGGGACTATTGCGCGGTCGTCATCGACAAGGGTTGTGACGTCAGCCCGAAGCGTCACGGCTGGCGGGGTACAGGCTGTGGAATGAATGACCTGCAAAGGGCGTTGCTCTTACGGGCGGCGGCACAACCCCCTCCTCAAGAGCGCGGGAACACGCTACCCGCACATTGTGCAATATTTGTTGTTTTTGGCAATGCCTAGCTTCTTGCTTACGGGCCGCAGCGGCAAGGACGTACTTTTGCCTGTATCGCGATAACTTGTTTCTCTAAACGCGTAAATTCCGCAAAGAAGGGAGTACGTCGGTGTTGGTGATGTGCGTAGCGTGCACGGCGAATCAAACGCGTTTTTGAAACAGTTTGCAAACTGATAGTGTGCCGATGTTACTGCGTATTATGTAGTTGTTGTTCTGTGAACATGCGTGACTCTTCATAGGCACAGCCTTGTTATCGAATACTACAAGTAACGCATGCGCTGCCGTTGTTTACAACCAGCCGTAGCTGCAGTCGAGTCGATCGTAGTTGGCGTGGCGTTAATTTTAGAGAGATTGGAAGTGAACGGACTAGACGAGGATGGGATATAGTCGGTGTGTCCGCTCCCAGACACAAGCCACAAACAGTCGCAGACGTCTACAAACACATGACCGACCTCGCCAAGATGGATGAACAGAGTAGTATACGCTAGTATCGCAGAGTGTGTGGCTAGAGAGTGTTTCCTAACACGGCGCGAGTGCATGCTGTGAACAGTGCATATCTGTGTCGCAGTTACGCATACCAGTGAACCCGTTGTTTTGGTAGCCGTCGTGGGATGTTTGTCTGTCTGGCGTAGTGTGTGTCTTGAACTATTTGCAGACAGACGTTCACGTTTTAAGAAGCAGTACTCCGATGTCCAGTCTGTCCACGCCGAGGCAGGAAACGCTACCTTTCATTGACCTGGAATGTTGACGTGTTTAGGTATTGCGCATGAAAAATTCGTGTGCTCTTGGCAGTAGCCTATTTTCCAGCTTGCGCATGGTGACGTGAATAGTGACAATTCGATATCAATTGTTATTGCGGCGTAATTTCAGTGATCGATGCAAGGGCGCAAGCCATGTCGGTGAAGAGCTCCAGTTCTGTCGGCGAGCCCTGCGGCGGGACGGTAGTGCGCGCGGGCTACCTTAAAAAGCTCAAGACCTTTAAGAAAAAGTTCTTCGTGTTACGCGCGGAAACAGCGGAGTCGTCCGCGCGATTGGAATATTACGACTCCGAGAAAAAGTTCAATAACGGACAGACACCCAAACGGTCTATCCAATTGAAGACATGCTTCAACATCAACAGACGTGTGGATACCAAACATAAACACGTGATTGCCCTTTACACCAAAGATGACTGCTTCTGTGTTGTCTTGGAAACCGAAGAAGAGCTGGAAGCTTGGCTTAAAGCCCTGCTGTCGCTGCAACACGGCGAGGAGGCGGCGGACGGCGAGACGCCCCGACCCACGTTTGGTAAGCGTCTCCATCGTATTTCACTTTGAAGGTCGAACAGAAATACACGGCGGCGTCTATGCTTGTCGCGTAGCTTGGCCATTTAGTTGTTTTCCAAGTTAAATCTATTGCAATGTCTTTTTAACGGGCGAACAACAATGTCGCCATACGTTACCCACATATTCAACGATTGAATCATTTTCAATAGCAGGTCATAACGAGCACGGCCCCTTTTATGATTATTAACGTTCTCTTTTGGTGTCTGAAATGGGGTCTCGCGATTGAGAAATATGCTGACGTATTCGTTTTTGCGAAGATAACAAGCACGAATTTCTAAGCTACATCAATACATATTTACAAAACACTTTCTTCAATATGCAAATACCTATAAATCTATTTGTATTCGTAGCTGTTCAATAACAGTTTGGGATTATTATATATGTATCAACAGATCAAACCCAAGTTCAAGTATCTATGGCATTTAACCGTTAGCACTTCGGTATACGGTTTGTTTAATTTTGTTGACAAGAAGCAAGGAATTTAGCAAATTGCAAAGCCACATGTTGGTAACTTAATCGACTTATTATTTACTCGTAAACCAGCTTTTCCAAGTTCGTAAACAAATTAACAACCTTACTGTAACTTAAACAACATAACATTGTTTATATTTTGTTTTGAACACAACCGGATTAACCAATAATATGATATTAAAGTCTAAAGTAATTGCCCGGTCGTAATAAATAATACTTTAACAGAAGTTTATTGTTGAAACCTACTTATTTTAATGTATTTGGTTCACTGTGTGTGATTCTGATATGGCACAGAATGTTCGTATAACTTAATTAATTTTATTTACATGTGTATCCTTCTTAAACAAATATTTTTCAAGGATTAAAGCAAGATAACGCAATTACACTGCAAGTTGTGCAACTGCAAAGTAACTTACCGTGAAATATTTATCCATTTGGTTAGGTTATTGTATTTGCATTCTGTTTTGACGCAAAAAACTAGCAGTAATTATATTTGCAATATCGATATGAGGTAATTTACTTCCGTGTTATTATGAACGGCCACGAACAAATAAATCGGGCCAAACCCGGATCATATTAAAATTGAACGGTTAAAAGCCATATTGCAACCATAGTTTTATATAAAAAACACTTAATCGTGATTAATATTGCTCAACTAATACTTATAAGCAACTTTTTTTTACCCGGGTACTGTTCTGGGCGCTTCTGTTTTCTTGAAAATAGAAATATGCGCAGATTTTGCTGTTTTTAATATCTTTCTTTTAACATAATTAAATATTAAAGTCAGTTAACATCGTAGCTAGATATATTTATGAGCGAATTACTTAATGGAAGTTACTGATTATGTTAGTGTAAAAGTTTTTAGTTTGATCTATACATCGCTGGGAAAAATTTGATAGATGTACCTAAACCAACCGATAAATCCTCCGAACGTAAGAACACTAAGAACAACTAAATAGTATTTTTTAATATCCCACCATTACTATTTAATTAATTAAACACATGCTTTTTCGGTAACACAAATAGACTCGTCACCCAAAAAAATTAAAATTTGTGGCAACCAAATGAATTTTACCATATATTTTGTGTTTTGATAAAAAGTTTAAAGTGCTGTTGCCGGCATTGTACTTATTGTTAGTCTCATATTTGTAAATACCGAAAATGACGTATGTCAAAGTGATGCGAATGACGTCTGTCAGAATGACGTTTCATGCGAATTTTTACGATATAGGTACCTACATCATATAAAAATATGCAAATATTGAAAAAATCATGACTTCTTATATTCACATACGAATAAGTTGACACTAACGGCAGTTCATAAAAAAAAACTGAGACATTTTTAAAAATTGTAAAAAATTAAAAGGTACATTTCCAAAATTTGGATTTTTTTAATAATATAAAGTCATACAAATCTGTTGATTAATTTCAGACCCCAATATAGACTAGCACATTTCTAGGTAAATAACATATTTTTTTAAATAATTTTGGACCAAGGTAAAGACATTGACACCTGTCAGTGGCGGTTCGTAAAGAGAAGGACTTAACCCATAGAACAAATACGACTTAACCTACAAATTTAACCAAAATTTTCACTGGGGAAATGCTTTAGTTCAAGAAATAAATGACAAGTTTTTGGCGTTAGTGAAGTGAACAGTCAGCTTTTTCGATTTCCACGGCACTCTATTTGCTTTAATAACGATTAGAAAAAACAAAAGTCGAATATCTCGAAAAGTATGAGTTTTGGGTATAGGACATACTTAATAAAAAATGAAGCTCTCTTAAAGACGAATTCGATGACATAAGAAAATACAGGGGTTTGCATTTGAAAAAATTGAATTACGAGCTTTTGAAAATCAGGAAAGTTGCCACCTATTTATGAACACCCTGTATGCGTGATTCAAACTTTTTCGTATCGAGCTAATAGAGCAATGTTTTCTGCATGTCCTTACCAAATTACAAGTCTGTGCTTCGAAAAATGACTTCAGGAGAATTTTTTAAATAAAGACTTAAAACCTTGAAAAATTTTGAAAATTATTTTTTTTTAGTGACAAAGCCGCATAAAAACCTATATTGTTTTATATCGATGTAAAGCTAAAATGAAGGCGGTCAAGAATATTAAATAAAAAATGGGGTGTTGTATTTGAAATATAAAAGTTGCTATTGGTTCCAGAGAGGTGACTCACCCTGTATATTTGAAAATATTTTTATCGTGTTCGGAAGAAAAAACTGTATGGAATACCGTTTGAATCAACTTTATATCTCAAACCGTTTAGCCACAATCGACCGATCCGCCACTAATGACTCACCCTGTATAGATAACGCTGTGGGGCTGCAGAAATGCAGCCCGCGTAATAATTTAATAAGGCACAGCCATTTTTATAATGTGTTAACTTTAAACTGTAGCTGCACTACAAACAACAAAATAATGTGCTTAATTAAGAAGTAAACAAGTTTGAAAAATGTGAATGATTTCCTTTAAACCTGGAGAGGCTTTTTAGCCCTCCAGCCCCTGCACCCTGTATATTAGTTGTTATTTGAGATATCAACTTAACGTGCGCGGTTTGTAATATACTTTTTAAGGCTCTATCGATAACCAATTTCATAAAATGTACAATTATGTTGTCGTACTAAGTATGGCGAAAGTTAAAATACGGATAAATTCTCAAGTGCTTCACTGTTTTTTCTTAGAAACGTTCTTGCAACTATTCCTAAAATTGCTGATTCTCGTAATGTGCTGTTCTTAATAAATGAAAATTGGAAAGTTCTATTTATCAACTGACAAATCAATTTGATAATCGGCCTCAAAATCATGGTATTTTCATTTTGCGTGAAAAGGAATCTTCGTTTTTGTTTTATTAAAGAAAAAGACCTGAAAGAAGTAGATTCCATTGATTAGCTACAGGGCCAGTTTTACCGTAAGGCAATCCTATCCTAGGCAATTGCCTAGGGGCGCCAAGATACGGTGCCGCCAGCCTGATTCATAAAAAAAACGTAATGTTTAATTTAAAAAATAATTTAACAGGTGCGGGGAACATAACTGAGGTCTAAGGTGTAATTCTAATTTTTAACAAAATAATATTTGACTTAAAAAAACACAGTTTGTAGGTATATGATCCTCAGGACAAAATTACAATAGATTTTAAATAAAAAATTGAAAAAGACTATTTTTTTAAGCACATGTCTACAGTTAAAAACTTTGATTATTTTGTAAATACCTATAGCTACATGAATTACAAAAAAATACTTCAGCAGAACTGCTTAAGAAATGTTTTTACTTTATAACATTACTGAAAACATATTTCTAGATATATTGACCGGAAGACCGGAACATTATGTTTGTAGTAGGTAAATAACAAGTAATAGCAAGGCGAATTCCAGAAAATACTCTTTCATTAACGGTTCTCTCATATACAGGGTAACATTAATGTACACGTATTGTACGGGCAACTTTGTTATTATTAGAGTTACATAGTCGATTAAGTTGGTAGAATTTCAAGACGGATTTAATGTCATTTTGACATTTGTCCAACACCTTCAACTTTTTTTAAAATGTTTTGAGGAATCTAAAAACAGACGACTTTTTCCATGGTAGGTAAATTATTTCATAGCCCCCTATGTTAAAACCAAAATGTGGAATGATTCCTGTAGATATTTTTACGAAGAGTTGGAAAAAATATCTAAAAAGTCATAGCACACTTGATTTTTGAGATATAAGTCAAACTTCACTATTTTAAATGGCAACCATAGTTGCCATGGGCTCATTAAAAAGAGATTTTTTTTTCGTTTCTCTGATGTATGGGTGTTAAGGATTATCTTTCAAAGTAAGCAAGTTATTACCATATCATTGTATTTATTAATTATAATTAAGTGGCCATTGAACAAAAAAAAAATAATCAAAATATCATAGAAAAAGGGCTAGCTGTATCTTATTAAACACAAAAAGGTTGAAAACTTAATTAACTTGGGACATTTATTATATTTTATATACAGGGTGCCCATTTTTCTAACCTGTTGTATGGGTAACTCCGTTAATATTGGAGATACAGAAACGTTTAAATTAGCAAATTTGTGCAGAATTTAAAGGGAAATCTGATGCCATTTTCAAATTTGACCTACGTCATCAACTTTTTGAAATATTTTGAAAAAACTGAAAAAGGTCGATTTTTTCAAACTTGAATAATTCCGGAACCATATGAGTTAGAACCAAAATAAAAATTGGCTGTTATAGATGTTTTTACGTAGATTTTAAATATGTTAACGAAATTTTCATAGCACTCTCGATTTCCGAGTTATAGCACAAACTTGCATTTTTTTAAATGGAAGTCATAGTTGGCTATGGTCTTATTAAAAAGGTTATTTTTTTCTCGTTTCAATGATATAAGGGTTGTTATGCTTTACTTTTGTAGTTTTTCTTTAAATAAGCAAAAATCATTTTACATGTTCACTGCCTACTAATAGATGGGAGTTATCCTGTGTTGATGTTCTTTTTTTTTCGATGTGACATTTAAGAGTTGTCTCTTATCGTTAGTGTAGCAATTATTAGGCAGTTACAGCCTTTTCAGTTGACACCACATTCAAGAGACAACTCCCGGGTAGATGATGTTGGTTTATAATTTACGTATTCCAGGACTCTCTCTTCATCTTCTTGCTTAAATTTAATTTTCAAACCTTTGGATTTTGTAAATGACCTGTATTTTTTTAAATTGGTTTCTAATAACGAAAATAATTTCTTTCTTGGTTGCCTCCTTTCCATAAATCTTTGCAAATACATATCACTTGAATTTCTACTATTTCTACCTATTACAAGCCTAGTAATAAAAAAGCATGTCGTTTCTTTCTTAATTAGAAAATATTGTTTTTGAAATTTACAATAAAGTCAATCAAAAATTTTGATCAACACGAGAGAGAGATTTATACGTATAACAAACAATAAATGTTATTTGACAAATTATGAGGTTTTGTTTTTAAAATTTGTAACTGGCTAATAACTGCTACACTAACGATAAGAGACAACTCTTAAATGTCACATCGAAAAAAAAATAACATCAACACGGGATAACTCCCATCTATTAGTAGGCAGTGAACATGTAAAATGATTTTTGCTTATTTAAAGAAAAACTACAAAAGTAAAGCATAACAACCCTTATATCATTGAAACGAGAAAAAAATAACCTTTTTAATAAGACCTTAGCCAACTATGACTTCCATTTAAAAAATTGCAAGTTTGTGCTATAACTCGGAAATCGAGAGTGCTATGAAAATTTCGTTAACATATTTGAAATCTACGTAAAAACATCTACAAAAGCCAATTTTTATTTTGGTTCTAACTCATATGGTTACGGAATTATTCAAGTTTGAAAAAATCGACCTTTTTCAGTTTTTTCAAAGTATTTCAAAAAGTTAATGACGTAGGTCAAATTCTTTAAATTCTGCACAAATTTGCTAATTTAAACGTTTCTGTATCTCTAATATTAACAGAGTTACCCATACAACAGGTTAGAAAAATGGGCACCCTGTATATAGATTTATGACTTTTCTCTTACTATTACTATAAAATCTGTGTAGAAGGTGCAGGGGCTCCTAAATTTTCCCCTGATTGGCTAACATGTAGCTAAAAATCTATTGCCGTGGCAAAAATTGTAAACTGTTGAACTTATCAGGCGACTTTAGTAATGAAATTTGATTGTTCTGTATTGGATTTAAACGTATTTTTTTATGAACGACATTAAACTCCACAAATCGTTGTCATAAACAGGTTACGACAATTATTGTATTGTTAAAAAAACAATATCTTTCGCAAACGAAAATTAACGCTATCGATTCCATGCGTTTTTCAATACGTTGTTTATGAACTATTGAATTACCAAACGTGATAACCAATGACGTCAAGTCTTTATAACGCTTTCAACACACTTTATGCGATAATAAAGGTACCTAAAATCAAATCAACAACATCAAAGTGGTCATAGTATTGAAAGTTAATTATATCGTAGCGATTATACTGCTGTTGTGTTGAGTTTTAAGGAATTCATAATCCTTTTAACCTTCACATTAGCTTGCAAAATCCCGTACGCATGGTAAATTTTACAAAATATGCGTTCGTTTGTTTTGAGAGCGTTATCAAATTCTCTTACGTCAGATTCGCGGTCAAAGATTTAAAACGCTTCGATACGGTTTTTTTTTTCCATTCCCGAATAATATTAACTTGACATTTTTTGTCGTGTAACTTTAAATTTTGCAACGTCTTGTTTTGTTAAGATTTGTGAAAATGATAAAGACGGCAAATTTATTGTTGTTTTGAACTAGCTATAGCCTTGTACAGCTGCTCCGTATAAAAATAAGATGACCTATGAAAACAAAAGTGCCAAGCTATCTGTGTAAATTATGTGAAATCGCCAAGATTGCGAGTTTAAAACACTGTTAAGTATTAGCTGAGTATTGTAAGGACATTTTTTTTAAACGAAAATGCTAATAATGAAAGGCTCATATTTTGTCTGAGGTATTTTACCTTTATTTTCTGTTTATGATAATTGATAATCTAAGATAAATTAGTTGTTGAGTTTAAGATGCTAATAATTACGTTCATTATACACTGAAGCATATGTTACATTTAAACAAAGATAGTATGTTGCGTTTTAGTTCTTGGTTTCGTTGGAGGCAGGTAAAGTGACCCAAAACTGTTTATATTATGTATCGGCCAGACGCAACCCCTTGCGGGGGACACTTGAGATACACAGTTCACATTCGACAGTCTTAGTATAACTTGTAAGAATTATACATGTGTATGTATGTGATGCTGTGTGGTTATAAGATGAAGGGTTGGCATTGTGTAGTGCATGTAGTATGCGATTGTATTAGATGGCCTTTAGTAAAGTAACACTGCAGTTATTGGTGTTTATTATGTTATTGTGTTATTTGTGTTTTGGATTGCAATCATTTGGTAATGTACTAATCATGCTGCTAATTTCTCTCCATTTCTCCATACAGAGTGCTGGGGAATGTGAGTCTATGCTGTGTGTCTTGGCTCACACCCCCAGCCGTAGCTGCCCTATGGGGGGTGCCCCTGGGTGGTGGGTCTATGCTGTGTGTCTTGGCCCACACCTGGCCGCAGCCGCCCCATGAGGGTACACCTGGGTGATGAGGCGCAGTAAGCGTAGGAATCCGGTCGTACGCCGGAGGGTCCACCCAGGTGCCATCAAAGCATGCCAACGGTACCCAACGTGACCAGAGAGTCTGATAGTTGTCCAGGTTGCTGATCCGGAGTGTTGTCCAGGAGTTGTAGTGGACTAGATCCAGGGTGTATGTTGATACACATGCTAATTTATATAATGCGTGGGACGCCATGCTTTGCCTTTCAGCTTTGTGTGCGAGTGAGACCACCTTGTTGATTTATGCTTGGCTTTAGTGGAGATTTATGTGTGTTACTATAATATGGTGATGGGCTTATATTATCCCTGGCGATCCGGCATCACACGCGGGGGTGGGTTCCCCCCGGTGAGTACATAATTGTTACTAATTATTAAATGTTATCAGTGGCACAAGCTTCTTTGTTTTATGTACGCTGCATACACCTTTGCACCAATCGCTTGGCTTCAGCCTCTGCCTGCCTCGGGAACCCGATATTACCCTAATAAATAACACTAAACTTGTAAGTAAAATAATGCGAACCATGTAAACTAAAGTAGTTAACGCCCCAGTTATTAAGTATTCAAAAAGGCATCCTAACAATAATTGTGAACAGTTTGTTTTTAGAAGAGAATTACTTAACAATTTTTTAAGTTTTTTTTTGCTCAACAGAATATTTGATAACTCATCGTTATCAAAGTTGTATAAAAAAATTAATTATCGATAGGTTATAATAACACGGCCGTGAATAAGGAAAGAAACTCTTCCTGCTAAATTTTGAGTCCCTTCTATTTGAAAGAACCTACACAGTAACTATAACTATCAGAAGAAGTATGGTGTCAATTTTCACGCCAAAATGACACAGATGTGACACTATATGAGCCGTTTATTTTTAAAGTGGCACAAATCACGTTTGTGCTATTTTGAGATATAATGTTTTGCATTTTAATGTGCTTAAAAATAAAAATATTCATCCTAACTACAGATAAATTTCACTTACCTTATACATATTTGTCTTCTCGGTTACTTATACAGTGCGTCCAAAAGATATGGAATATGCCATATATCTCAGTAAATATCCACTTTAGGGAAAAATGTTTTGAAGAAAAGTTGTTTGGTACTTAGTTTTCCACCATCAGACAATTTTGTTTTCCTAATAACAAACGCGCAATGAAATACAGTTGAATTTTTTTAAATGACAAGGTACCCCTATATTATACCTACTCATATTACCTATAGAGAATTTTATTCTCTTTTCAAAAAACTTAAGTTCCCTTAAGCAAATTTTTTAGAAAAACGCAAAATTATTTTAATTGATTAGTATTTATTTCTAACAAAAACATCATAAGAACTAAATTTTTTTGACGAAATGTACAACAAGTGTTCAAACTGTGAACCATTTACAGCTTGGCAATGATAAACTCGGGTTTTAAACCCGTTAATAACATTCCTAACCATTTCAGGTGTAATATCTCTAATACGTTCTTTTAAATTTTCGATATTCTCCGGCCTCTTAGCATAAACTTAATTTTTAAGGTGACCCCATCATTGAAAAGAGAAAAAACTTATATTTATCAAATGAGTATAATATAGGGGAACCTACCATGCCATTTAAAAAAATTCAATTGTTTTTCATTGCGCTTTTGTAATTCGAAAAAAAAATGTCTTACGGTGGAAAACTAAGTACCAAGCAACTTTTATTCAAAAAATGTTTCCCTAAAGTGGATATTTACTAAGATATATAGCATATTTCATACCTTTTGGATACACGTATTTTTCTCAGTATAGGTAGTACATAATTTCGCACAGACGTTACCGAATCGCCATTTTTCATTGCTCTAAAGTGACCTAAACCACTTTCAAAATTAATGGTTTATAAAAACCAGGGGTTTGGAGCGGAGCGCGGAGCTGGAGCGCGGAGCAGTGGAGCAATAGGTTTTTGCCCGGAGCGGGAGCGGAGCCCGGAGCAAATAATTTTGATTGCTCCACTGCTCCACTTTACTATTATAAACTACAATTTTTTTTTTAATGAATTTTTCTCATGGGTATAGTATTTAATAAAATTATAAATAAACTAAATTTGATTTTTTTGAAGTAAAATTATTATAATGTAACTTTTCTGAATATATATTTTCATTATTTTGTATTTGAATTTTGAAAAATTTTTAAGAACTTTTTTTTCTTTTTTTAACTTTTGATCAATAATTTTTTCATTTATTTAACTTCACTTGTTTCTTAGGGTCAAATATTGTAATTTTTGGTCCATTTCCACATATCTCATAAAATTTTAGCTTTGTTTTAAAAAACAAATTTTTAAATAAAAAAACTTATTTTTTAATATTTGGAGCGCGGAGCGGAGCGGGAGCGGAGCTGGAGCAGGCATCGTGATGCCGGAGCGGAGCAACTAAAAAATTGGACTGCTCCAAACCCCTGTAAAACTACGGACATGTTGGATTTTTCCGATGTGTTTTACTGAAGTAATGTTTGATAAGACAGTAATTTAAGAAAAATGATGAGTAAATTGTATAAATAATTTATACAAATTATTTCATTATAAGTTAATCCAAGTTTTTTTTATTAGATATCAATAATGTTCAAAAATACATAAGTAATAAGTTAATTCATCAGTGCATTTTGAAATATAAGTATAATTTATTTATTTAACGCATTTCACATGAAAGTTTATTCATGTATTAAATCATTGTCCTTGAGTGATGGAGTCTTTGGACATTTCACTTTGTTTTAAATTTTTAAAATAATTGGTAAATTGGGGGTAGGTATATAGTGAAGCAAATCCATCATTATACCATTTTCAAAATAAATGTTATTTTACTTCTGTTTGGCAATCAAATGTTTATTGATGAAATACCTAGTAGGTAATGATTTTAAAAGAAATTGCAAGTAGAATATTTAAAGATAAAAGTACCATACATTTTTGTAATCCTAAACAGCTTTAACTTATTTTTCGCAAAAAGTAACTTATGCCTTTTTTAAATTAAACATTTAAATTTACAATTTAATAAATTCAAGGAGACTGTAACAAAGTTAGGTGTCTTAATTCAAAACCAATTCGATGCTGTTGATATATAAAGTAAATGTAGCTTATGTTAAGCTTAAAGACAACAGCAGATGTCCAGAGTAATAAATAACGTACGGTATTTAATTTTCATGTTTATTACAGTTATCTTAAATGGTATAAATAATCAAATTTTAACTCCTCTATAAATTATGTCTTAACAAGGTTAAAATAAAAAAATATAATTCCGATCCATTGTACAGGTGGCCCAGAAATTATTACCACTATTATAAACGCAGCTGTTTAATAAATAATCCGAACAATACTTAAATATCATTATATGGCCAAAAAAAATTGCGATATTTTGATGTCCCTTTCATTTGTTTTAAATGACACTGATATGGCTTATTGTAATAATCAGACAGTAGAAATGTTCTTATCCTTCCAGTCCCTACTGTTTGTTAATTTTTTTTCCGAGAAAAATATCAGTAGGCCATGAAAGCCACCTCTGTATCAGTCAGAGTTGCTGCTAGATTTTTTGGATTGAACGGTGATCATAATAAATTGTTTCATGTAGCTCTGAAAACGCTACACATTTTGTGTCCAGTTGCATGTTAGAATAAAGTCTGTTTCGAGATAGTGTCTTTATGATTTAGAAATTTTTCCTAAAAAAATCATTATCAAACTTATTAAAATGGAAACGTGCCTGGAAAGAGGAAAAAATTTACCATCTAATTTTGACTAACTTTCATCTTTTTGCGTTGCAAAAACTTAAGCGACGTTTTTTTTAATGTTCTGAATATATCAAAATCTGAAATTAATACAGCTGTTAAGCTATTTAATAATATTTGGGGTTTTAATTTTTTTCCTTTTCTAAAAATAAGATCTCTAGAACACCCTGTATATGCTTATAACGTTGGTGAAAATCGCTTCAAAACTTAGCTTTACTAATTTGATAACTATGTGCAAAAAAAATTGTAAATAAAAAACAATCTGTCCTAGAAAAGCAAAAAGTTGAGCAGACTAAAAATAAATAACTAAATAACCAACAGGATGTATTGAAGTACCATTCATAGAAGAAGGTGTTTGCTTTAGAAGTTTGCATAATCTTTATCTAACACTTTTTGCTTCCTAAAATAGCAACTAAAGTCAAGAGCAGTTTATTTTGAAGTCACTTCTGTTATTACAATAGATTTGTTTATTGCTATGAATGAATATAATCTATTGGCGTTTTGTTGTTTTTGTTTTTATATGGTTAAAATTATTTTGGCAATCTTAAATCAGCATGTGTTGGTTTATTTATTTAACGGAATATCACATAATCAAACGTCAGTCTACAGCCATGTTTGTATGTACAAAAATAAAAATAAAAAGCTGTTTTAAGAGGTGATTGTAAGATAGTTCAAAATAAGTACGTAAAATTTACAGAAATTTAAATGCAAGGGACGAAAATTAATTGTTCCTAATACATTAATATTATAATAACTTAGTTATTTTTAAAGATAAACCTAACAACTAATACATCAATGAAACGAGAAATAAATTATATTTTTAATGGTGTCACAGCCAACTACAGCCCGTATTTAAAATAAGAAAGTTGATGTTAAAATAACAAAAACAAATGAAGATACATAAAATTTATTAAGGAATGTCCAATCTACTCAAAAAACCAGGGGTTTGGAGCGGAGCGCGGAGCTGGAGCGCGGAGCAGTGGAGCAATGGGTTTTTGCCCGGAGCGGGAGCGGAGCCCGGAGCAAAGAATTTTGATTGCTCCACTGCTCCACTTTACTATTATAAACTATTTTTTTTTTTAATGAATCATTCTCATGGGTATAGTATTTAATAAAATTATAAATAAACTAAATTTGATTTTTTTGAAGTAAAATTATTATAATGTAACTTGTCTGAATATCAATTTTTATTATTTTGTATTTGAATTTTGAAAAATGTTAAAGAACTTTTTTTCTTTTTTGAACTTTTTTAACTGAAGATCAATAATTTGTTCATTTATTTAACTTCACTTGTTTCTCAGGGTCAAATATTGTAATTTTTGTTCCATTTCCACATATCTCATAAAATTTTAGCTCTTTGTTTTTAAAAACAAATTTTTAAATAAAAAAATTATTTTATTAATATCTGGAGCGCGGAGCGGAGCGGAGCTGGAGCAGGCATCTTGATGCCGGAGCGGAGCTCGAGCGGAGCAACTAAAAAATTGGACTGCTCCAAACCCCTGCAAAAAAGTGTCCTGATAATGTCGAAAAATATTTTGAGTATGGTTTCAATTTCAAATAAGCAAGTTAGAAGCAAAAAATCGAAAACGTCTTTTTTTATGGATAGCGCAAAAACTGACAGTTTTTTGGAGATTTTTTATCACAGATAGTTGCTCTTGAAACAGAACATTTTGGCTCTTTTAACCATTTCTATGTCTCTTGCCGTTTACGAGATCCATATGCTGTTCACGATAACTGGGACACCCTGTATAAGGAAAGATGAATAAATGAAAGAAAATTCGGTAACCTTAATTTTTTTAAATGTAAGGGACGTGAAAACTTGCTTTTTCTACGACCAATAATGAAAATTACTCTTACTGACAGCTTGCATGCATAGTAAGTGGGTGCTTATGTGATCTATGATCAAAGTAAACTCACGTCAAACATTTACAATCGTAAGTACCTATTATGTGATCGTAGAAAAAGTAAGCTACATAACACGAGTGGTAAAGCAATTACGCCCTTGTGGAAATACGCACTCGCCGCTACGCGGCTCCGTGCGCAACTTTTCCACTCGTGAATGATATGCTACTTACAACTCTTGTTATGTAATATACTAAAATAAAACATTAAAAAGCCGAATTAAGATTAAGCAAGAACACAAGATAAAAGCCTGTTGTAAAGATTTTATTTGTTTGTAGTTACCATTGATTTAACGCGAAGAAAGTGTTGTTTTTTAAGATTTGATGCAAGGTATTAAATTACTTACTTATTAATTCAAGGACCAAATCAAGTATATCTCGTACCATTTTAGGAATAAGTTTTGTGTATTAGTCCAGAAGTTTTATTCAAGGAATGTAAATTCGCTGTGACGCATACGAAGTTGGGTAATATTGTAATTTTTTAAGTACGTTGTAATCATTATTGCTATAACGATTTGACCCATTTATTTAAATTCCACAAACCAAATAATGTAGATTACTTAAAGTGTTGGCAATTTTAAGTACAGTATTCGCAATTAAACAAAAAGTTACACCGTTATTATTCGACTATTGTGGAGTTATAAAGCAAATTTGGGTGAGATTAAAATACAGTAAAATTGGAAGCCATAAAAAATATAGTGTCGAATACAGAATAATATGAATTATAAACAAGTTCTTACTTTAATAATTGTTAGGAACATAATTGGCTCTTGTTAATTTTTAAATAACGCGTTTATTTAGACTTTTATTTAATTACGTTACATTTAAAGGCGAAATAATTGAAGTTGAACCCAATTAATTTTGTACTAACCGCTACAGCTCTAAGCTGTCGATAATTTTTACAGCTTTTTCCGGTTTAAGTGATTCCTACTGTATGTAATTTTGTGTTTAATTAAATAAATCTTTAATATTCTGGTCCTTGAATTCCAACGCCAAAACAGTTGCTGGCTGCTTTTCTTGCATTTTTTTTTTTAAATTAACAGTAAACCCTTTTGACGAAGCAGCTCGATGTAGTGAAATTGCTTAGGAATGAAAATTGACAATATTAGAGCAGGGCCGGTCGACGATAAGTGTTTTTGTATGAAGCAGATGATGAAATCATAACACATTTTAAACAAAACTGGAGGTAGACTTTTATTTTTTAATTATTAATAAAGCAGTTGCATGTACAAAATTTTAAAAAATGTGGTAAAAAATACTTCAGCACAAGTGCTTAAATAGTGTTTGACATTGTAAATTATTTAAAACATACAATTTTGAGAGTTTTTTATGGAATATGTTTATGTAGTGATTTACAAATAATAGCAATGCTAATCCAAAAAAATACTTTCACAGTAATTATTTTGTTACATACATGTAAAAATTATTTAGAATTTTATGTTCCAAATGCGTTTATTGTTCTGCAATCTTTTAACACAAGTATTAGTTACTTATTGCGTTATTGTTATTGTTAAATTCGTCAGAAAATACTCTTTTTAAATAACCGAATGTACCAGTGCGGTTGCGTTAAACAAATTGACTTTCTGTCAAAAAAAAAAACGATTACAAAATAGTTATTTATGTATCAAGGCCAAAACGTGTAACTTTTTCGGCCGCGTCTGGTTTGCTGGCGGAGACGTAGTCGAAGCCAACAAACAGGCAAGGACGAAAAAGTACGTTTGGCCGAGGTGCATATTACATTTTTTGTGCCATCGAATTAAAAACAATTTACATTTTTAGTATTTAAAAAATATATAGGTTAGAAACTACGTGACATTTTGTCACTGAGATGACGGCGTATGCTGTTAGCGGTGGAAACGTACTTGCATAATTCTGTACATAATTTAAATAACCTTTTTTTGTGCGATTTTAATGTTTTATTTATAAATTTAATATTATATAAATATATAAACTACTTTAACGTAGAACATACGTAAATCAACACTAATTTTTTATTCAGTATTCAGTAACAGTATCAACACAAAAATATTAGGTTATAAACTACCTAACAGTCAACAACCTAAGGACCTCTACGTCACTACTCTTAGCGGAGAAGCCATAATCTCAGAGAAACTATATTCAGACACGCACATGCGTTCTGCTTAATGCAAATGATCTTTTTCGTACGCTGTAGAGGTCGAAAAAGACTTTTTCGGCCTTTGCTAAGGATAAGGCCGGGAATGCAGTACTTTATGGTTGCTAACGCGTCCGTCAAACAACTGTTTCTAGTACAATCGCACAAAAACGTTTTTTGCACACTTGTTGACATAATTCAATTGATGCAGGTCCAAACATTATTTAAGGTTATACAAATTTACCAGAATAGTGCAATTGTATCCAAAATTGCTTTTTCTTTCAAAAAAATGTAAAAATATACAGGGTGTTACATTTAAAATAACAAAGTTGTGGTCATTTCCGGCGAAACCGGAAGTAAAACTATAATATACATCTCTTCAAATATTCCGGTTTTTTACACGTATTAGGTATATGACTTCAATTTGATTTATCTAAAATCAAAACTAAAGTTAAAAAATACTGTTATTTTTAAGATAAAACAAATTCTGGTTTAGAATTAAACAAAGGAATATAATGTTTTTTCTATGCCTCCGAATACCTAATTGCACAGGGTGTATTTAATTCGTCTGCGCCCAAATCTACTCGAAATATGAACAATAATGTAAAGCTTATATTTTGATAGTTCATGTCAGGTAAATAAACTGTTAACCAAGTTAATAAACAGTGCATTGCATTGATGTGGGTAAAATAAGTAAAATGCGACACTATTTTTGTTCATTAAACCCGAATAAAGTGTTTTGTTTGTATACACAGAACGCGTATGGTATTTTTAGCTGCTTCTTCGTATACGTACGGCAATAAACTCATTCGTAACTAGAAATCGTTGAAACATTTGCCACACTTTGTCAACGTCAACTAAATTTTAGAAGTTTATGTTACTTTTATAGGATGGCGCATTGCAGCAATCTTAGTTAGAGGGTGTTGCTTTAACTTTAACACTAGCTTTAGATATTGAGTTGAAAGATTATAGGTACGTCTAATAGGAAATACAGTTTGCAAAGTTGTTAAAGCTAAGAAAATATGTGCGATGTGACAAATACAATAATATTTGCTATTGTATTTGAGTTGTTTTTTGACTAAATGTTTCCTATTTTTAAGTCAAAAATCCTTTTGCAAAAAATGTTTACCTACGGTTAGTCTAGAACAGGGGTGCGCAAACTAGGGGGCGCGCCCCCAGATGGGGGCGCGAAGAACGATGCGGGGGGCAATGACAGCCATAATATAAATTTAAAAGAAAAAATGTAGTTTTTTTACATTTCAAATAGTATGTTTTCTGTTTGCAATGTTGTATTTCTGTAATATTTCGTATCGGTTGATCGAAAATTATTGATGCCTGCTAACTTCAAAGCGAAAAAAAAATTGAAGGGGCGCAAGTTGACATGCTGAAAAAAATGGGGGCGTGGCATAAAAAGTTTGCGCACCCCTGGTCTAGAAGAATAAATTTGGCAGCACCGTATCATAATGAGTAGGTACGTCTAAAATTCTTATAGCAAATGTATTTTTGTTGTTGTTTGTCGCTAAATTAAAAGTGAATTCCATAGTACATACATCACAAGATGACAAACAAAGAGTTATTAATATGTAGTGAAGTGACACCACAGACTTGAGTAATTTGACACATGTCAATTAAGTAATGCAAAAAATGTACACCGTTGGCCCATTACATTTGCACTATAAGGGCATGGAAAAAATTAATTTTTCTCTATTGTTTTTTGCAGAACAACGTTTTTGTACAAATGTTTTTAATCGTGACTTAAGCTATTATTAACACTAACAAAGTTGTTAGCAAACGCATGCAGTACTCAAACTTCGAACGGTTTGATGTTCGAATAACTTGAAACTCGAACAAAAAATTAGAAAAAAATCGTGTTTCAAAACTCGAAAGTCGAACAAAGAATCTGTCTTTTAAGCATTTTATTTATAACTGGGTTATTTTTATGTTATCTTCAATAGTGCCAATTCAGTAATATCCTTCCTATAGTATTATTATTGATTGATTATTGTGCAATATGTTTATGAATGTACCTACTATTATATAGAAAAACATTTAATTGTCGAAATTAAATATACTTGTTTTATCATTATTTACCGATATGATCTTTTGAAATACCCACTTAAAATTTTTTGTTTTGAGCCTGGAAGGGGTTCATTCAATTTACATACATTATTTTTTACGGGGAATTAGGCTCGGAAGTGGAACGACTTGAAAGTCGAACCGTTTTTTGGAACGTATTGTGTTCGAAGTTCAAGTATTTATTTAAAAAAATTATATGCTTCGACAAATATTTTTCTAATAGGATTTTTCGCTTTTGTAAAGAACAGCGTAAGACAAAATTTCTCCTTATATTTATACCCACTCATTTATTCACTCTTATTTTAATTGAATGTGCCCTTTTTAAGTATGTTATTTTACAAATGTTTGTGTTACAAGATGAGAAAAACAACATAAGCATTATAAAGTATTTTGAATTCCCGTTCATATCAAAAAATTAATTCAAACGGAAAAGGTAGGTTATAAAAACGTACTGAAAGTAAAATTTTGCCTTTAATGCATGACCAGCTAAATAAAATCTTAGTTTTGCCTTATGAACGACACAAAAACGTAATACATAATGTATTTTATGGACATCCAGAAGTGTGCACAAGGAAGTTGATGTTAATCTCAGTTTTTGAAACAAAATGCACCTGCTGTCGACTTCGATAAACAGTGATTTTGGTTTGTCTTATCCACTTTTTAATCTTCACTTAGTAGCAGGATGCACGGATGATCATGCACATATCTTTGCAGTTCATTAGCATATCTAAACTAAGGTAATATTGCAAAAATTACCATAATTTTTGTTGGGTTGTTTGTTCATCCGGTGATATATACAGTTTTCTGCATATTTTAATTTGCAGCCTGCATAATGTGACAAATTTTTTGAAGGTAAAAAGCGGAACTTATCTGCAAGTGCAAGACATTCCTCTTAAAGGATAGTTGGATGCAATACCATATACAGGGTGTCCCCGTTATCACCGCAAATATTTTAAGTGGTGATAGAGGACATTTTTCTAAAAAAAAATGTTAGGTAAAACTTTTTCCTAAAATAAAATACTAAGCAGATATCAACACTTACTTGATTTGTTTACACTTCTGCATTTATAAGACTCTGTCGCCGAAAATATCAATTCTATCGTAAAATACCTTTTAATAGAGGATGAAATTCTCTACAAAATTAGTTATACTCTTTTTTTGTCTATAGGCAATGGTTTAAAAGTTATAAAGCTGTATCTTTAAAACGAAAGGTTGTACAAAAAAACGGACCGCCCATTTCGGATAGCAAATTTTATGGGCTACAACTTTGGCCAAGTGAAAAAAAGTGCCTGTAGAACGTCAAAATTATTTTTCTTTATTTTCATAAATAAGCGAGATATACTTAGTCATAAAGCGAAAAGTCGAAAAATCGAGTTATCAGCGATAACTCGAAAACAAAAGACGATAACCAATTTTAATTTTCACCATTAACTTTGTCTCAAAAAAGGAGATCGAGTATGCGAGGTCCGTTTTTCGATACCTCTTATAGTTGCCGAGATTCCCTATGAAAACATCGACATTTGCCTACCCTGTTAAGTTATTCTACGCATTAAAACAATTTTGATTGCATTTTATCGTAAATTTTATATTTTATGCATAGTATTTTACTTCGTGCATTAATAATACGTATCGTGACTATTTTCAGGTTGTAATCGACTATCTGTCGTTCAGAATTTAGTCGAATCATTTGCGTGTTTGATGTGAAGAAGTTCGCAGTTGAGGTTTCGCGGTTAGAAGCAAATATCTGACTGAACTGCTTTATCACTCCTTGTTAACGAACTTTATTGTTCATATATAATTATGAAAGTTCTGCGTACCCGACTCGGCATTTCACCTCGTCTGTGTAAAGGATGAAGATCCTTTATAAATTAATAACTATTTTCTGTCTAGACGTTCGAGATGTAATTCGACAAACACTTGCGTTTATTAAAAGACTCGCCAGACTACAACAGAGTATTTAACTTTCATTGTGTTTTATTGTGGTGGATTCTGTATAGATAGAAACAGTGATGAGTTTCGTTTCTAATAGATTTATTTAATAACCTTGACGTCAGCTATTGTCCTTTACAGTAATAATTCAGAGTAATAACAAGGTCGCAATTGTGTATATGTCTTAAAAAAGTGTGTTTAAAAGACTACTGTTGAATGAAGAGCCAGGTTGGGCCGATCAATTGTGTCGTCTGAGTTTTAAAAACGGAGCTTTTTAAAATTTTTGGAAAGATTTTAAGTAATGAAAGTATCACTATTAATAAGTCTACTTAATGGCTTAACCGGAATTTTGGGAGAAATATGTACTTAATAGAAAGAAAAGTTTTTGTTTATTAAATTGAACATAAAAATTATACAGCGCAATTCAAAAAATCTGCAAATGGAAAAAAAATGTATTATTGGTTTCTTAAAAAGTTTTATTCCTAATAAAAGTTGGTGCATGGCTTAAAACTAATTTTGAAATACAAAAAAGTTTAACAAAAAATCATAGTACACTAGATTTTAGCGGTTTTTGAAATATTCGCAAGAGTAAAGTGTCCTTATTTTAAGAGATACAAAAAAAATATAAGAAAGTTATTTAGATTCTAAAAATAAGCCTAGGTTTAAATTTGGATTGTAAAATTTTAAATTTATTTTTTTAAGAAATTTGTACATTCAAAAAGTTGCAACAAGTGGAAAAGTATTTATTATCGATTTCTCAGAAAATTTTATTCTTTATAAAAGTTGGAGCATAGTCTAAAACCAATTTTAAGATGAAAAAAAATTTAATAAAAAGTCATAGGACACTAGAATTTAGCGATTTTTGAAATATTTGCAAGAGTAAAGTGCCCTTATTTAGAGAGATTAAAAAAAAAAATAGGAATAAGTTATTTAGAATCTAAAAATTAGACTAGATTTCAATTGTAACGATCAAATTCTAATTTTTATTTTAACATTAAAAAATGGAAAAGTTTTTTATTATCGATTTCTCAGAACATTTTATTATTGATACTCTAATATTCTTGATATTCTAATACTAATTTTAAGATGAAAAAAATTTTAATAAAAAGTCGTAGGAAACTTTTAATTTGTTAAAAAATAAAAATTAGAATTGACGCTTAAAACTTAAATCTTGCGTTATTTTTGGATTCTTGATAACCTTTTCCCATAATGTTTTTTGTTTCTCTTAAAATAAGGGCTCCTTCTGCGAATATTACAAAAATTGCTAAAATCTAGTGTCCTATGACTTTTTATGGAACTTTTTTTCATCTTAATATTAGTTTAAGACCATGCACCAAATTTTAACAAGAATAAAATTTTCTGAGAAATCGATAATAATTTTCCTCCAAGTCTGCAACACTTTTTAAATGACGCTGTACCTATAACTAAAAAAAAAATATCCGAAAAATTAAATAAATTTGAATATCATTTTTTGTGTAATAAAAATAATTACTAAGTCATTCTTCGAGTCTTTATTGCAGCAAGTTGCTTGATTGCATCTTTATAATTTATTGTTCTAGATACCGACTTCTCTGTTGACATTATTGCTAAATTATTCAATGGCTCTGGGGTTGTAATTCGGATTTTTTTTTAAATTTTCAGTTTAGAACAACGATTTATCAACATTCCAAAGAAGGGCACATGTTTGGCCATTTGGGCATAGGTAATTGCGGCGTTTCGCATCCAGGAACACAACGGTATCTACTACTTAATTTTGTTATTATTTATTACTTTTTTTGGTCCCAAGTCCTAAGCAAACAATTTTAAGAAAGCGCGATTTGTACTCTACAATATATCACTTTACTTTCGTAAAATAAACGTTTTTAGTGCTCAAAACTGCATCGACAAACGTATTTGAGACAGATAATTAATTCGGTAAAATGTAACTGAACATGGCGGAATTTTGAGACTGTACTGGTTTCTCTATTATTTAATGTAAACAACACCCTTTTGATATTTAGCTTGTAATCCAGTTCATGTCAAGAAAATGATTTTTGCGCTCTTTGTTTAACTGTTACCTAGTAAAAAAAAAAAGATTTCGTCCGCCATGGGAAAGTGAGCACACAGGCGTGTCGTATCGTTCAGTGGGGATGTTTTAGCGGAGACGGCGTTTCGTTCAGCGGCGTATTTTAGGGGAGAAAGCGCCTCGTTCGGCGGAGACGTTGTATCGGATAGGACCGTCCGTCGTAGCGAAAGGGTTTAAGAAATCCAGTCTTAGTTATTTTAGACGGTAAACGTTATAGAAGCGGCGACTTATTTCAAGTTGTTATTTATGTTGGCAATACCAAGCGTTAAATCTGGGATTTTGTAAAAATGCCCATTTGCATGTCATATAAACACCTCACAAATCGAATTAAATTAAGTGCGTGTTAACTCCAAATTCGCATTAACTTCAACATGTGAACGTACTAATAGGCTCAAAAAACGACTTTCTTAAAATCAAACACATCCTTTTTTTTTGTAAAATGGACGGGCACTATAGATCATGGTGTACACATTCGTTCTTTTTTTAAATTTTAGAATGTGACTTTTGAGGCTTTTGCACTTTAAACATGAAGTAATTTGCAACACCTAATCTTGCGATTTAAATATTTTAACATAATCTCGTATAAAATCCGGTTGTTTTTAAGCAGCAACTGATAGATTTAAATTAAATTTGTATTCATTTAGTAAATAACCAGGACCCGGCTGCTGTTAGATCAAATATAAACACCACTAACCCAAACCGTTATCGTTTATCCTTGTACATTTAGATTTATGTGCATCTACTTTAAGTAATCGGAGAAAGGAGGCGTAGCTGTTAACTAAGTTTACTACGTAGATGTGTGTAATTTTGCGGAAGTAAGGCAAACTGCGATCGATAATAGTTCTGTCTTGGCGGTTTATTTAATGCACTAATAATAAACAAATTAATCTTGACACTACATGTGATAATCTTCTTCTATCTTCTATCTATCTTCTTCTTCTATATCTTCTATATATATATAAAAGAGCTTGTTTGTGTGTTTGTTTGTTTGTTTGTTTGTTTGTTCGCTATAGAATCCTAGGTCCGTTGACCGATCGGGACCAAATTTTGCACAGTTATTATTTAGGACCTTGCAGATCTAACGCCAAACTTTAAGTACAAGCACATATTACCAATAAAAAAAAAAAAAAAAACTTGGACGGGATTCGATCTTACGTCGGCAAATACCTGGTCAAAACACGATACGGCGCGGTGTATTTCTCAAGTAAAGATTGTTTTGTATACAATTAGTAATAAATAATGTACATGAAGTATTATTTTTATTAGTACATTTTTAATTGAAACAAGACAAAAGAAAATAAATTTGAGTTGTTATTCAATTTTTAAGCAATAAATAGTAATTTTTTAATGAATTATAAGAAAATGAAAAGATGATTGATCAGAGTATGTCATTTGTGTATGATTTGGAATTATTGGGCTTATTCAAGTTAAAAAAGTAATTAAAATTGTAATCGCCCGTGCAACGCCGGGTAAATCATCTTGTTACATATAAAATTGAAAATTATGGCATAATATTAATAATAATATTAGCCAAATATTTAACGCTGTTAAACAAAGTTCAGGTATATAATCAACAAATTCAATTTTTTGATGGAATGAAACATCAAAAATTACTACAATTACAACACCGATATTCTGGCAACTGATGGTTCGGCACCTTCTTTAGTCCGAACAAAATTTTGACATGAATTATGAATTCTTCGGCCACAGACTAGTTTATTGGGGCTGCTACAGATGGCGTAGTGTGTAGGGCGCGCTGATTTACATTATTTACACTTAACTATGGTTCTACGGTTGGTCCGGCATAATGGTTAATCCGGTAAGGTTTTGGAACCAAGATGCCGGAAAATCGGTGTTGTACCTGTAGTAGATAAGTTGCAGTTGTTCTTGTTGTGTAGAATTTGCGTGTTTTTGTTTCAAAATTTGGGTAAGATCCTATTATTTCAAGACAAAAAAATCTTGAAAACTGTTTGAAGTCTAGTTCAGCAACAAATGCCATGTACGATTTATAAACTTGTTTGTGTCTTGCTACTAATTTCGATTAAATTATTTGCCAGACTACTCATAAAGTCGAACTGTCACCTTTAAAGTTTAAGCACAATTGGAGGTCATTCCTACAAAGCAAAGTTCACAAATACCATTTTATTCTAACAATAACAACATTATATCAAACAAACATATTTTTCACAATGTATTTGCCGTGATAAGACTATTTTAAGTGTACAAGTTAATTTAAATTATCACACACCGCGGCGATGCATTGCAATTGTTTTATTTTTAAACGGTTCAGCGAGACATTACGTGGCTAGATAAAATTTATATTTAGACACAAACATAGGCATTCCGACTAACTAAAAAACAAGATAACGTATTAGCAAATTGAAAGTAAATTAATCTGAGAAATGTATGAAATCAGCTGCTGTTCACGTGAAGTTGTTTGCCAAATTTGATATAGAAATTGAGGAGAAAAACAAACGAACGAATATTTTTGTTTTAGCGCTTGCAAAACACTGTTAAAAATAAAAGTTGGAATTTTATTTGTGGAGTACACTTTAACATGATTAGGTACTGTAATCAAAGCTTCTGTTTTATTATTTTATATAAACAATGTTGTAATCGAATCGGTGCTTTTAAAATAGAATTAATTTTGTGGTGCTAAGGTCATTGGTTACCTCCCTAGTAGCACATACAATATAACCAATATGAGCAAGGCTATGTACTCATCCGATGAACGATCAGTTACGCGCAGTATCAATATCACGTCCAGCAGAATCTCAGATAGTTCACCGGATGGTTAGTCGGCTGTTCCAGCAGTCATCGTATCAATTAATGAACTAGTTTGTGGACGATAAAAGCAGTACATGAACGAAGGCAAGAACTATCGTTGGATTTTTACACGCATGCGCTGTTCACAACTAACTTTGCTTCTGGTTAGCTATGCATCGTCCTCTCAATTTCATGTTAATACTGTGTTTTCGTTTGCGATGCGTACATTTCTATGATCCCAATATACACAAATGTCATTACAGTTAGGCATGTTTTGAAAGCGTTCAGACTAAATGCGTTTAGTAGTCCATAGTTAAAACGTATCAGTTGACGAATTGGTACCAAATCGCCTGCTGGAATAAATCTACTATATCAACACGTTAACGGTACAATAATTTTGGCAAGACAATATAAAATCGTATATAAATTAATTAATTTAATGTAGTAAAAAGTGACACCAAAACGTAACAATGCAAAATAGCAATATGTGCTTATTATATTATAAAATTGTATGCTGCGTTTGTAATAAACATATATAAAAGTCCAGCCTGACTCTGTCTATCTGTAACGCATGAATATAGTAACGCAATAAACTACAAGGGGTAATTTGACCGACTGAGTTGTGTCTAATGAACCGTAAATTTTTACTCACCGGTAACATAACAGTGTCTAACTTGCAGCTCACGGTATTATAAAAAGTAATAGTTTAAATTTAAGATATACAATATTACGTGCTAGTTGTTAATACTTTCTCGACAAATTCTATTGGCGGCACCGTAGTGTGATTACAAGTTTTTATTTGTAAAAAATAAAAATAGAATAACCAAAACTTTTTGCATTAGTATTGTTAATTTTCAGTATTATTAATTAGTAGTTTGGCTACTTTATATTTCCTTCTTGTTAATGCAAAAGTGAACTTGTAAAGCATTTTCCAAACCAAAATTATTGGACCTTCAATTTTTTGATATTTACCGTTCAACAGAATCATATAGCTCTTTAATTATTGATTTTTTAAAAGTATAATTGTTACTCTTAACAAATTAAAACAAATTTTTGTTTAAACTAACTTAATTTCGCTTTCTCAGTAAATGTTTTTTTTATTGTACTTCTGTTTTAAAATAATTGTTAGTTATGAACTTATGTTATGTTTTTATCATTTTTTGGAAAAAATCTATTTCTAGAATAACAATACTTAACTAAGAGATTAAAGTTTCTTAACTGAAATACATTTCTGTAAAGAAGTGATTTTTCGTACAAATAATACAAGTAATATTTCAAATAAACTGGTATCTATCAATATTTCGAATGAATCACTTAAATATTTTAAACATATGACAACAAAAAAGATCTTTTACAAAATAATTCTTAATGGTTAACAAAAATTACTGTTTTTTACGGCTAGACTCAGAATTTCAACGAATGGCGTATGTTAAAATTCGCCCAAAAA
This sequence comes from Elmis aenea, assembly GCA_947652605.1. NCBI lineage: Eukaryota > Metazoa > Arthropoda > Insecta > Coleoptera > Elmidae > Elmis > Elmis aenea. Next base: position 12,992,793 of record OX393582.1, on the reverse strand, counting down.
TGTAGTGTAAATTTAAGCAACACTTTGTAACTGTTTTATTACTATTGTCCTATTATCCAGTTATAAATACTTTGTTTATTAATCTACTTCGTTTAATAAATGAAGCATAATTCATTTAATGAATTGATATTTACAAAGCAATGAATAACGTAGTCGAAGTAATCATTTTATGTATGCAATAAAATGTGTTATGTAACGTTAACGAGCTGATGTACTTCTAGTACTGTAAATTTCGGATGTAACACATGCTGCCATGGTTTTAGACATGCAGTAAAAAGCGAAAACCGTTAGAAAAACATGTGCTTCTCGCTTTTTCTACACTACTTAGCTTACGACCGTTCATTCATTAATGAATTTAACACGACCATTGATTCCATCTACGTTAGAAACTAGCTGAAGAATGGAGGTGAATGTAACCAATCTAAAGTGAGGTGTTCATGAGGAAACTAATGTGTTCATTTCCCGTCATCGCGCATACCATAGATAGACTATACCGGGTGATTCAGTTTGACTGTCGCACACCTATAACTTTTTTTATTTTAAGAGAAATCCTCTATAAACCTTATATTTTTGTTAAAGTAAATCGCTGATTGAGGTTTGTAGGGCTTTCCTGTGTAAATAACAAAGTCATAGGTGTGCGAAAGTCAAACTGAATCACCCGGTATAAATGCTGTTTAATTCGGTCGTGCATCCAAACAGCTTGGGTCATACTTGTTTGTGTTTGAAAGGAATTCGAAGATGATTCACAATATTTTTAAGAACACGCAACCGATTAGCATTCCTCATAATAAACCAACTTTCTCGTGTTACCATGTTGGTTAATTGTTGGAAACGAGCGGGTTTTTGCGCACTTTAACTGTTTTTCCCGTACAAAACAATTGCTTGTTTGTTGCGATAATTTGTTTACCTCAGCTGATTGTTTTAATCCGAAGTTGTTTTGTTTAAGGGTTCGCAAGAGCTTGTTTATGTGCAGTTTGCGTTTTATTTCTATTGATCATTTTATTATAGTGCCACTTATCGGGAATATTATCTGTGATCAAATTGGCTATGAGAAAACATGCAACCCAATTCACGAAATGTTTGGGAAGTAAAATATTTTTAGTCAGCCTTCGATGTAAATATCTTAAAAAATCGTTTAAAGATGAAGCAAATTACATGCACTTACAAAATCGTACACTTCTTGACGTTTAGTTTTGGATTTTTTGTTTTTTTTTGGAAATTTTCCAAGTAATGCTCATTTCTCATCGTTATACCTTTGATAATCCGCGTGTTGTGTTCTTGGAAGTTACGATTAAATAACGTCTGTACGATGAGAATGTTTAAAAGTCGAAGTATAAATTACCCGTGAAATCATCATTTGTTGGCGCCAGGAATTCCTACTTATGCAAGAGCAAAATAATTAGCAATACCCAACTGTTACACAATCATTGTACCATATGGCTAAATTAAATGTTTTATAAACTATCAAGTGCCGAACTCGCGCAACATTATACTGTAAACTTTTGTCGGAGTCAGGCAGTTTTTTGTTGCCGTAAATGAGCCAACCTAAAGCTTGTCGCTCATTTGTCATAACCGACAAATTATATCAATTACCATGACGATACGCCTTAAATATGCCACTTTGGTGTTAGAAAATGATCTACAGCTACACGTTACATGTTTAACTCGTTTATTGTAAAATTTGTAGAATCCGTTAATACTCAACAGGACAGAGGTCGACGATTCGACCACTTAGATCTGGACGATTTTAACCCTTCGTAATAGCATACTGCTTGTGACGTAACGTAAAAGTATTTCGTAGCTACTATATTCTGCTTGCTACTGCTAGCTATCGTGAAAACCCCTTAAGTGGTTTATCTACTGACCACTGTATGCTCATTACCCTGCATTTCTATTGTACTGTTTTAGTCTGCATATTTTGCAAGTAGTTATTTCCTCTTATTTTTGCAAGTTAGTATGTCTTAGATATCGTATTGTCTACTAACCTCTAAGCGGTTTATCCACCGACCACTGTAAGCTCATTACCCCGCATTTCTATTGCACTGTTTTAGTCTGTATATTGTTCAAGTAATTTCCTCTGATTTTTGCAAGCTAGTATTTGTTAGATATCGTATTAAGTCTACTAACCTCTTAAGTGGTTTATCTACCGACCACTGCATTGCTTATAACCCTGCATTTTTATTGTGCTGTTTTAGTCTGTATAGTTTTCAAGTAGTTATATTTTCTGAATTTTTGCAAGTTGGTATTTCTTAGAAATCGAATTAGCTCCGTGGCTAATTTGGAATGTATTTTGTCGCTAACGTAATATTATTTTGGATGCAAAACGGTTCCAAATTATTTACCGTACATTTATAATTGCTCTAGGTCGAAAATATTCGTCGTAAATTCATGAAGATAAATGCTTGGGTATAATTTTTAAAAAAATTGAAGAAAAACCTCTATCAAAACTAAGTGGTCCAATAAGCGACCATCGTTATGTAGAGGTACCCAGATGAAGACATGACAATATAGACAAAATAGCAAGTTTGTAGATGTATTAAAGCACCTTGTTAAATTTTAATTAACAAAAAAATCATAGTAGGTACTTTGGAGTTTTTTGATGGAATTTATAATCTAACAACATAAAAACTAATTTTAAGTACAAATTTGAATGAATCCTTAAAGAAGGTTGCCACGCAAAGTTGGGCAGGATTAAAAGCAGTGTTGCTAACTTCTTAAAAAAACCTAAAAAATTACAATATTTTTAAATGTAAACGTTTTTTTTTTTTAAACTAAAACAAATTAAAGAACATTGCTAATAGCTAATGTATAGTTAATTCTACCTTGATCTAGATGATAATACAAATAATTGTTTGTAATTATTGCGATAAAAAATGTTTAATGGATTGCAAGTTAACTTCCTTATTAAAAAGATAATTTAAAAAAAAAAACAAAATGACGGGGTTAATGACATTTTTAGCTACTAAGGTTATAACAAGCGCTTCTGTTAACTTTCGCAATCTTTTGCTACTGACTTTAGCGGTTACGTTTCGACAAGTGGCCAGCGATTTTTGAGCGAAAATGAACATTATCGAAAAAGCCGGAAGCTCGTGCGCGCACGTGCGTTTCAGTTATTTAAGTTATGCATTTCCTTGCTTCTACTTTTTGGCGGAACGGGCTTAAACACAGGATCATTTACAGAACTAGTTAGGGTCTAAATTGGCGTACATTTCTTTAAAAACATCAAGGATTCTTCTTGGTTGTCAGGACTACTAGAGAGCGCTTTCTTTGTGGATTTATGGAGTATTTTCGTGCATGGACGTCCGCAGAAAATTTTCCAGGGGGGGCAAAACATAGAGACTAATAATAATATATGTATATCAATTTTAATTTAATTTTTTAATTTTGATGATTTGTTTTTACAAGTACTATTTTTTATTCGATCCCACGGGGGGGGCAAGCCCCGATTGTTGTTGTTTTTAATTTAGTTGAGCACATTAAAAAAAGTAATTACAAATATAAACAAATTGCAATGTTGTATTAAAAATTCTTCGCAGGTTTGAAATTGTGGTTCAACAGCGCAAAGAAATTTTACCACACAAAATGTCGAAGAGTGCGTAGCGTTTTAAAAAGTAGATCTCTCACTGACTAATGACTGTGCTAATGAGGAATGTAGTTTTAGCAATAATTATTATATTTCACGATAGGAATTCTTAAGAATCTCATTAGGCTGCCGAAGAGAATCAATTAAAAACGTCAAAATTAGTTATTACGCTACCATTTATGTGTACAAACATTATTAAGCGTGTCTCAACTAATAAAAATTCCACGAGTTTTTTAAATTACATCGAAGGATAAATAAAAGAATTTAAATATGTTTAGGAAAATCAGGTGTAGAGAGGAAGGGAACGGAAGAGGTCGCGGTTTTGATTTAGTGTTAACAGATTCTAGGCCAATGAAAATTCAGTTAAAGACGATAACATCCAAAAAAGTCAAAATGAATCAGCGAAAAAACTTGAAAAAATCGCAGAAAGGTTTTACAAAATCATTCAGCAGAATTAATTACAATTCTTAAGTTAAGTTCGTGTTTACAAAATTCAGTGAATGATCTCATAGGTTAATTTATTCACAACATTTTAATCAAGGTATATTTAGACAAACAGTGAATGTTTCGTTTTGCATAATGTTGGTTAGTTACAGAGCGTTAACATGGTCAGATTAAAGAATATTATTTTTTGTGCTAATTAAGATAGTGGCAGAACAAAAATATCCATTAGTAAACTTAAAACATTATTAAATTATCTTCAAAGTAACTGCATATGCTGTCTGTATGTGTGCTTGTCGTTCTTTGGAATTCGTATAAATACTCTTCTTAGTTTTGTTGTTGCTTGCCAAAAGATAAAGAATTGTGTTAAAGGAAAAATACCCATGTGTGATACATATACAGGGTGGTCCAAATTCGATGGGATTGCATGGGTATCTCGCTTAATAGGTAAGATAGAGAAACGGTTAAATTACCAAAAATGGGCAGTTTTTTGGGACATATTCAGAACCGTTTTCAAAAATATTTTATCATATCCGGTTTTTGAGATATTAGAGAAAAACTGTTTTTTTGTCATATTAATAATGTGTCATATCTCCGTTATTGTTGTAAATATCAAAAAAGTTTATTAACAATATTTTTAGATATTTTTATGATAAGTTTGATTACACTAAAAAAAAAATTTTTGCGCTCGCCGTTAAAAAGTTATGACACAAACTTACCTTTTTTTAAATGGAAGCTATAGTTGGCTATAGTCTATTTAAATTCCTTATTTTTTTCTCATTCCAAACAATAAATATATATACATTATTTTCAATAATACGCAAGTTACAAAGGTTTTTCAATTTTTTTAAAGATGAAAAACAAAAAGTAGGCTGTGGAAACAAAAAAAAATCAAGAAAAACAGAAAATTATAAAATATATTTGACAACTGTTCTGAGTTCATCTCAAGAAAGTGCTCATTTTTGGTAAGGTAACCGTTTCTCTATCTTGCCTATTAAGCAAGATACCCATGCAATCCCATCGAATTTGGACCACCCTGTACATTACCTACATTATATGCTACTCATAACATTGAATAATATTAAATAAAATTTTAACAGTATAAAAAACTGTGAAAAAAATCGGTGCAACTTAAAAATACAAGTTTAACAAACAAATTTATTATTGCTATAAAAAAAAAAACAAATACTAAGATTTTAAAATGCCCTAAAGAAATTGTAAATAAAAAATTAACCTGTAGCATAAGGTTTTTTAAGTCAGACAGAAAGGACGACGTTAAAACTCATAGTAATGGATGAAGTTTTCGAAATCTTTAATTTTAAGTTAATTTTCTACTTAGTTTTCTTGCATTTTAACGGCAACGGTTGGTAAAGGGTACATGCATATGTGATTTTATTTTACACTGGAGTGCTATTTAGAATATATTGAACGTTCAGTGTTAACTTTCATGTTGAACTTGAGTGGATTAAACGAAAAAAAACAGGAAAAACAATTGCTTCCTTGCAGATGCATTACTGATTTATAAGAATTGCTATGCAATTTGCTTCATTTTTATACTCTCGTAGTTTTGTTATAGACGAGCAAATTATATAGATACGTAAAAACAGATTGCAGCGCGATTGAAGTAAATGTTGGTAATCTTCTTCATATTGCATATCTTTCCTAGCAACCAAAAATGTCAAAACCAAAATTGGAAAAGCAATTGCTAAATATACGCGTCATCTCAGTTAATCCAAATATGTGTCTTAAAAGTTGTCTTTTTAGTAGTATTTAATTTCGAAAACTTTAATTACCAGCTCAATTATATTTATTTTTAAAGGTCATTGTGTGATTATTTTTAGTTGAAAAAGATAAGATACTTACTTATTAAACTATTAAGTAATATTTTAATTGTACAATGTAAACATTTCTCGGTTGGTATAATTATAATATTACTGCAATTATCAGTAGTTTGTATGATTATCACACAATTTTGTTTTGCCAATATGCGGTTTGCAAAATAAACCTTTTTATTTTTAGTTGGTTCCAATTAATTTAAGTGCATTGCAAATTACAAACGTACTTTGTTGTAAAACAAATGAATAATAAATATGACCCTTATGTACATTAAAACTTTATGTTTCTGCTTTGGGTTTACGTATTCTGCGTTTTTACAAATGTGTTATTAATAAAGTTTGAGTTTAGATAACTTATTTGTTTAAAGTTTTTTTAACTTGTAGTTATTTATTCTCGTTATTTTTTTCAAATAATTTATTTAAACAAGTATGTTGAGACTGATTTCATAACTTCGACTGCTTGTTAAGGGGTCTCAACTCCATGCAAGATTTGCTAGACATTCCGCAAATTTGATAAGTTTTTTTATTTCACCGACGCAAAAAAAATTGAACCTTGAACTAAGCAGTTGCAATTTATAAGGCGTCCGTATAAAAATATAATAGACTTGTGTTCCTTTTTTATGGTCTTTGTGCCTAGAAAAGTCGTGCGAAGTGTTAAGTTTTAAATGTCATAATAACAAGCTTTTTATTTCCAGGAATTTTAGAAAGGTATATTTACACTGGCTGCTCGTGAAAGATATTTTAAAAATCATTATCAAATTGTTTACCATATCTAGAAGCGTTCAATTCTATTATTGTCAATAATTTACTTGTACCCAAAACACACCAAGACACCACATCAAAAAGGTGATTTAAACAAGACGATACCACGTCCCACACTATTCGCGCAACAATTGACAATCGCCGGCTTTAGGGTGGTCATGTGTCTTGAAAACAATTCATAGCGCTCTTTTTTTTGCTTCATGGTAATTTTTAATAATAGAATATAAATAAAAGACTTGGGCCCGATTGCATAAACGCTAAAGCTGGGATTAACCCTGAGTTAAACCGGGTTTAACCTGTTTAACCCAGGGTTAGCGTTTATGCAATCGGGTCAAAGAGTTTAATCTATATTGTAGGCTTTCGCGTCCGATGTCCAATGTGTATAAGTTGTTTCCGGGTTGGAACCGCGTCGAAGGTTTCTTCATAACCGACGTTTCGTCCTCCTTTATCGGGGACATCTTCAGGGTTGTTGGTTAAACAGAGTTTGTTTAAAAAAAAGTTTATATTAAGCGTCGAACGATAAATGGCTGTATAATTAGTTGTATGTATTTATGCAATTAAAATCAATTAATTGTACCTAAGGTAAAGGTTTGACATTTCTTCATAAAATTTGACAAGTGTCAGTTCGTTGGCTATTATTTTTCGGTTAGTCACTCCACTGTTTCTGTTCTTTCACTTCATATAGGTTGTTGTTTGTCTTTGCATCTTCTACGACTTGCTACCATGTTTTCCTATCAAGCATTTTCTTTCTCCATCCTGTTATTCCTATTTTTCCTATATCAGCTGTCACTTGGTCTTCCCAGCGTATTTTTGGCCTTCCTCTCGATCTCGTCCCTTGTGGTTTCCATTAAGATCCTTTTTAGTGTAGTCTGTCCCTCTCTTCTACTTATATGTTCATACCATCGAATTCTTGCAGCTTTTATTACTTTGGCTATATCTATTCATTTTAGTATTGTTTTAATTTCTTTGTTTGTTAACCTTATGTATTCCTCCTCTATTTTTTTCGCCCCATACATTTTCCTCACTATTTTTTCTTCAAGTCGGAGTTGGTTTTAAATAATACCGACTCCGGTAGTCGAGAGTCGGGAATCATTTATTTGTCTGCCGACTACCCATCCCTAGTTTAAAATACAAATATTATAATAACAATGAACTGACACTTGTCAAATCTTGTGTAGAAATGTCAAACCTTTAACAAACAATTGATTTTAATTGCATACAAACATTCAACTTATTCCACAGCCATCCATTGGGGTCGGAAACTAAGTTTAACAGCGATTAGAAAAGTGGTATTGTTGTGTTAACAATGAGCGAAAATGCGACAAATAATTTTTTCGGTTCGTACATAATTGTTTTCATAATAGTATCCTACTATCTTGATCTTAATTATATGAGTTTTAATATACATATACCGGGGTATTTGTGGCTTCAAGTCACACAACCATCGGAAAAAAATACATATTTAACTTAATCTACTACAAATAATAATTTAGTGGGAAGTGTTTAAAAGCTTCTAAATTCGCAAACAGACTGGGAACATCCTGTTCGCGGAAAAAGACTAATTCGCGGCAAGATACAGCGCAAATATAAGAATTCCAAGAATGACAGGGGACACCGAATAAACACTATCACAAAATCAATATTTCGATAACAATATGTCAATAGACTGGCTTTAAATTTGAAGAGGAAAATGGATAGTAAAGTCATCGAACGGTTAATAAAAACAGATGCCGTTCCGTCTGGAACTTGTGAATGAAACCGTGAGAAATAATTTGCCATACACCAAACGATTTTTTGTCGGCATTACGTTGGTAAAATTGACCATCACAAAAACCGACATTTTTACATTGTGCCATGAATTCCATAGAACGGATTTTAATTCTGAAACTAATTGTGGCAATGTTACGATTATGAAAAGCAACGACTCGGACCAGGGTCGGCCCTAGTAAGCGCAGGGCTCGACACAAGGACAAGCTGCGGGCCCCCCTCCCCATAAAACAATTATTTATACATTATCATACAATAAATTTATTTTTTTTAATAAAATATAGAACAAACAACCTAAAATAATATTATAACAAACATAACAAAACATATAACTTGACAAATTTTAATATAGTCTCTTTGGATTGATTGTGAAATGTCTATAAAAAACTAAATAAATGTATGGTCTCTTTTAATTGTTTAAAACGAGGTTGAAGAGACTGCAGTGTTTTATCTAACACTTGATTAAAACAGTTTATTTTGTATGCTTCCTTTGCATCAACAACAGGGTCATCTGAGGACTCGTATGCAAATCGCCTTTTGCCTTTCCGTAAACGTTTCAACTGGAATTGTGGAACAACTTCTAAATCTTTTGCAAGATCATTTGCACCGATTAATACAACGTTAAAACCTTATTCTCGCTACACTCTAGCCATTTGCACAAATTTTCAAAAATGAGTATTCCCGAAGACAGATCTTAGGTTTCATTTTGTAATTCTTTGCTTACTAAGTTCACTTGGAAAAGCAAATCATGCCGAAAAGCTAAAGATGTCAAGAATTTGTAATCTTTCATTTGAGTAGCCAAAGATTCTGCTTCACTTTTTGCGTTTCCGTAAACGTTTCAACTGGAATTATTTCACGAAAGCTTTTGTTAATTGAATTGATTATAATATTTGAAAAATAATCAATAGTAATATAACAAGTGCATTGAAAATTATCGATAATTTTTGGTTAATATGCCCGAATGTAAGATGAGCTGAAAAAAACACGAGTGCACGAGTGATTTTTCTGTTTCAACTTGCATGAGTGAAGATTTGTCAAAAATTATAGATTATTTGCAATGCACGAGTAATATTTGTCAGAAAATTTCCTTCACCTAACCTGTCAACTTAAATGTGCGTTGTAAAATTCACAAGTACTGTCAAAGTGGTGCGTTAGGGCTTTGGTTTAATCTACATTAAAGTAACGCTACTGGTCGCCGAAATTCGCCAAAAAATTATCAAGACCAAAATATTTAATTCCTTCTCCAAATTTATATTTTCGACCAATCACAAACTCAGATTTCTTAGAAACGACCAATAAACGTATGAAAATCTGTTAATTGGGAAAAGGATATTTTCAGTGTATGATTATGTTAATTGGTCTTTTCTAGGAAATCTGATATTGTTATTGGTCGAAAACGCAAATTTGACAGGAGGATTAATGTCTGATAGGGTAATGTAAAATTATTACGGTGTAATAATGCTCCTATTGGTAGTCTTTAGAAGATGTAAGATTGGTTGAATGCGCAAATTTGATAAAGTGACGGAAATCTTCTATTATATTACTGTGGTATACTTTATTTATTAAGTTTAGTATTTCACTATTGAACAATAACTTTTTTAAGTGATATGATAGAAAATTGCTTTTTGTTTTTATGCTATTTATTAGTATTGTATTTATATTTTTTGAGCGCTGGGCCTCTTTAAGCGCGGGGCCATAGGCGAGGGAATCGGTGGAGTGTGCTTAAGGCCGGCCCTGACTCGGACGTGTGAGAATAAAGATTAATTAATTTTGAGTTTTTTTTCTTTCTAAACCAACTTATAAAGCGCTGTTTTTGTACGTTTCAGATTTTATTCAAACCCAAGATTTCCTATTGTGTCTAGCCTAACGATAATATTTTTAATTATGTTTGATTTCCTTTTGTAAATATGAAACCACACGCCTGCTAAGCGAAATGTCCGTTGAAATTTGCTTATCTGCTGTAATATGTACGTTGTAACAATATTCTGTTTAAATTACTGATATACCCTAGGATAGTTTGCATGTTAAACGAAGCAGAACGCTTCTAATTAGAATTTAAGGTCATTACTACTATTATTTTAATAGCGGCTAGTCAAAACAAAATTTTAAACTCCGTATCAGGTATTACAAAGAAACTCGCCGAAGTTAAAATTAGCTGGATTAGATTTCACGATAGTTATATAATGGTTTGCTTATTCAGTGCATTCTTCGGTATGGCTGGCTGGTCAGCAGCAAAATCAGCCGTCTGCAAAGTGTTAGTGAATCCAGTTGGCAGTACAGTTAACTGTTATTACCACTTTATAAGCTGAGACCTAGCAAATATTCAACTTTCGACCAGGGGCGCCGGGAGTCGATGCGGGCTTTGATGCAAAAATGCGTGACGGGCCCCCTTCATGGGTGCGCGCGCTCGAGTTTGTATGCTTGGGTCAGAGAACGGATATGAGGGTTAAAAAATACGTGGCAAAATTCCAAGAATAGGTATCATCAAGATTATTAAATAAAAATTAACGTAATGGTATCGTTCATAGACGGTATGTAACACTTCGAAATCAAAAATGCGAAACTAAAATTAGTATTTATTGTGAAAAAAAGGTTGACCAAAACGTTAAACGTTTCGTAAGTGCACATATGTTCTTCTACACCTTTTATCGGCCATAGATATCAAGTAAAATCTTATTACCTATACAGCTGGTGACGAATTCTTTATCAAAACATTAACAATCACAGCACTGCACCTTTTGATCAGTTCCATAAACAATTTTAGAGTTAAGTGCAGGGTTTCCAATGTTTAGATCACTTAAGATCTACTTTTTAACTTTAATATTACTTCTGTTATAAAAATATATATGGAGACTTTAAAGAAAGAAAAAGGTATGTTAAATTCTTAGCGAATTTAATATCTTTGCTATCTTGTAGCAAAAAAGAAGTTCAAGCCAAATTAGACGTTTCGGCAGGAGATAATTATTATTTTAATTAAACTAAAACACTTAAAGTATTTTCTATATTTTATAATAGGGTAAAACGTGGTAATACGCCCCAGCCGGAAAAACGCCCCACCTATGTAGTTTAGTTGTTTAATCATCGATGACACTACTAGTATCACATAATGGTAGTGTTAGTTAAGGAGTTTAGTATACCTCCACCACCTCACTAGTTTCCCGCTGAAAATCGAAAATATTCGCAATTCACGGCAAGTGGACGTTGTATTATTTCTGTCTCAATTATTGAAAAAACAATTTCGCATGAAGTGTATTAGTATCGTTTAAATTTCGACATAAATTCGGAAAGCTTGTTTCATAACCTCTAAAATGACATTACGCATTTATTTATTAATGCCTCTATGGTCTTGGTACACCAGTGGGGCGTTTTTCACCACTGTTTGGGAATTACGCCCCAGATCTAAAAGTGTAAAATGCCCCTTTTGCTTTAAGATCACTTTTTCTCAATTTCGGACGCCAATGAGGCAAACAGGTCTACTGCTTTTTCCAAACGTGACGATGTGCCCATCGATAGGAATAAAAATCGTGGAGAACAACAATCATCCCCAACTACTGTGCCATTAGATGAACCTGGGCCGTCAGGACTGCAAAGAACCCCACCAAAAAGGCCACAGCCATCTGCAACTACTTTTAGCAAAAAATCCTCTGAAGAAGAAACCCCTTCAAAATTTCTTGCACAAACAAATCCGATTCCAGTCATTCCACCAATTCTTACTAAAAGAAAACAGGCCGCTACGCTGTTGACATCTCCAGAAAACCGATGCAAACGTAAAATTTTATGTGGGAAAAAGCAAAACATCAGTGCGAAAAGACAAGGGAAGAAAACTAAAGTTGCTAATGTAACCCGCGCACCAAAAAAAGATGAAAAGTATTAAACGTTTTGAATCAACGTCATCTGAGAGTTCAGAGGAACTCGTATTGAGTTCTTCTGAGGAAGTTTCAGATGAATCTGAAGAGATTTGCGTCAAATGCGGTGATTACTACTACTCCACGAAATCGAAAGTAGACTGGATACAGTGCACAGCGTGTTCTCGATGGCTTCACGAAACGTGTACAACGTACGAAGATTTATGTCACTTGTGTGGTGCAAAAAATTAAGTTCTTACTAAAAATAAGTAGTAATAATCGTGTGGGGCGTTTTCCACAGCAGAGTGGGTAATACGCCTCAAAGGAAAGGGTTCCAAATTGTTTTTTTATTGTTTTCCTGCGTTTACTTTTCACAAACTTTTTATATTTACCTAATGTACACTCATTATACTAATTAGAAATGTATTTTTTGTTTAGAATAAAGCTATCATTTTGCAGTAACGAATTTTTTTTTAAAAGTGGGGCGTTTTTCACCGTTTTACCCAAATTTATGATTTTTTAAGTACTTTTACTATTTAATCTAAATTATAACATGTGTTCAAAGTGTAGCCCTCTCTCCGAGGACAATACAAATTTGGGATCTGCACTTTGTAGATAATAATGTTTTCATAAAAGTATATATTTTTTTATTTGTTGAACTGTGCTTAAAATAGCTAATCTTAATTCATCAATTGCATTTAACTTTTTTTAAAGATAGGTTGTTTTAAGAACATTTCATCAAACAAAAAGTAATATGCTTAGGAAAACATTATTATCTACGAATCGCAGATATCAAATTTGTATTGCCCATGGAGAGACGGCTACACTTTGAACACATGTTATACCTAATTTAGATTCAGTGGTAATAGTAACTGGAAAATCGTGAATTATTATAAAATGTATAAGACATCTTAAATTATTTAAGTTTTTTGTTTAAGTAAGTATACCTTACTTATTTAATATATGATGTTTTGTTTCGTTTTTCAATGGCCACTTTAATTAAACTTAATAAATACAACAATATAACTTACTTATTTTTAATGATAAACCTAACAATCCATACATCAATGAAACGAGAAAAACCACTCTCTAATGGTGTCACAGCCAACTACAACCCGTATTTAAAATAAGGTAGTTAATGTTAAAATGTCAAAAACAAGTGAAGATGGATAAAATGTATTAACAAATTTTAAATCTACCCAAAAAAGTGTCCTGATAATGTTGAAAAATATTTTGAGAATGGTTTCAAATAAGCAAGTTATAAGCAACAATCAAAACCGTCATTTTTTTTATGAATAACTTAATTTTTTTCAGGTTTTGTGTTCATATTATAGTTGCTCTTAAATCATAGATGATTTTGACTTATTTAACCAAGTCTGTATCTTTTACCGTTTACGAGATCCCCATGGTTTTCGTGACCTGTCCCAGTCGGTGTAAAATCTTTTAAAATTTTTAGTTTATTTTATAAGTTGTATACAAATACTGAAATAATTTTATGGTATTTCTATCTAAAATCATATATTATTGTTTACTTTTTATAATTACCTTCAAAATACAAAACTGGATTGTTCCTTTTTCATGAAGCTATATTTTTGTGATTACCTTTATTATTTTTGATGGTTAAATGTCGAAATAATATAAAATGTACAGATTATATTTCATCTAAATAAATCGTAAGGAGATATGTCACTGGACATACTCCAGCACTTCAGCACATTGTCATAATAAATTACTGAATGTCTCTAGACAGATTGCAAGATACTGTGATTAAAAATAAATAAATATATATACATATATTTCATGTGTTCACTAATTTTTTCAAACTTTAAAAAAAGAAAGAAATTCTTGGTAAATGTTGTACAGATCTTTATTTGATTTGATTTAAAACTTACTAAGTTTTAGCTTGTCTTATAGGTATCTACTTTAAGACTGTTTTATACTATACTATTTTTTCGTTTAAGAAAATCGTATACGATTTTTGATACAAAAATTTCGTTCAAGAATTTAGCATGGAAAATATGAACCTTTTACATTGTACTATTTTTTGGTACGAAAATGTTCAATTTGATCACAACAGAAAGCGAATTATTTTCAAATTTAACGTATATTTAACGCTTGTTCCATTCTACATATTTATTCCTACAAAATAAATTTTGAGGGATAACGGTAATAAGTAGTATTTAACATCGTTTGAGTATTTCAGTTAACCTAACCCACAAATGACATGCGGTCAGATACAGTTGCAGTAGAATACGCATGCGCCCATGCCACAAAACACGCCCATGCTAAAATAGGACGCATTTAGAACATGTAGTTATTTCGTACGAATTTTTGGTTCAAGATTTGTAATTTTTGATTGACACCGTACTAGAAAATCGTATACGATTTTCTTAAACGAAAAAATAGTGTAGTATAAAACAGACTTTAGAATGAGTAATAATCAAAAATTGCATTTTAGGTTTTTGCTGAATGATATCCTGTTACAAATGTTAACCCAATTAGTTAGAAATGTTTTTGTTTCAAATTCGATTTCATTTGACTTTCTAAGTTTCCATAATTAATAGATCCCATTTCAGCGCCCATAAATCGCAACAGTATTAATAAACATTATACTCTGGTCTTTTAAAATCTGTCGGTAAATAACGAACAACAGAATAAATTGTACTACACCTTTATTTAAATGAATTAATTATTTTTTAATTCTTGTTTAGTTCCGTTGCATGACTTTTTATTTATACCGTTTTAGGTGTGGCGCAGATATTTCTGTTTTACTGTTTTTCATTCATGCTTCCTACTTCAATTGTTAGATTTTTATTTATTTATTGGGTGCTGTGTATGGAACCTATTTTTAGAACACTAACGTCATTGACTACCTCTTTGTTAGTTCTATTTATCCGGAGTTGTATGGGAATATGACGACTGTTTACAGCCGCAGCCACACTCAATGCGGAAGTTGCATAAGTAATTGGTTTGATTAAATAAAAAACAAGGTATATTTATTGTGCGACGTTTTACAGAATACCAATTTTTATGTTGTTTACTGGTCAATTTGTGTTATGCTAGCGAAATAAATATTCAAAATCCAACTTGAATTAATGAATATAAACGTGTTTATTACATATCGGTATTTTGTGTGGAAAATTTTGTTTTTTTTCATACGTGTATGAACCAACAATTTGTTTTTGACGTGTAATAGAGGATGATTCCCCATTTTTATTTGGTAATAGATCAAAACTGGAGTTTTTTATTATGTTTTAGACGGCGAGCGATTGAAAATATTGAAAAAACGGCCGTGAAAAACAAACCATTAGTTAATGAACCACCTGACAATTTTAATGTAAGATTTTAAGCAAATTTTTGGGTGATTTGTAGCAAACTTTTTTGTTATTTGGTGCATAAAATGTTTGGAACTTTAAAAAAATGCTTGACACTGTGTATTTTAACATTTTAGACTTAATATAGTGGAACTTCTAACTTTGAACACAATCGGTTTCTGGAGACGGTTCGACTTTCAAGTTGTTCGACTTTTGAGTTAAACTTCCTCATGACAAATAATGTAAATGAAATTGATCCGTTTTAGAACCCCAAACTTGACCCAATATAAAATATTTGCATGGAGTGTAGCACTGTATGGGTTTGTTTATCCATCTTCATATTTTCATTTAGTGCATAGCGCATCATTAAAATTTCGAAAATTATTAGTTATTCGTTGTACAGGGTGGAGCAAATTCGAATGCTTTACCATATTAATTAGCGAAAATCTGGTATTGATCTCTCGGGCAATTTTTTTGAGAAAAGAACGCCTATGTAATCAGATTTTTTATATCGCTTTTCATTTTGACCGTACAGACGAAAAATTGAGTTTCAGTATTTTTGAAAATTTACTACTTATAACTTCTTTATTTATTAAAATAGAACAAAATGTTATGAAGGTTTTTTATGTAGATTTTTATGCTTAGTTTAGTAACAATTTTTTTTAGCGACCTTGATTTTTGAAATGTCAAGTAAAGTTTTAATGTATTAAATAGAACCCTTGCTGGTCATGACTTTATATCTGTACCTCAGGGGTAAACTGTACTAAGTCCATTTTTTTGCGAAAATGAGTTATTAGTACCAAGTCACTAAGTATTTCGTCCTCTATCAGTGGTAAAAAGTTCGTTAACATAACGTAATAAATAACCGATGTAGGCCTTTATAAACAATATCAAGTCCAATTTATGCTCCGAGGTAAACAATACTTTCAGGACTTGATACCATGTGCCATCGTATTATGTCCTTCTATGGACTTGATATTATATGCATTTGGGTGTACTAAGCCTTTGTTTTGATAGGTTTATCTTGTCTGGGGCGGTTATTTTCTCATTTCGTGAAATATTCGTTATAGATCACAAAAGGCAGTTTGTTGCTTCTTGTGTGAATGTAAATCCGATAAAAAGAAGGCGAGAGAGATCTGGGGAAAGGCTTGAAAAAAGGCAATTTAGTCACCTGTATTGTTTTATAATTGACGGTCAGCAAACTGAAGTCTGCAAAGTATTTTTTTTTGAGTACTTTAGTTTATCAAACATTTGTCAGAACTGCTTTATCAAAAAAAGTACAAGGAGGAATGGTATCTCAAGACCAACGCGGACGAAAACTTCCCCCAAATAAAATATCTAGTGAGGCAAAAGAAAGCATCAGAAACCATATTCTCAAATTTCCAACGATTGAATCTCATTACAGTAGAGAACGAACTTCCAAAAAGTACCTAGGCAGCCAGTTGAATATTACTCGTATGTATGAACTTTATCGTCAAGATTGCATTGACCAAGATATTTCCGAAGATAATATTCCGAAACAGTGGCTATACTCCGACATTTTTAACAAAGAGTTTAACTACTCGTTCAAGTTACCCGACAACGATACGTGTGACCTTTGTGATATGTATTTAATACAGCTCAAAGATTCATCAACAATGGTCGAACGAAAAAAGATTCAAAACGATTACGATGGGCATTTATGGGGTCTACAGACTTACCAATTTGTCGGGACAACCGGCCGACCATTCCGATAAATTGTTTAATGTGTAGTGTTTCACCCGACCAACACGACAGTTGGAACATTCGGGTGACCAGGCCATCCAACAAGCCAACGTCCCCACTACATTCCTTTAGATAAGGACTATTAAACCGAAAATTTAACATCAAAATGAATAAAAAGCTATGACGTTTACGCTGTGTTGGTTGGACTGATCGGTAGGTGTGTAGACAACACCCAACTCGGAGTTACCGACTGTCGACCCCGACAAATTGCCTAATGTGTAAGAGGCTTTAAGTGAAGCAAGCAAAAGGTGTGCATTAAAAAGCGAAGATAAGAAAAATGCTAGAGCAGATAAAAAGTTAAAAGTAGTGATGGTTGATTTAGAAAAATGTTTGCCGACCCCTATGTTGACAAATGCACAATCATTTTATTCGTTGAAGTTATGGACTTTCAACTACACAATAAGAGATTCTTCGGCAAATAAGACAACTTGCTGTATGTGGGATGAGAGTATTGGTGGAAGAGGAGGTAATGAGATGGCTTCTTGTCTTCAGCAATGGATCACAACATACGTTACCAACGATACAGATCACTTAATTATATGGTCAGATAATTGCCCGTCACAAAACCGAAATTTGAACTCAGTGTTGGCCTACTTTTCAATTTTGCGAAATATTCCCACCCTCAAAACTATCAGCCATAAATTTCTTCTAAGAGGAAACACGCACCTGGAAGTTGACAGTGATCATTCGCTCATCCAAAGAGAAAAGAAAAAAAATGGAACAATTCCAAATAATGATCCCATGGGATTGGCAGCAATTTATAAGGATAGGAAGCCACAAAAAAAGCTTCAATGTAATAAGTATGGAAACCCACGACTTTAAAAATTTCAAATCTCTCATTGAAGGCCGAAATACACCTTTTATTTGGAAGAAAAAGTCTGAGACTGGCAAAAATTTGAAAATATCCGAGGTAGTTGAAATTCAAGTTCGTCAGGAAGAAATTGGAAAATTGTACTACAAAACAAATTTTAGCGAGGACTTTGACGCTATTGACTTCAACCGTACTTCACGTAAAGCAAATTTTCCTGAAGAAGTACTTGTTGTCAGAGAAGGTCTGAAACCTATAAGTTCAAAAAAATAACAACATTTGAAAGATGTATTGAAGTGGGTGTGCCAAATGAAAATCTTCCCCATGATTTGCACCAAACTGACGATGATGAATGATTTTGATATATGATTTAATTTTTTGCTTTTGTTTTAATACATGTTTACTTGTTTTTTTTTTAAAGAAGTTAATAAATTTTTTTGCATAAAACCTTTTTTATTATTCTGGTATTTCATTAAAAAGATATCAAGTCACAAACTTTTCGAAAGTAACACAGAGGTTAAGTGTATTAAGTCGAAGAAAATAATAAAGGAAAATAATTTTTTCATTGAAAATGATTCGAGATCATAGGCATTGACATTTTAGAAGCTTCTCTATAATTCCGTGGTGATTGATTAGTAAATAAAAGAGTTAGATAGAAATAATTGCGTTTCAGAACTTTTTTCGCTTCTCCTGAATAATTTACCTTTTGTGACTTGGTACACTTTACCTCTGAGGTACAGATATTATAAAGAGCATTTTTGTAGCTTTTCAAAAATATGTAGTTTTATATATTTGTTGCAGAAAATAGCCGAGATATGGCTAATTTTGGAAAAATTTCTTTATCACAGTTTGCCATGATTTCGTAAACAAGTGATGTCTGCAATTAATAAACAGCTAAACGTCATTTTTGTGGAAATTGAAAAAACTGACTCTTCACTTCGCTAATGTCAAAAACTTGTCATTTATTTTTTGAATTATTGCTTTTCCACAATGAATATTACTTTACAAGAGCAAATTGATATGGTTTATTCACCATTTCGTGTATTTAATTACTAATAGTAATACAATTTTGTTTTATTATAAATATTATACTGTATCTACTCATATAATCTGTGATTTAAATTAATATATTTTTTTTTTAAATCACTTGATTTAAATCAATGATTTTTTTTAAAATCGCTTGATTTAAATCATGATTTAAATCGTGATTTAAATCAATTGATTTAAATCTGCTCAACCCTGCTTGGAAATGACGTTTTGTTGTTTTTTGATGGCAAACATCACTTGTTTACGAAATCGTGGCAAACTGTGATTAGGAAATTTTTACAAAATTAACTATATCGGCTATTTTTTGCAACAAATATATAAAACTACATATTTTTAAAAAGCTAAAAATTTTTTTTTTATATAAAGTCATGGCCAACTAAGGTTTCTATTAAAAAAAAAAAAAAGTTTACATCATATCTCAAAAGTCAAGGTCGCTAAAAAATATTTAAATTTGGTTTTTAATTAAGCATAAAAGACTGTATAAAAAACCATTATGACATTTTGTTTTATTTTCATAAATAAAGAGTTATGGAAATTTTCTAAAATGATATACTTTATTTTTCGTCTTTAGTGCCAAATTGGAAAGCGATATAAAAAATCTGATTACATAAGCGTTCTTTTCTTAAAAAAAATAGCCCAAGAGACCTATATCAGATTTTCGCTAACATTACGATAACCGAGTTAACCCGTAAAACATTTGAATTTACCCATCCTGTATATGAAATAATTTGCCGGTACTTGAAAACTGAGTAAATTTATAATCCCTAATGTGTATGTAAACGCGTTCATTTAAATGTACGAACGTCGCCACGCCACGCGCTCTCCGACTTCATGAATAAAATAGCTGCAAATATTTCGACAGCCAGACGCTGCGATATTGCGACGACCTATTTTTGAATCAGACGTAACCGCCGCAGCTTTTCGATGAACACGGTTACGGCCTACGGTTTTTCCGAATACAATTGCAGTGTGTATTTCGTTTTTATGATTTGCGGAGCCCGTCACCGGCTATATTTAGATGTTGTGCACGCGTGAAATTGAACTTCCTAGAATTATTGTTTGTTTTCGTTAGCGGACAAATAAATTCCCGGCCGTAGGTTTCACGCAGAAATATCAAACGACACGCATTTTTGGCATGCGCTTTTTGTTTGGTGCACACAGACGTTTGCAGTGTTCTCTGATCCGTTTAGCCCGGTTTCGGTCTGCCGTATTGGACCCGTGTGATACCTAATATATTTTTGGCAAATGTCACAATAACAATGTGAAATTTTCAACCAGCGCGAATAGCAGCGAAGCAGATCGACGAAAACAATCCTTGATATACAGTGCAAATACAATTAATACCGTAAAACGGGATGAGAATGTTACACATTTTTGTGTAGCACCAAGAGTAATTATTGTAGAGTAATGAAATTAACACAGATGGAAAGCTGTACAGGGTGATTCAAATTCGATGGCCAACATGGGGATCTCACTTGTTATAATAGCTAGAGTATAGGTTTAACTTTGGCAAAGTTGCTAAATTTGGTGCTTATTAATAATCGGAAGTGAAATTGGAAAAAATATCTCAAACGGTATCCGAGAAAATTAGGAAAAACTGGAAAATACGATTTTTGAAAATAGTCTATAACTCCTTTGGAGTATAAAATATTTCAAATGTGTAAAAACATTGCCGAAGCAACTTGTTAATCTGCATCGGATAGTAATCACTAACTTATTGTAGGTCGATTTGTTTTTGTTTTATGATAACCTACCTACGTTATTTTTTCTTCTGGTTTTTGCTTTTTACATAATCAAATAGCATTTATTTTTCTGAATTCATTGATGTATCACACATGGTATTTTACTCTTTTATTCACTGCCAAATTTAAAAAAAAAACAATAACCATTATAAATCAGGTAGGCCGGTCATTGTAGTTTATGTTGTGACAACCAATCAACAAACTAAACGTTTTGAAAGCCTGTTACTTGTCACGTTAATGAATTCATAAAAATGAACTTCAATAACGAAGAAAAATGCCATATGCTGTGAATTTTTTATTCATTGAATATTGTCAAGTCAACGATGTGCATAAACATATCCAGAAAAAAGACAACCCTCGCACACTTAATTTTGTACGTTGGACAGATATTTAGAGAAATATGGGGCTTTTGCCAAACCCAGAAGATAATATGGCAGAAAGGTTTCAGATGAAAGTAAAAAAAAAGCAACATTTTTATTACAAACAGATCCGGAAAAAACACTATTTTCTACGTTAAACAGAAACTTAAGTAAATTTGTTAAAAGCTTGTGATAAAGTATAACAAAACAAAAGAACAGTATAAAAAATTCACAGCAAATCGCGTTTTTTTCCGTTATTAAAGTTCATTTTTACGAATTTATTAATGTGACAAGTAATAAGCTTTCAAAAATACATCAACGAATTAAGAAAAATAAATGCTTTTTGATTATGTAAATAGCAAAAATTGCGCCCATAAGAAAAAATAAAATCATAAAACAAAAACGAATCGATCTAGGAAAAGTTTCTGTTACACATATTTGTTTTCTGCCAATTTAAAATATATTTAGCGCTTAGTTTTACAAATTCTTGTCCGATAACGAAGGTCAAATCTGAACACTTCGGTAAACATGCTTTATCTACACGTTAAGCATTTTTTTTTTAAATTAGCAGTTTTGTTCAAGTTTATTGCATATAATAGTAACAATTATTCATGTTATTGTTGTACGCTTGAAGTATGCATTATTTAAAATTGTTGTTTATGTATTTTGTTTACGTACTTAACAATAATAAAAATACACTAATATAAAGCTCGTTTCTATGAATTGTTGAAGAATGTTTTAAAACGTTTTTTTAAAATTTTTATGATAGTAAAATAATACTGTTTCGTTAAAAAATGTGTTATTTTGAATGTCAAAGCCAACATTTAAAAATGCCCTGTCATTTTTCCTAGTATCTAAGCAATATTTAACTAAACAACAAATATTTGCGTTTTCATGCTGCAAGCAAATATGTACAATTTACCGTTTTTTTTTGTAGAAGTCGGTTTTTATCCGTAACTGCAACACCGTTAAATCCAAATTATTGGCTAATTTAGTTTTCTTACAATATTTAGCTTGCCATAGATTTTGTAAAGAGTAAAGTCCGATTTGCACAGAGTTGCGTAAAGATGTGATGCTTCTAAGCAACTCTGTGGTTACTAGTTACTATGGAAACGGTGCTTGAAGGCTATTTTAACTTAAACCAAGTTTTGTGTATCGAACTTCAGATGATCTCTAAGATACTCCATAAAATAGGCAACTCGCTCCATTTAACCGACGTTGTATCTCTTACAGTTAAAAAAAAAACATAAGCTTCGAACTTCGAACACCTTTTTGCGGCTGGAGGTTACAATTTTTAATTGTAATGTATTGGCTACGATTTTTAGTAATTTTTTAAGTAAATTGTTGGTACTAGAAATTATTGAAATTTGGTAATTTCTGGCTTTATTTGCATAAAATATTTTGTTGAAACAATTTTAAAAACTATCACGTTAACTTCAATTGTAGCTGAAGTAATTTTTTTTCTTTAATAACACGAGTTATTATTAATAATGTTTATATAGATTGTTTATAATTTAATGCTAGATATAGCTAAATTCCAAAGCCAACCTAATAAAATTAAGCCACTGGCACTGGCAACTCACTAAGGGGAAGCAGAGGCCAAAAATTAATAAAATCTTAATTTTTATCGTTTTTATCGTTTGTCATTATAAAATACAATGACTGCACGTTGAAAACTTGATTTTTGTAGACGATCATAAATGAATACATTTTCTTGTTACGAATAAAAAAAAAATTAAAATAATAATACAGGGGATCCCCCGATATACGTTCTCTCGTTTAACCTCGTTTCGCATTTAAGTCAGTGATTAATAACGGGCCCCCAGTATTATAATCATAAGTTACTTTACTATTTTTACCTTCTTAATAAAAAAACATTGATGGAATAAATATAAAACATTTTTTCAAAGCAAAAAAATCATTTTGTTACCTAAAAACTTCTTAAATTATTAGTAGGGGAGACCGGGGATGAAAGTAACACGGGTAGGTTGTAACAGTGCCTTTAATTTTTGTTTTATGTCGCCTTAAGCGCTTGAGCAATGTTTATTTTCATCTGTCATAGAGGTTAAGTTTTTGCCAGCCAGAGTCATTATTTTCCGCCTAAAAGTTAATGCGTTGTGTCACCTGTCGAGTGACTTTTAGGCGATCTCTAAAAGAGGAACAAAAAAGTACCTAGATTATTATGTTCTAAATTTTGTTGACTGTTGGTGGATGCAATACAATTTGACGTTAGAATCGTGGTTAATTGTGGATTCCCTCCAATCTGTTTTGTGTACACTTGGGGTTAAAAGTTACAGTGTTACAACTAACCCCAATCAATGTTTTCACTTGCAAATGTTCACCCTTAGCACATATTTGGTGGTTTTCTTCGTAAATGAGAACATACTAAAGTTGTCGGGATTAATTTTTTAATTTGTTGTATCACTTTGTTTCACATTTTTTTCATTTTGCTAATGTATATTTTGGAATCAAATATTAATTGTGTTGATGAATACTAATATATTTATCCACTAATTATGAGCTGTGTGAATTATTTTGCCGTTAGAACTTACCCCAATCATTGTTACTTTTAGCCCCAACGTTGAGGTTGAAAGTAACAGCTGTCTTACCACAGATTTTTTTCACATATGCTTTACGAAACATTTGCAATGAGTATCTTGGAAGGAAGACAAATGTCCAATTTATTATTAAATGTAATTTGGATATAATAAACTTGTTATACTTGAGATATTAAATAAAAACAAAAAAATGTTCCTTTCATCCCCGGTCTTCCCGAAATAACGAACTTTGCATCTCCTTGTTATAGCGATTTTGATGAATTTTTGATGCAATCTTTTGCTGCATTATTTGACAAATTAATAGTAAAAAAAAAATAACCTACGTTTCGTTTTTATACTTGCAGTTTATCGATTAAATACGGGCTGTATACTTCATTTTACTACATGCTGAAGTTCTTGATACAGAAACCTATTGAATACAACCATAATTATTATTTTTTGCACACTGTTTTAGTTGCATAGATGAAGAAATATGAAGCTTTTATACACGCAACCCTGGAATTAAGTAGCACAAGGCGCATTTTCTCAACCCTGGTTTCATCTACTTTATCTATCAGTTGTTTCTATTTTTATACTTCAACAATCGGGTAACCTTTTCAATTCGCCGTCACAATATCACAAAAAGTTTTAGCAACAAAGCGAATATCACCTCAAAGTTTGGATAACTTAACGCGAAGTTGGTGATTGATTTCTCCACGCTATTAAAAAATTGCTGGCACACTTAATCATAAATGTGTAGGTAAAAGTGAAAGTACATTAGCACAATAAATTAAATACATAAGTCGTTAAAAAATATTCGTAACTAAATGGACGACCTATATTTTTTCGCATTTAAAATAACTACATTGTCGAATGCAACAGTTTTGCAATCCGCTATCACAAAACTTATTTACATAATTTTTGTTGCTATGTTTAAACAAGCGAACGAAAACTACATCGCATCGGCGCAAACAATCAATTTGTACTACTTAGACAAAAACCGCAAACAAACGTTTCAAAACAAGATCACTGGATTAACTAAGCACAATTATTAGCAACAGTAAGTTTTATTACGTTGCACAAAATTTGTACCACTTATTTGAACACCTACGTAATTGTTTTTAAAACGTAAATTAATTATCACACGTGTAAAAACAAAACAAAAGGTAACGTAAAACAACCAATTTAATACAAAATTTAACACATACGACTTTGTAAGTATCAATTTCTCATTTACTAGGGTTAATTTAACAAAACAAAATTACCCACAAGAAATGTTTTAACATTAGAACCGGATTTATACATACTTTGACGTTAAAACCGTAAAATAAAGGCACTATCGGCTTTTGAAAACTTTCAAATGTCAACACGGCCTAAGATTTTGTTGACGATAGAACTAACTTTGCCGTGTATCACACCAATCATGCGTTTTGTATTCTTACGCTGTCTATAAACCTTATCCAGTCAAGTAACTTTTGCAGATAAAAATTGGACGTTCACAGACAAATCTAGTTTGTGTTAATCGTTCCCGTTTCCGTTAAAAAAAAAATCGATTGACATCGTTATTTGGTTTTTGTTTTAAATTTTTATTCTACACAGTATAAAATGTATTAAGTTAAATTTTTCAATATGATGGTTTACATAAATATTGCCACAAAAATAATGTAAATGCTATATTCCATTCGTTTATTGGTATAAATACAAAGTTTAGGTTAACTTTACATGCATTTTACAGGGTGTAAGTAATATTACAATACAATTACAAACAGTATACTGTAAAATTACTCGATGTTTACAGTCTTACATTGTACTTGCACTTAAAGAAATAAATATTTGATTTTAGGTGAAGTTGTAACACATCAAAATGCCACAAAAGCTACATTTCACCCTTAATTATAAGCTGTTACTTCGTCAGTAACAATCTTATATATCTTAGTTTATGGAGATCGGATGGTCCAGAAAATAAATGCCGATACAACTCTGGTTTCTTAAAAATTCCTGAGTACTCTTCTGTCTTAATAGCACTCGAGACACAACAGCTATGCGCACTTTTTAGATAAATTTCGAATTACATTTTAAGAGCTTTTATTGAATTTTAGGTAACATGTGTTTGATAAGGATTAAAGCCGTTCAAAATTTCTTTCAAAGTGTGTCGTTATACAGTGTAGTTGTATTACTGTATATTACAAAACGACTGTTTAAATATTTTTACAATTATTGTAGTGTGTTAGTGTTGGTCAACAAAAATATAATTTTTGATTTTTAATTCCTAGTAAGTAAATGGAATAGTATCGGATCAGTTTTACTATACTTTTTTATTTCGTTAACTTGTTTTCTATGAAATTGTATGTATTGATATAGAAACTGGGTGGTCTTTAAAAGATTAAAAAGATCAATTTAGGCAAGTTATTAGTTTAAATCTATATAAAAATACGGATCATAAATTATTTATTCATGGGTTTTTTTATTGAGTTTTTTTTAGCAATGTATTTTTGTGTATATATTTCATACTTATTTTTTAAACGTGATGCCGCTAACTGAAGAAAAAAGTGTATAGCTATGTTGTAGATTACTTTTATAAATGTGTGATTTTGTTTTTAACAACTATTTCTTGTTTCAGGTAAGTGTGAGGAATGCGAAGCTACGATTATTTTTTTATTTTTGGTGAGTCATATTTTTTACTATTCGGTCGGTTTTCGAGTCAAGGCATTTTCGAAACGACGTGAAAAGGCGCCCCATTTCGTCGATAGAATCTAATTTTTAATACTAATCAAATATCACCCAAATATTGGTGTAAATTTATAGATTTTACCATATACGTTACTAAGATACATTAATTTTACCATTTTAGTGTAACAATTCTCTTGGATAATGTGAAAGCAATAAATAAAATTGCTTCTCAGAATATGGTGGAATTGGATGTAAATTATTAATCCCTTTGTGTAAAACTACTGTATGCATGTCAAATAATTTTACATAACTTTTGTAAATATACATTTCAACAAATTGGAAATTTTCAATGGCTTAATAATGCCAATGATTATCATGGTAAATTTATAGAATACTTTTTACAGTGTGTTGTCATCCTCGAAAGAAACAAAATCAAAAAAGAGTCTGGAGTCGGTAGTTTTTCCCACTCCCGACTTCTTAAAAAAGCTTCGACTCCTTGACTCTCCCCCCCCCAACCCTGCATACTATTATCAAAACATCTCAGAGACGTTTTTGCAGCGTATGATTTTAAATCAATTTTGTACATGTAGGCGCTGATCTAAGTTCAGTAATCAGTACTAACAGTCGACCATATAAACAAAATCGGTACAGCAAATACAAAAAAAACTGTTCCAAAGAGTTACCAACACTATCAGAAATTTACAAACAATTAAAAAACCTTGTTCACCAAAAATACCAGGTGGTTAACCCCTTGACTCATCCATTCAACTTTCCATAAATTAATTTAAAATTATTCATAAATTCGTAAATTTGCAGGCTAAACAGTTTTTTGTTTCTGGATCGTTGGTTGTCAAAACTTCGTTTTTAACTTATTTATTTTTGACAATTTCGTCGAAAATTTTACCACTAATTTTTTTAAATTAATTAGAAATTTATAATGAATCTTCATGCTTATTATCTTGTCAGTAAAGTACTCAGATAGATTAACAACACAAAGTTTGTTTTGCATTTAATACATTCATAAAAATACCACAACTCTTTTCCTATTAATATCTCAGGACAACAAAAAAACTGAAGATAATTTAATTTTTAATAACCACCAACGCCAGACAAGGAGTCGGAAACCAAGTCACGTACTTTTTAAGGCATTTTAATAATCGAATATCAATTAATCGACGCTTAAATTCCCAACAATTCTAATTTTAAAACTCTTTAGGTATTTCCATTAACGATTTTTCACTCCGTTAAAAAGTGCATTCAACAAAATACACAAACGTATGAGTTATATAATAGATATGTCCACAACCGATTATTCACGATTTATTTTAGGCATTCGATGCACCAACATAATATTTTTCAACATTCTTTCAACTAAATACATCGGTTAAAAATAAAATGATTAATTGCAACTATATCTTGCATCTGCGCTCGGATGCTAATTTCGCCTACGTCCTCATGTGTTTTTTTACAAACACACAAACAAAACAAATTGTTACAGAAAAAAATTTTTAATACAAAACCCTACAACAATTATGAAAAATTGACTCTGAATACGTTATTTAATTATTTGGCAATATTAATAAAACCAGTTTGACAATATTATAACAAAAATCAACCGGTGTTAATCGCTTTTGTTTACTTGGACAAAATTTTTGTGTCTATTTTACCTTAAATTTTGTGTTAATTTGGCACTTTGTCTTTTTTTGCCATTTGAATAAATTTGTGGAGTGTTAATTTCTAAAAGAATAACAGCGAACCGACACAATAGTGTTTTTTCGCCGAAAAACAATAAAACACAATTAGACAAGTTATAAACTGTCAATTACTACAGCGATCGTGTTTTGTCTAGTCAAACACAACGATTTAGTGAAAACTAAAATAACTTTTTTCTGTGTCCGGCCAGAAAATCACTTGTTCCAGGGTGGATAAAAATCATGATTTTTTTTAAAAAATCGATTTATTTGATTTAAATCAGATTTTTTTGGTGTAAATCAAATGTACCATATTATCGAATATAGTGACATATTCACATGCTATTTCTGTTTTGTGCTAATATCAAAATGAAAAATTAAATATAATGATTAAGAATTTTGAAAAAATCAGTGCTAAATGGTGAGGTTTAATTAATTATATACAGGGTGAGTCATTAGTGCGGGATCGGTCGATTGTGGCTAAACGGCTTGAGATATGAAGTTGAATCAAATACTATTTTATACAGTTTTTTCTAAACAACACAATAAAAATATTTTCAAATATACCTACAGGGTGAGTCATCTTTCTGGAACTAATAGTAATTTTTGTTTTTTTGTTTAATATTTTTGACCGCCTTAATTTTAAATTTGCATCAATATAAAATACCTAAGGTTTTTATACGGCGTTGTAAAAAAAATTAATTTTCTAAATATTTCAAGGTTTTAAGTCTTTATTTAAAAAATTCTCCTGAAGTTATTTTGAAGTACAGAGTTTTAATTTGGTATGGACATGCAGAAAACATTTCTCTGTTCGCTCGATATGAAAAAATTTGAATCACACATACAGGAGTGTTTATAAATAGGTGGTAACTTTCATGATTTTCAAAAGCTCGTAACTCGATTTTTTCAAATACGAACCCCTGTTTTTTTTATGTCATCGAATTCGTCTTTAAAAGAGC
This sequence comes from Elmis aenea, assembly GCA_947652605.1. Lineage (NCBI taxonomy): Eukaryota > Metazoa > Arthropoda > Insecta > Coleoptera > Elmidae > Elmis > Elmis aenea. The sequence goes on along the minus strand of OX393582.1, from coordinate 12,963,669 downwards.
TTCATATTTTGTTAAGTATGTCCTATACCCAAAACTCGTACTTTTCGAGATATTCGACATTTTTCTTCAAATCGTTATTGAAGTAATAGAGTGCCGTGGAAATTGAAAAAACTGACTGTTCACTTCGCTAACGTCAAAAACTTGTCATTTATTTTTTGAATTATTGCATTTCCACAATGAATATTACTTTACAAGAGCAAATTGATATGGTTTATTCACCATTTCGTGTATTTAATTACTAATAGTAATACAATTTTGTTTTATTATAAATATTATACTGTATCTACTCATATAATCTGTGATTTAAATTGAAATTTTTTCTTAAAAAATCACTTGATTTAAATCAATGATTTTTTAAAAAAAATCATGATTTAAATCGTGATTTAAATCAATTGATTTAAATCTGCTCAACCCTGCTTGTTACCGATACATTTTTAGGCTGGAAAATACGTCTTTAGTGGTCTAGGCCAGAAAGTAACTGATTGCCATGGTAATGAGTTGTTTCTACCGGCCTAGGCCGGAAAGTAACTGGTTGTCATGGTGATGAGTTGTTTTGTTGATTTGCGCCGTCAAACAAGCGTCATTATACCACCAAGCGAGTTTTCACCCGTAGTTTGTTAAGTTATTGTTCGATTATGGATTTTGACGGACGTAGAAAAAATACTGTACGTAACATACCCGTAAAGTGTCTTTACTGGACTCGTATGCTTGCAGGACTTAACTACGGCTCGTCTACTCGTCCAGTAAAGCACCACTTTCTGGTCTTGTTACGTAAATAACTATTAAACTCATTGTTCTCAAAGTGCTAACTTATTAAATGCAATATCGGATTTAATTTCAAGTCTGTACCAGAATCAATACACCTTGTTATTTTTTTAAAAAAGTTGACTATCGCGTCAAACATATTTCATTGTAGAAAAAACATTTGACCGTCATTCGATAGAACATTTTTCACGATTTACAAAATATGAGGTTTGTAGGGGTTTTCTCTTAAAATAACAAAGTTATAGGGAAGCAACTGAATCACCCTGTACAGTCTTTTGGTTTTAAAAATGACACCGTACGTTTTACTTTGTAGAGTTTTCGGAACTGGGTATCGAAATACCCTACAAGTGCCACTTCGAATTTGGACCACCCTGGCGAGAAAGCCTTTCCAAGAAAAATACGCCTTCAACCAAATGTTTTTCAATGCTAATTTCTATCCAGTATAAACAACCCATATACATATAATTACTATTACTTTATAACACCGTAACAACAAATCAAGTCGTTTTGTTAAAATAATGTAATGAACGAAGGTTGTTGGTATACCATTAATCTTCCGCAAATTGTTTACGAGTATAACCATTTAAATTACATCTCACACATCAATTATTTCGCAAGAGTTATGAAATAAGAAAATAAATTGCTTGAAAAACATTATTTCTACAAAGATCTTACAACAAATGATTATAGTTACCAATTAAAACCAAAACGAAATGCTTGTCATGGTTATTCATATCTTAATTGTGTTATTTAGATACATTTTAACTTTATCTCTTCAATGTTGTTACAAGTAACTGTATGCAAAGAATGGGAACGATATTAGAACTGCACAATTACTTACGTTTTTTATAATATGCTTGAAAAATTATTAAATTTAAATATTTGTAAATATAATAGATCTCAAATAATAAAAGAAGCAACAAGAATGTAAAAAAAACATCGAGTATTTGGTCACTCTAAATTATTGACCCGAATGTTGTGTAAAAAGTAGCAATACTTTATAAAACATCATAGGTATATTATGAGCACTGGTACCACTTGAAAGATTTTTTTAAATTGTTTGTACAGGGTGGTTTAAATTCCATGGGATTACATGGGTATCTCGCTTAATATTCAAGATAGAAACGGTTAAATTACCAAAAATGTGGTTTTTTATGAAAACCGTTTTCAAAAATTATCTATCATTTCCGGTTTAGAGTTATTGGAAAAAAGTGTTTTTATCATATTTATAATGTGTCATATCTCCGTTATTGTAAATATCGAAAAAAATTATAGAGATCATTTTTAAATATTTTTATGTTAAATTCGATAATGTAAAAAAAAAATTTTTTACGCTCGTCGTTAAAAAATTATGACACAAACTCACCTTTTTTAAATAGAAGCTATAGCTGGCTATGACCTATTTGAATTCCCTATTTTTCTCGTTCCAAATAGATAAGGGTTTGGTTGTGCTTCTTTTCAATAATACGCAAGTTACGAAGATTTTTTGTTTTTTTTTGTTTTGAAACTTATATGGTACAAGTTACAAAGGTTTTTTAATTCGTTGTTAAGATAAACATTTTAAAGACTTGAACATAAGATAAACAACAATATAGTTATATCATTGATTTAAATTGAAAAAATCACGAATTGAAGAAACTTGAATATTTTCCCTTTTTACAATTAATTTATTCATTTTTCACCCTACATTGTATCATCTTTACAGCGTCATTCAACAAGTATGCAACAAATGAAAAAGATTTTATTAAAAATTTCTAAGAAACTTTTATTATTGAATAAAGTTAGTGCATGACCTAAAACTAATTTTAAAATGGAAAAAATATTCATACGACACTAGAGTTAAGTGACCTTATTTTAAGTGTTACAGTAACACTTCAAAACTTAAAATAAGGGCACTTAAATTTAGCGAATATTTCTAAAATCGCTAAAAGCTAGTGGGGTATGAATTTTTATCGAACTTTTTTAAACCTAAACTTGGTATTAGACCATGCACCAACTTTTCTCAAGAATAACATTTTCCGAAAAATCGATAATAAAAAACTTTCTTAATAGATGCACACTTTTTAAATGTTGAACCTACTATAAAATTTGAAAATGAATTTTAACTTATAATTTCGTATGGAAATCATCTTTTTGATTAAAAAAAAAAAAAAATCCTCATGAATTTTTTCCATCTTAAAATAAGTTTAAGGTCATGTACCTATTAACTTTTATCAAGAATAAAATTTTCTGAGAAATCGATAACAAAAAGCTTTTCCAATTGTTGCAGAGGTTTTGAATGAGGCTGTAGCTGTAGATCTTTTGACCCTAAAATTAAAAATTATTGTGAAAATTCCCTTCACCTGTCAAATTTGCGTTTTCAACCAATCACTAATCTTAAATCTTTTAGAGACTACCAATAGGAGCAATATTACACGGTAATAATTTTACATTCCTCTGCCAGGAGTTGATCCTCCTGTCAAATTTGCGTTTTCGACCAATAACAAACTCAGATTTCCTTTAAACGGCCAATAAACATAATCATACACTGATAATTTACTTTTCGCAATTAACAGATTTTCATGCGTTTATTGGTCGTTTTTAAGAAATCTGAGTTTTTGATTGGTGGAAAATATAAATTTGGAGAGGCAATAAGGTATTTTGGTCTTGATAATTTTTTGACAGATGTCGGCGACCAATAACGTTACTTTAATATAGATTAAACCACACCCCTGACACACCACTCTGACAGTACTGGTAAAATTTGACATAACAGATTATGTATGTACCTAAATACTATTTGGTTCATTAATTTTTATTAAAATATAATTTTTGAATTAAAAATTAGTTATAAATGATCTAATAATAATAACAATCGCAGTAAGTAGTAGGTATACTTTAATTTATCTAAATTAAACAACATTTTAATTTGACAGATAGGTTAGGTGAAGGAAATTTTCTGACAAAATATAACTCGTGCATTGCAAATAATCTATAATTTTTGACAAATCTTCACTCATGCAAGTTGAAGCAGAAAAAATCCAGCTCAACTTGCATTCGGGCATATTTACCAAAAATTATCGATAATTTTCAATGCACTTGTTATATTACTACTGAAAATTTACAAAGTAAATCTACCGGAATGCGTCTCTAACAAGAAAATTCCTGTAGAGACTTTATATATATCTCCCTGACCTATAAGAAACCAATAGTCAATATATCCGGCGTATTTTACTATTGGAGGTAAAACATGCATTTATTTTATTTACTTCACCTGTGACGATGAATCGTGAAAATAAATAAAGTTCGATTTAAATAATGATTTTAATTAAAAAAGTAAGCTGATTTCAATCGTGATTTAAATCAGGCCAACCTTGGTTACATGTATCTTAATTTTGAGTTTTTTAGTTTTTTAAAATATTTTATTAACCGTTTCTCTATCTTCAATATTAAGCAAGAAACCCATGCAATCCCATCGAATTTGGACCACCCTGTACGTTGTTTTGAATGAATAAAAATTGCAAAAATGTAATACGTTTTTTACACTGCCTTATTCGATTTTTCAGTGGGTTATTGTTTTCTAACAGTAAATAAACTAAACTTCTTAATAATTTTGGGCTTTACATACAAATTGCTTCGCTTAATTTTGAAGCACTCTGTACAACCTTAACAACAAGTATGAAATTCACACCAAACCGTGTCTACACTTTTTTAGAGTTGTTGGCTAAATTTATCGAAATGTCGAGTCGTAGCACTAGCAACGATCATCAGTTAGTAGTAGATAAAGGAAAGAAAGAGATTGCTATAAAATGCCAAACTGCATTCCTTTTTAGCGGAGGCACGATCTTCGTTTTTGTTTTCTAAGTAGAAGACGTAACCACGTGAATGACCTTAGCCGTATTTTTTATAAATACTCTTGTTTTCAATTTGGCGAAGTGTTTGCCCACAGTCGACATTCCTCAAGATTAATTGTATTTTAATAAAGTGGCGACCTTGCTACAAACGTATTTGCTAGCTTTATAGACTTTTTATGTGGACACAGTGTTTATTATTGACTAGGAATGTTTTTTCAACCGATTTTTTTTAAGCAGAAATTTTTGTGGCGTAAATAAATAACACGGCTGTCGTTTGCGGCAAATGTTAAAACTTGAAACCTTAAAACTGTAAACATATGAAAGTGGTAATTAATGACATTTGCTGAGCCGCCTGTGATATTTTCCCCAATTTTATACTCGTTTATTGACGTCAACAGCTGTATAAATCGTCGACGCCCACTTTAATAGGTTCCCATACGTCAATCAAAACTTCCCGTGCACCCTGTACAGCAATTAACACACGAAAGTTGTTTTCATGTACTGCTAAACGTTGTGCAAGTTAAAAATTGCAAAGTTTCGGTTCAAAAAAACACCTGGCTTAGCCTTATTTGCGTAGGTGATGTGTCGTGTCGGATTTAAATATCTCGGTCCGCTTCGCATTTTATTTTCATTAAAGGTAGATCTAAATTAACGGTTAAAAAGTTGTTTTCTTTAGGTATCTCGCCAATAGTAGTGTCATTGTGGAAAATAACTAGCGGCTATGAGCGAACCCACCCAGAACATTTCTAACTGATTGCTGCAGGATGTTTTTATGATATTTGATTATGTTGTTTACGGCTTTGCAGTGTAAACAAGGATCGAAATTACTCATTCCAAGTATCAATTACTCAATTTATTTGATTTTAATTAAGACCTTATAGTTCCTATATTATAATTAAGAGTTCAGAATGGCGTCGATGAGAAGATGGATGGGTTTCTACGGCAGTGGCATAACGATTTCTATTTTTCAAATTAATGCAGCTCTAGACGTTAATTTAATAAATAAACTAATTAAGTCTTAATTGTACACACTTAGAAGCAACGTACACGCCATAACTTTATTTATCTTGTTATCCACTATAAACTGTCAGTAAGTTTATAATACACAAAAAAAAACAAAAGGGCAATTACCTTTCTTTATAATATTTTGGTTAATATGAAAAGTATGCATGCACTATATGCATGTGTTGGTTGTTGTTGAAAGATATAAGAACACTGTTTCGTTTAATTTCGTAATGTAGTTACGTGACAATGAAATATAGCAGTTATACTTCAAGCAAGACGGGGCCACAGCGCACACTCCACGAAATGTTATGAGCTGTTTAGGCGATATTAAATAACCGATAAATTTGTTTTTCAAAAATGTATAAAGCCGTGTGACACGGTGCAAATTTCTTGTATTATTTTTCTTGTACAGATTTCAGTACAGAATTCCATTCATTTGATACTGTGTGACACTGATACAATTTTATGTACAAGTTACTGCCCATGCGCCTAAACAGTATAAACACATATATGCACTTCCTTTTAAAACAAGGTATTTATCCATTGTAATTGCCATTTTAAACAATAACAAGAATTAACTGGTAACAGAAATTTCTATTGTTTATATTTTTTTTAGATCTAGAACTAGATGTTCAAAATGAGGTGTTAGTCGCCATTATTTACGAACTGAATGCGCATCTGTACCACGCAGTTTCTGTATCAAAACTTGCTTGCAAATAGAACACGCCCTATTGTATTTTCTGTACAAGAAACTACACAGAATTTTGTACGAAAAACCTGTATGACACGATATAAGATTTTCTGTATAATATTTGGTACACATTTCTATACAAAATCTTTCATTGTGTCACACGGGCTCAAAGCTTATGAATACTTTATTTAAAAATGCGTTACAAACCTTGTTGTTACAGTTATTAGCCATTGGATAAATTATGTTGGTACTCTTTGATTAAAGTATCAGTGCCATTAATTGTGGAAACGGCTTTAAAATAATTACTCACAGTTTGTTTTATTTTAGTTTGCTCTATTATTGTCATGGAGTTGAAACAACCTAGTTATTGGATGGAATGAAATAGCAAAATTTAATATTGCTGATAAAGATTATATTTATCGTATTTACTATTAACTCCCGTTAGAATATTACCTGCTTATCAGAGGAAATTAATTTATTGTTGCAGTATCAACTCATACAGTAAAGTATTTGTGTTTATTGACATTTTTTACTAATCCAGGCAAGGCGGCAACTAATGTTTTTATAGTTTCTGATCAAATGCTTTTTCATTTTAATGAAAACGTAATCCAAAGCTCGTTTTTGTGACAAAGGAAAAATTTCACGGACTTTTCCATCAAGCTCTTCCCTAACAAGCACTATAGGAATCGGATTTGAATATTGTGTTGGCCAAATCATGTTATTCAAGCCTATTTTTATTTTAAATAGCCTATGCACATTCTTGATTTATATTAAAGGTCATTATCCCTTTGCACGTATTGGTTGTAGCCCAAATGATACAGAGTTGACTTCTAAAGTTCTTTTATCTTTTTTTAGTATTCCTTCAATGCGCACTAATTTTTCAATTCCATAGCAAGAAAAACAGCTCTAGATTATGAGGAAACCACCCCCGTGCTTTACCGTTGACACCACACAGTCAGGCAACTTTTTTTGCCAATGCTACGACCAGCAAAAATTCTCTTTGATCCAAATATTTCGAATTCTGAGTCATCGGACCAAATCAATTTATAAAATATGCCGTTGTCCAATTTAAACAATAACCATTAAAAATCAGGTAGGCCGGTCATTGTAGTTTATGTTGTTTTTATGACAACCAACCAACAAACTAAAAGTTTTGAAAGCCTATTACTTGTCACATCAATAGATTTGAAAAATGAACTTTAATAACGAAGAAAAACGCTATAAGCTACGAATTTTTTATTCATTGAATGGAATGCTCTATTGTCAAATCAACGATATGCAGAAACTTATCCAGAAAGAAGACAATCCCCGCACACATATTTTTGTACGTTGGACAGATACTTAGGAAAATATGAGACTTTTGCCAAACCCAGAACATAATGGCAGAAAGGTTTTAGATGAAGGTAAAAAAAAACATTTTTATTACAAACATATCCGACAAAAACACAATTTTTCAGCGTTAAACAGAAACTTGGGTAAATTTTTTTAAAGCATGAGATAAAGTATAACAATACTTAGAAGAACAGTATAAAAACTTCGAGCAAATCGCGTTTTTTTTGTTGTTAAAGTTAATTTTTACGAATTTATTAATGTGACAAATGATGGACTTTCAAAACTTTCAGTTTGTTGATTGGTTGTCATGGAAACAACATAAACTACAATGACCGGCCACCTGATTATTCGTGGTTGTTGTTTAAAACGCATTTTTTTTCAAATTTGACAATGAAAAAAGAAGTAAAAAACCACGTGTGATGCATCACGGAATTCATAAAAATAAATGCTATTTGATTATGCAAATAGCAAACATTGCGCCCATAAGAAAAATAAAGTTGGTTGTCATAAAACAAAAACGAATCGATCTAGGAAAAATTTGTGACCACCGTGCGATGCGGCTTAAAAAGTTTCTTCAGCAATGTCTTTACACATTTAAAATATTTGAAACTCCAAAGGAGTTAAAGACGATTTTCAAAAATCGTATTTTCTGGTTTTTCCTAATTTTCTCGGATAACGTTTGAGATATTTCCAATTTCTCTTCGAATTATTATTGGGCACCAAATTTTGCAACTTTGCCAAATTTAAACCTATAACTCTAGCTATTTTAATAAACGAGATTCCCATGGTCGCCCTCGAATTTGAATCACCCTGTATATGTATTTATCTTATTCAGAAAATTTTTTTTTAGTATCTGAACAATATTTTTTGTATTTTACTTTAGGTACTTTTCTATAAACACCGAGGTGGTCTTGAAGTTTTGACCGGCATTGTATTTTGTGGAACGGAATGTATTATAGTTATTTTAAGGCGTGTGATGTCTTAAGTATCATTATCAAACATTAAGTAAGTTAAAATACATGTGTAGGTCAAATATCCAGGTTCAAGCGTTTAAATATTTGTGAGTATGTTCGATGATAAGTGTTTACATGCAAAACTATGCGTAAACAGCGTGAATCGGCAGTGCGTGCACAGACGCACGCAGTCCGTAGCTCGTAGCTACACCGGGTGTTCGAAACCAAACTAGTTAAGCAGATGAAATATTAGAGGCCCGCAAAAGTAGGTTATTATTACCATAAGCCGCCGTATATACGAAAGTTCCGTAGTGAGCCTCGATAACCAACTTTGAACTAACCTAGGTCGTTAATTTGGTAATATATAAGCGGCTCGTGAAGGTCTAGTTAATATGGGAGTTTGTCACTGTCATGGTTCTTGTAAAATTCTCATTGTGGGTAAAAATCACTCCAACTAATTTATTAATGACTCCGGAACATTAAAATTGTATTCAGTTCACATGTACGTGGGGTTTTAAACGTGCGAAAAATATGAGCAATTCATACGACGTGGGTACTTTAAACGCGTATTATAATTGCAAAAATTATTTGTGAATTTTTATTAGAGCACGCGATTGGGTTCTTTAAGGTAGAATCATGTAGCGCGGTATGGGTTTGGTGCGTATGTTGAGTTCGATGTCTCTTGTCTGCAATGGATCGTCGTGAGCGGCGGCACGTGCAAGCGTGTCTGCGAAGGGTGCATTGAATAGGGCGAATGAACCCTACGAACGAAGGGTGCCTTACAACCGCCATCGTACCTCTATACTCCTATTTATTCGTCAATGAAATTCATGTACAAATGTACATTTATTCCGACCAACTGATGATAATTATTGCGGTTTTTATTGCGTATTACAACATTCTTTATCACTGAACGATCGTTTAAAATGTGCGTTATCTAGACGAAAAATAAATAAACAAATTTATTTCCCTGTGGTTGTGGTTTACTTCAACATAATTTGTATGTTCATTTTGTAAATAATAATATTTGTAATCATGTTCATTTTTCCTGTGAATGGAAGAAAATTTAACACAGACTAGCGAGAAATACTCTACCTACTATATGTTTTTCAAGTTATTTTAACCATGGAACGATGGCGGCTCATAAGAACTTGCAATGTAGGGGCTGTAGGGACAAATGTAACTACAATTTTTACTGTAGTGGATTGGGGTTAAAAATTACATTACCATTAAATTTTAAAGCAAAAGTATACTTTATTCCGGGTTTTATATATAACACCAAAAATGGGGAGTCGGCAGAAAAATAACCGACTTCTGAGGGTAAGCCAATAATATCTGGAACATTCAAATATGGAATGTTCAAGCCTGGAAAATGCACCGATAGAATCATTCAAATCTTGAATCTTTCAACGTTGGAATCACTCAACGCGGAAATCATGCAACACGGGAATCGTTCATCGCTGGAACGCTCAAATCTGGAAGCCAGAAATTAAGAATTTTTGCTGCCCTCTATATTACAACAGCCAAAGTATAATTACAGAACACTTCGTTTTATATTTTGTCTAATCTTATTGTGCAGTGGAAGATAAAAACATCGTGTTAATCAAGGGCTACGAATTTGGACAAAGTTGCATAATTATAATGGTAAGTCGATTCCAACGAGAAAGTAACTTGTAAAACGAATTTAAAAAATTGTGACGAGGCACGTTCAAATTATTTTTAAATGAAAAACTAGTTTTTACCTAACAATTATCTAATTAACTAAAATTATCATAAACACTAAAACTAAAATATTTTGATACGGTTCAAATATCATTTCAATTTAATTGTTAAATCAGTTAAGTTTTGCCGCGTTATTTTATCTCAATGAATACAAAGAAATTGTGCTAGACACAATTTTTTTTTTCCTGAAATTGACTAAGCATTATAATTACGCAACTTTGCCCCAAGTTTTAGCCGTTGAGATACATTAACACCATGTTTTTATCTTCCACTATACAATAGTTAAGACAAAATATAAAACGGAAGTGTTCTATAACTATATTATACTTTGGCTGTGGTCATATAGAGGGCTGCAAAAAATCTTAATTTATGGATTCCAGATTTGAGCGTTCCAGCAATGAGCGATTCCCGTGTTGCATGGTTCCATCGTTGCATGATTCCCGCTTTGAGTGATTCCAACGTTGAACGATTCAAGATTTGAATGATTCTATCGGAGCTTTTTCCAGATTTGAACATTCCAAATTTGAATGTTCCAACTTTTTATGCGGCTCCCGCCCTAGTCTGTATTTAATAAAATCGTCTTCCGATTCCTTTCATTAAAAAAAAAAACGTCAGTACATATTTACTAAAGTGAAAGCCTTTTTTTTTTCGTTCCCAAATGTTTTTTTTATAATGGTGATGAGAGTTTATCTTCTTATGTTTTTTAAATAATAAAAAAAATTTAGGAAACAAAGATTTTTTAAATAAAAATATAAAATTTACAACAATTCAGTTATACCACGGTTATCATATAACGCGGGTTAGCGAGGTTGTATCCAAACCGCGTTATAAGCGACTGATTGTATTTGGTATTTTACTGAAAGTAATATAATACTGTAATCAAATACTAGGACTGTTAAACGTTAAAGGTAAAAGATGAACTTATTATAAATTTATACTTAATAAAAAAATTAATATTAAATATGTTTCATTTGCTGGTTATAAATTTATTTATGTCAATGTCAGTGTGGTAATGTCGGTATGAAAATGAAATGATTAATTAAAACTTTAAACATAATAATTGTCATTTAGTTCGTTTACATTAACTTTCGTTCTATAATATAATTTTAAATTCGTAGAAAAAATAGCATTTACGACTCGAGATTAAATCAGTTTTTTTCGTTCGTGAGATTTGCTCACTCTCCACTTTGCTGCGGCTCGTGAATAAATCTCACCTTACAAAAAAAAACTGGACTTTCATCACTTGTTGTAAAATATGCTATTTTGATGAGTTCTAAAGATATTATTGTCGTTATCGTAACAATATGCATAATTCTTCGAGATACCTCAATGTTTTTAATTAGAAGAGTTCGTTATCGAGTAATTTATTAGCATATTCGAGGCACCCTGTATAATTCGCACCTAATTTGTTAGTATGTGGGGCGTTATCCTTGTACTATTTTTAAGCAGTAAAAAATTTGACTGGGCAAACCAAATTGGCTTGTCTACAAGTGTCGTTATAACTATAATCTAGACTTATTTAAATAACTATTACTAACTTTCGGATTATAGCCTTTATATAGCGTTGGTTCTTGAATTATATTAACCAATTTAAATGACTAATTAATTATATAAAAGTCGCGATAAGTCGTGTATCTATAGGTTGGTATAAACATATTGTGCGAACAGTATCAAGGAAATAAATTGTGTTATCATTCCATACAAGTGTCATACCTAATATTGTTTTATTGATTCTGTAATTTTACGTTACTGCATTTTACGAAATCAAGTTCACTTTTTTTTCAATTATAACTTGTGTAAAAAAATTAAATCTTGGACCTTACAAAAGGGTAAATTTATACCCTTAAATAATTTTTTATTTTTGCGGAATACATTTTGGAATACGGAAATCCTGTATATTTTAGCATTTTTTTGACGATAAAAATTTCCTTTACGACTAGATATGTTTTTATTTTGAGTGAATTTTTGGAAATACAGTTATTTCTGCTCAATTTATTTTATTGCAAATATGTTATGACTACAAAAAATTAATCGCCTATAAATGTTACAAACTTTTTACAAGTAACTGTTTTTTTTTTTAATGGAACGATATTGCCTTGCGGGGTTAAAAAATTCCATTTTTATTGCCGTATGTGCAAATAGCGTTAGTTAAAAAAGCGAATTTTGGAAAAAAAAAATTGTTATAACCAACAGTGAGAAAATTCGTGTGTCATGTAAGTGAATATGTAAATAGTTTTAAGAAACTTCAATTATACGTAATAATGGTAAAAATGTCAAAAATAAATAGGGTAAAGGTTAAATTTTAATTTTCTGGTTTCTTTCAGTTGTTTTATAATTGACGCTGTCCACATCCAGAGCCTGCTTAAAAATATTACGTTGCCCTAACAATTAACAATAAAATCGTTATATCTTGGATTATATCAGTTTTGGGTATACAAGCTTAATGTGTTTGACGGACAATTAACTTCTATTTAAGATTGATGTTTTTTTTTTTTTTTTTATAAAAATTCGTGGAATTTAAATTGAATTTATCTGTTTCATGCAATCGATTTTCTTTATTTTCAGATGAAACAGATTTTACTTTAATTGAAAAAAAAGATTGTTCATCTCTAAATGTTTAAAGTTTCACAAGTTTGACCAAGCGTCGTGTATAAAATTTTGCTAGTGCAAAGTTAACTAATCTATTGTCAGTTTAATCTCCAAACGAATTTCTTCTGCCTTTTCAAAGTTTTTTTAACTGTTGAACATTTTTGGAAGCGCTAAAAATTTTCATAGTAACGTAAATTTCACGAAAACGGTTGACTTGAGGCCTATAAAACCTTTTGCATTTTTTTAAAGCAAATTCAACGAGGAATTCAAAACTAGGAAAATTTTTACAAAATTAGCTACATCTCGGCTATTTTTTGCAACAAATATATAAAACTACATATTTTTGAAGAGCTACAAATTTTCTTTCATATAAAGTCATGGCCAACTAAGGTTTCTAGTTTAAAAAAAAAAGTTTACATCATATCTCTAAAGTCAAGGTCTCTAAAAAATATTTAAATTTGTTTTTAAATTAAGCATAAAAGACTGTATAAAAAACTTTTGTGACATTTTGTTTTATTTTCATAAATAAAGAAGTTATGGAAATTTTCTAAAATGATAAACTTTACTTTTCGTCTGTAGTGCCAAGTTGGAAAGCGATATAAAAAATCTGATTACATAAGCGTTCTTTTTTAAAAAAAAATAGCCTAGGAGACCCATATCAGATTTTCGCTAACTTTTACGGTAACCGAGATACCCCGTAAAACATTCGAATTTTGTCCACCCTGTATATGAATATAGATTTGTTCTATGTACAAAAATTTGGAAATAGATGGAGTTTTTCATGTAAAATAACAAATATAATTATTTCCGATTAAACCAGTAAACTTAAGGTGTGCAGATATGCCGAATAAATCTAATTATTCACAAACTGTAAAAATTCTGTTCGTTTGATATTAAAATAATAAAGACACTGAAGTTAATACATATATGCCCGGTTTCTCCGACACATCTCAAGATCGAACTTATATAAGCCCGCCTTATATTTAAGACCGTCTCAAGATACCAATGCGTTGCACAGAAAACATATTACGGAATCTGTTAGACATCTCAGCTAAGTTAGAACTCGGTTTGGCAACGTTGCAAGAAGTCGCCACATTTTAGCGGCAGATTGAAATGGCTAATTTTCATTGGCCATTTACATCACAGCTGTTAAAACGGCTCCCTGTGACATCTTGTTGTTGCTATCAGCTGTTAGTCACATATAAAGTTACAGTTCGGTGTTTATTATTTTATTTTGTGTTGAAATGGCGGAAAAAAAAGAATAAATTATACCATGGAGGAAAAACAATTATTAGTTAGCTTGGTGGAAGAAAATAAATAAATAGATTATGTATACAGGGTGTTTGAAATTCGAGTTTAAGCATGGGGTTCTCGCTTATTACAATAGCTAGAGTATAGGTTTAAATTTGGCAAAGTTGCTAAATTTGGTGCTCATTAATAATCCAAAGAGAAATTGGAAATATCTCAAACGGTGTCCGAGAAAATTAGGAAAAACTGGAAAATACGATTTTTGAAAATCGTCTATAACTCCTTTGGAGTATGAAATATTTCAAATGTGTAAAAACATTGCCGAAGCAACTTTTTAAGCCGAATCGGATGGTAGTCACAAATTTTTCTTAGATCGATTCGTTTTTGTTTTATGACAACCAACTTTGTTTTTGCTTATGGGCGCAAGTTTTGCTATTTACATTATCAAATAGCATTTATTTTTCTAAATCCATTGATGTATCACACATGGTATTTTACTTTTTCTTTTATTGTCAAATTTCAAAAAATACGTTTTATACAATAACCATTATAAATCAGGTTGGCCGGTCATTGTAGTTTATGTTGTTTCCATGACAACCGATCAACAATATAAAAGTTTTGAAGGCCTGTTAGTCGTAAAAATGAACTTTAATAACGAAGAAAAACGCGATATGCTGCCCATCACAAAAAACAAAGTTGGTTGTCTAAAACAAAAACGAATCGACCTAGGAAAAATTTGTGACCACCATTTGATTCGGCTTAAAAAGTTGCTTGGGCAACTTTTTTACACGTTTAAAATATTTGACTCCAAGGGAGTTATAAACGATTTTTAAAAATCGTATTTTCCAGTTTTTCCTAATTTTCTCGGATACTGTTTGAGATATTTCCAATTTCTCTTTGGATTATTAATGAGCACCAAATTTAGCAACTTTGCCAATTTTAAACCTATACTCTAGCTATTATAATACGCGAGATCCCCATGCTTAAACTCGAATTTCAAACACCCTGTATACTCCAATTGAGGCTCAATTTGATCTAAGATCACAATAACTGTCTCTTTTGTGAGGCGAAAACGCATAAAAAAAAAACGATCGTATTCGAAATCCGTAAATGGATTTGCGCGAACAAATCGCCTTCGAGGAATTACAGGGTCGTACAAGTCATCATCTGCATCATCTATCATATTTATAAATTCAATGTCCATATTTAAACTTAAACCACAATTTAAACAAACACTTAACTACAAACAAAGCAAATACAAGATAATTTTAGGTTATGTACTCCAGCTCAAGTTCTAGTAAACAGCGACTCAAGATGTGAGCTCAGCTCAAGTCGAATATGTTCTTAAAATTGCTTGGTGCAACACTTTATACCGTTAAGGCGAACTTAAGATTCAGCTAGATCTTAAGATGTGTCGGAGAAACCGGGCAATAATGTTGTACCCGTAATAGGAAACCTGATTTTGGTTTATCGAAATTAATCCATTTAGGCTTGATTTATTTTTACCGATTAGCCGAACTATCGTGCAAATATATTTGCAACGTCGAACGAATTGTTTGCATAGTGTTGTTTATCAAGGTTCAACAGGCCGCTTAGCTATAATTTATCAAATAACATGTTTTCCTGCTAGAGCAGATGATGAAACCAATAGAAAATATGCGTGTGTTGTAGGTTACTAGATTGCGATGTAAACACGACATTTAACGCTTATCGATTGTCACATGCATTCTGCACGTGAAGTATAGATCTGCAACAGGACAAATATTTGTCGGGTTGCCATGCCAACAAGTTTACATGCATTTCTTTTGCGTAAAATTTAAATTCTTTAACATTTTGCGTCAGTGTTTCGCAAAAGTAGCACATACAAACGCTTATTGAGAATTGTTTGTCCAACTTTGTTGTATCGTTTTTTTTTTCTTTCCTGGAACTCTTTGCATATGCAAGAATAAGTTGTACATTTTTAAATGCACATAGGATTTTACTAATTGCTTTTATTACCACAGAATTGTTGTGTATAAAGCGATTGTATTGTGTTGTTTATTTAGCTACAAAAATATTTCTGCGAAAGATGTATTTACAAGCTATTTTTAGTCGATTGAATTTTCTTAGTAAATGACTATCTCGTTCTGTGAAATATTCTAAAATAACCGACTACAGTTGGTAAAAGTTTTCACCTGATGAAAAGAATTTGAAAATTTTCTTTGCAAAAGTGTTAGGAACCCGAACCGCAAAAAATACCGGTTTAGTTCCGGTTACTGGTTCAGTAAACTTAACATTTTCGGTTCTGCTTCACGGTTCAGTACCGGCTCGGTTCCGGTCTTGTTCCGATTCGGTTCGATTCCGGTTCCGGTTCGGTCCCGCATCGGTTCTGCTCCGAGTTGCGTGATTTCTTTTAAACTTCCTGATAAAAAGTAAAACAAGTTAAACAAAGACATACATATCCACTTGCTTTATAAGAAAAAACGAATTACAAAAAAATATGTCTTGCTGCAGTATTTATTGTTTTATTTAATTCTAACAAACAAGATTATTAAAACTAGCAAAAATAAAAATTATGTCAGTGTAATGAAATAATTCAGTCACATGGTCACAGAATAAACTTTTAAATTATTATGAAATATGTTCATGATAAAAATAACTTTTGGGTGTTTGTTTATGAACAATTTTTTTAAATTATAAATAACAAGATGGTTTACCCGGCGTTGCACGGGCGATTACAATTTTAATTACTGTTTTAACTTGAATAAGCCCAATAATTCCAAATCATACACAAATGACATACTCTGATCAATCATCTTTTCATTTTTATAATTCCTTAAAAAATAACTATTAATTGCTTAAAAATTGAATAACAACTCAAATTTATTTTCTTTCGTCTTGTTTCAATTAAAAATGTACTAATAAAAATAATACTTCATGTACATTTATTAATAATTGTATACAAAACAATCTTTACTTGTGAAATACACCGCGCCGTATCGTGCTATGACCAGGTATTTGCCGACGTAAGATCGAATCCCGTCCAAGTAATTTTTTTTTTTTAAATTGGTAATATGTGCTTGTACTTAAAGTTTGGCGTTAGATCTGCAAGGTCCTAAATAGTAACTGTGCAAAATTTGGTCCCGATCGGTCAACGGACCTAGGATTGTATAGCGAACAAACAAACAAACACACAAACAAGCTCTTTTATATATATAGATACTTTTAAATTTCTATGTTAAAGTTTATATTTAGTCACCAATTATATTCAAAAAAGCTGCAAAAAAAAGAAAAGTTGTTTTTTATCGATTTCTTAGAAAATTCATAAAATTGATTTAAGTTGGTTTATAGCCTAAAACTGATATTAAGGTGAAAAAAAATATAAAAACTCATATGACACTCGATGGTAGCGTTTTTAGAAATATTCGCAAGACTAAGGTGCCCTTATTTTAAGAGTTTAAAAAAAGTTTTATTGAAATAAAAATTATACTAAATACCTATAGATTTTTTTTTTTAAATTGAGAGTTTAGGGACGCTTCGACAACTGAGGTCACTAGCGTCCGGGAGGAGGGGGCGGGGAACAAGCAAAGGGTGGATAAGGTAAGGGTAGGTGGAAGTACTGTCACAGCACTTGCCTATAGTAGGTAGGGGAAACAACCTGAAACCCCTACGATGACAGACGGCCGCGGGATTCGAACCCACGCCTCCCGATTTTACTTGCTAGGTTGCATACCAACCAGCCACCGAGCTCGGTCATATAGATTTTTGAACTATTAAAATAAGGGCACTATACTTTTGCGAATATTTGCTTAATCGCTAAAATCCAGTGTCACATGGATTTTTATCGAACTTTCTACTTCTTAAAATTAGTTTTAGCTTTTAGATCAATTACCAACATTTCTCTGGAATAACATTTTCCGATAAATCGATAATAAAACACTTTCTCACTTGTTGCAGCCTTTTTAAATAAAAAATATGCAAGATGGAACTGAAAATGTTACCGATTCAAAGTGTTGTATGACCCAATTCGCGTAAGTCGGTTCAGTTTCGGTTTACGGTTCATGAGAAAAACATCGGTTCGTTTCGGTTTTGGTTACTATCTTTGTTGTATTTAATTTGTTGCATTCAAAATATTTTGGGTCGAAAATGTAAATATTATAATTTTACATGGGCACCGTAAATGTTTAAAAAATATCTTAAGCTTATTAGAAATACGAGGATGGGCTGAAAAGTCAGTGGACCCTGCCACCTTGATTGATACATGTAGACCAGCGATGATCCAAAACCTTTATGCCTTTATGTCCAGTTCTTCAAAATAGGCATCCACGGTAGCTTTACCATCGTCGTCTGTTAAACATTTCTGGCCTGCTAGGTATTTTTTCAGGCGTGGAAACAGATGGTAGTCTGACGGTGCTGTCTGGCGAACAGGCGGGCGTGGCAGCAAATCGAAGCCTGGTTAATTTTTGCCATAGCAATAACACTTGTGTGAGGCCTTACACTGTATTGATGAAAAATGATTTATTTTGGCCATACCAGGATGCTCTTCATTAATGTTTTGCTTTAACTTGTCCAAAAAAAAATGCGCATTTTCGCCTGTGATGATTTGGCCTTCTGTTAGATAATCAATTAAAAGAATACCTTTTGCATCCTAAAAATTGGAAGCCATTACCTTCCCTGCTGATCGAATAGCCATTGCCTTCTTTGGCGGGGGGGGGGGGTCGAACAACTGTGCCGCTACTGTTAAGATTGTTGTTTTATTTCCGGCGTGTAATGATGGACCCAAGTTTCATCTGTGGTGATAAATCGGCGCAAAAAATCCACTTTGTTCTTTCGAAAACACGTACCTATTTAGCAACATTGGAAAATGGAAGGAATCGAGTCCTTCAGACCACCCTCTATTATGAATGGCGGTTGCTGATAATCCTTTTAAGAAGTATTTTATGACAGCATGAATTCTAACACTATCCATTTCGTCAAAAACTCTGACACCCTCATGATTAAAACAGCTGTCAAAACGAAACTAACAAACGCAGAGACCTGAAATTTGACAGGTGACGGTCTGAAGAAGTGAACTTGCCCAGTGCGCCAAAAAAACTGTCCGAAACAGCTCCATTTATCCGTCATCCTACGAATTTTTCAACCCATCCTTGTATACTTGGGCTAGTCTTGTCTGCAAATAGATTCAAAATTGTGTTATGGAAATTTTATGCATTTTAATCGCAGTTCTTTAGTATCTTTGTAAAGTAGTAGTATTGAATATTTTGGTAAGAGCTTTTGTGAATTGCTCTGCCTTGATAGTAAGTGTTTTTGCTATGTAAATTGTTCTGCCCTATAAACTGCTATGAAAGAATCGTTATTTTACATTACAACATGCTATACAAAACTTAACTTTACGTGCGCATGTGGCAAAAGTCATTTGGTGGTCACACCGGCCACTTTAAAATGCTCTTTAGATCTTAAGAACGTAATAATTCATATTCCGTATGCCAGCAGTATACGTATTGCTTCTCAAAAATCCTGATATCAATTATAGTGTAGATTTATGCCTTCCATACGGCTCATTTATCATTTAACACGATGAGTACAAAGCTTGCTTTGCATAAAAAATCTTGTTTACATACAAAGAAGTTGGTTATGTAAAATAAGTTGTCTTTGTAGTACGTCTGAATGCATGAATGAAATAAATTACTATCGACAGGTGTAAATGCAGTTGTTTGCTTAGACACCTATGAGTGTTATCAGTTGATGCCTACGGTGCAGGTTAACTCACGTATCTTTGTTGATAATACTAAATAACATTGACCGAGATATTCAGTGAAAATTAGGAAATTTTTTTCAACTGTGTCAAAATCTTGTTACATAACTTCACTTAAAAATCCATATTAGTAAATAGATTGGTTTGTAAATTCGTTAGTAAACAGATTTGTTTGCAGTTTGTAAACAACGTTAACAATGTATTGCGGCAATTTGCTTATCAGCAAAAGTTTGTGTTCATGTGTACCTGACGTGCACCGTATTAGTCGATTATTATTTATTTCGCAATGTGTGCTTACAATAAAAAATGCTTTAAAATTATTTTCCTCCAAAGTTGGCAAATAACGCATTTTTTAGGTTACATATCTGTGTGTTTTGTGTATGTGTATATATAAAGAAGTTTTTCTAAGATAAACTTGTTAACCTATATAATACATTTTGAAATCGGGCTGCCGGGTTGGTTCCGTTTCGAAGTTTTGTATAACTGCTATCTTGGTAAACGTTTGAAGTTTGTTTATTTATGGCAGGTTATATTTATTAAAAACGCGTAGTTCTATAAATCAAACATTGTAGACCGCCACTCGATTTTATACATACATGATATACGGTATATTTGGGCATTCTGTATTCAGAACGGTAGCAAAAATTTTTATGTTACAGAAAAACCTCAAAGTGGTCTTGTATTCGACTGGTATTTTGCTTGAACAGTAAAAGCTTGAACGAGGTAAAACTTTTTAATTGCAATTAAATGTGTCAAAAACTATCAATTGGGTCCACGAATAAAATATTTTCTACTTAGATCTCACTGTTGTAAAAGATTTCGGTTTTTGGGATTCGTCGAATTCTAATCTAAAAGTTCCACAGATAAAATGAAAATTTATTTAATGTACAGGATGTTCTACACATCATTACCACCTTAATTATCTCGTTAGTTTTAGAAATAACCTCATTTACATTCAAGTATCATTGAGTGGTAAAAAGTTAGACATAGGTACAATGACATAAGAAGAAATCCGAAATCCGAAATGCTTCTTGTTCTCGTCTCCCTTTGCCTTTTCAGGCGTCGGAGGTTGGTCTCGCGTCCCGAGTCCATTTTCGCCATGTCCTTCTGTCTTTTGCAAGTGTTTTCATTTCTTCTGGTGTTTTTCCTCTTTCTGCTCCCTCAATCCCTTAGTTGATCCATCCATTTTCTTCTTGGTCTCCCTCTTTGTTTTTTGTCTGGTTTTCCTATTTCTATTATTTTTCTCGTAAATCTGTCTGGATTCATTCTCATTACATGCCCATACCAGTTTAGTTGCTTCTTTTTTATTTTTTCTATTAGTGGTTCTTGTTCTGTCATTTCTCTAATGTTTTCGTTTCTTATCCTATCCCATTTAGTTTTCCCCGCTATTTTCCGGAGGTGTTTCATTTCCATGGCGTTTATTTTAGTTTCATCATTTTTCTTTATTGTCCAGTTTTCGGCTGCGTATGTTATTATTGGTATTATTATCATATTGTGTATTTTCATTTTCATTTTCATGTCTGTCTCTTTGTGTCCTGGTATTGTTTTGTTTAGTGAATAATAAATTTTTGTCGATTTGTTCGCCCTATTTGTTAGTTCGGCGTCTATTCTCCCATCCTCTGTTATTATACTTCCTAAGTATTCATATTATGTTGTTAGACTTTCTAGTTAATTGTTTTTACATTTAATTTTGTTGATGTTTTGAAAGTCTTTTTGTTTTTCGTTTATGATCATAGTTTTTGTTTTATTTATATTCACTTCCATTTCCATGTTCTCTATTTCATCGCTCCATGCATTCACTAGTTTTTGCATTTTGTTTGGTAAATCCGAAATGCAACTTTCTTTTAATGTATGTAGGTTGTTTCCGGGTTGGAACCGCGTCGAAGGTTTCTTCATAACCGACGTTTCGTCCTCCTTCATCGGCGACATCTTCAGCCCCCTTATTCCGTAACTTTTAAACACCAGCGTAAACACCACGCGTTAGTGGTGACTTCCCAATTCGGGTAGTTGATATTCCGTTTCTTCTGAGGACCAAGGATGAACCCTAACCGTAAATGCTAGACGTAATTCGCGTGAAACCGGCTCGACAGCCGCGTTTAAGGCTAAAACCCTGTCATTTCGACTTGTTTACTCAATACTCAATAACATTTAATGATTGGGGGTGAAATGTTATATTTAAGTAAATTTTTGGAGTGTTGTATTTGTGTTGAATTAAAAAAGAAACTATTTTTAACAATAATTAAGTGTGTTGGATATAAGTAAATTTAGGAACGAAGCGACGAAATAGCGCTTTGGTAAGTACAGTAAATCTTTTATTTTACAAATTGATATTAATTTTGTTACATTTTTAAATCCGTAATAATATATTGTGTTCATTCAACAAGTAAATAAATACCTCATGTAAACTAGTAATGTATATTATTCGCATGACAGTATATTGGTATTTTTACATTCTTTCAAAATGATGGCCCATCTAACACATATTTTATGGTGGAACGAAGAAAAGAATAAACGCTACATTAAGAAATATGCAAACGTAACTTGCGAGATGCACAAAATTATATCAAAATTAAGTTTTGTCATATCTTTGTGTATTATTCGCCAATTTTAATTTCACAGTCCAGCTTAATATATAAATAACATGGTATATTTGTTTGTAACGTACATAGTGCAATAAATAAATGAAATCAACTAAACAAAATAGAATTACTTTACCACATCACTGGCCGAATTTAAAAAATACCCACCCAAAGTGCTGACGACCATTGAAACAAAATTAATTCAGTAAACAAACTATAAAATAAGAAACTTAACAAAATCGTTGTGTAATATAAAAATAGGAACAAAACGCATCAAAACTTAAAAAAAAAACTACCATAAATTCTTTAATGTAAGACAGAGTGTACAAAGTTACATGGCGGTAATTTTTAAACAAATACGCGTTAAGCATATTTCAGTTGTGAACGTGCGCAGTAGGATTTTCTGTACTAACTTTCCTAAAATAGTAGATACAGGTTTTAACTTGGGTAAACCCGCCGTGAGTTACCACCGGTGGGTTAGAGCATCGCTTTTCGTAGAAGTGGGTCATATTAACAAGGTAGTAATGAACTTGCATTTCCGTTAAATCCAAAGTTACAGAATCCAGCTGCAGGGGTTGTTGGTTAATGGTTTTACACGCATGCACTGTTCATAACTAACGTGAGCTCTGGTAGCTATGCATCGCCCTCCTAATTCCATACTGGATTCTTAAGGTGTTTACCCTTGCGATGGGCACATTTCTATGAACCCAATAGACACAAATGTCATTTGCAGTTAGGCCAGTCGTAAAAGCGTTCCAACAACGGGTAATACTGGCCAATACATTTATTAGTACATAGTTCACGCATGCGAATAAACCAGTTCATGTACTAACCCATGAATTGGTTTCGAATCGCTTATTGGAACAAACTTATTATGTATTATTGTTATTTTAAATTTCTTTGTTACAAAAACTCGTCCAAGATTTCTTGATGCAAAATTGTACATATTGCTGAGACATTGGAATAAAACACGTGATAGTTCCAAGGGTTGCTCGTATATTTCGTATTTTATTTTATAATCGATGTTGACGTTGTTGTTTTTAGTTTATTTTGATATCATGCGTGACCTTTTTTAACGTTGCTACGTTTTGTACCAAAAGCACTAAATGCCTATGAAATGATTTATGCTCGAAATTTTCCATTGGACAATTCAGCATTCATTTGGTTTTATAACTTTTGTGGAATTGCTATTAAATATTAACACACGCGCACGCCTCTTGGATTATTTTTTGCGTTTGTTTTGGTATCACGGTTGCCGCGAAAGGTCTCCTGTTTGACCTGTTGGTTGAATATTATTAAGCTTATATGGTTATACAAAGAGCTTGAGCGAAATTTCTAACACTTAATAAAAACAATCTTTTGTCACTGATCGATTGTTTTCGCCATTTGACTACCGTAATTGACATTTTAAGTTTGTGATTGTAGTTGACCGCCGCGCCGGTTTAGCGTCGCCATTTCGAGGAGATATTTCCTTGTCAGATGTGGCAAGCGCATCTTGCGTTAAACCGAGCAAGCCTTGACGCTATTCCTAACAAATTATCGTTCTTTCGTGACCTCTCACTAAGGGTTGAATACGTAATTAGTCTGCATCATCAACATCACTTCTTTGACCTATATTAATAAATTCAAACGTGAGTCCGCTTCAGACCTGCCTTAACAAGAATTTCTTTGTAACGACTATTATCTAAGTTGGCATTGCCGGTTGTCAGTTGCTACTATTTTAAAAGTTCACATTTTGTTGTATGCTAAAAAACAGGTTTTAAACATTCAAAATATTTTGAAGGTGGTAACGGAAGAAAAATATTGAAATTGGGATATTGTAAACAACACCTTGTTAGTTATCTTAAGTCTTAACTAGGAGGACTTTGTTCGAAAATGACTCATATTGAAAGAATTTCCGTGGATTAATGTTGTATAATAAATCTGGAGCTACCTACACGTGAAGTTATGGTACGATAAATATTTAGCCGATTATTTTGACCGGGTTCGCAAGAACACAACAAACAAGCCTTCGTTTGGTTTGATGAATAACCCAAATTACACCAAAACAAACATGAGTATAATCATTAATCAGTAACAGTTACAATTTTCATGGATTGCATAATAAAAAATATTAATTTACTGAGCTGTTAAAAACTCCAACCAGGAATTCACTGATAAGCAAATCGCCCGTTTACCGATTTGCGATTAATTGGTCTTAGCTTAGTTGCCGATTACCGATTATTAATTTTTACATATTATGAATCATTATCTTGTATGATTAATGCACTGATAATCTGCGATTATGGTGACTCAGTTTTGATTTTAGTCTGTTTATCCGTGAATAAAAAAATATATGTTACGATCTGAATTAATAAGTAAGTTCTACTCTTAGTACACTAAAAAAACACTTAGGATTTAAGAGTCACCCCTTGTCGTCTCTTAGCTTTTGTAACATTAAGCGCACCCTATTATTGTACACTTACACTATTAATGTCATATTACACCAACTCAAAGGCCGACATTCAGAACTTTGTGAACGTTGTTTTAATTTTTATCTGTTCTTATTTAAATTACATGCTCTGAATTTAATGGAACACGCAGTTTTCCGCTATCATTTCAAGTTTTTCAACAAAATGGGATAACAGATTCTTGTGTTTTTAAAGGAAAACAACATATAATTAAATTTAAAAAATATTTAAACAAAAAACTGTGGATACTGGATAATTTATATTAAAATAGCTGTCCTCATACAAATCACATGCTCTGAATTAAATGGCGTACACAGATTTTCGTTATCTCGTCAAGTTTTTTAGTTAACTGAAAAAGATATATGAGTCTCTAAAAAAACGTAATTTTTTTCAAAACTATCTAAACAAAAAGCTATTTGCACAATTTAAATTATAATTGCTGTTCTTATACAGAGTGTGTATAAATTGGCGGAAGCGCTACACGTGACGATGTTCTTCGTAAAATTTTAAGTCGAAAATCTTGATACAAAAATGTTGTACCATTCTTCCTATGGCTTCAGGAACTATTAAAAGAAAGAAAAAAATGGCAACATTGCATACATTTATTTGCGTTTGGACATTTTTTTATGAGCAATTTTTACTTAGGTATTTACAATTTTTGTTCGAACTGAAAGCCTTCAGTTCGTAAACATAGCGGCAAACTTTTGGGTATCGTAAAACACAAACTAGAAATAATTACGAGAAAAACAGAGATGACAGCTAATGACAATGTTGCCATATGTATTATTTTCATTCAAATCAATGATTTACATATTTTCAACACCAATTTTTGAAAGGAAGAACACAATATTTAGGAAAAAATACTATTCGAAATTTATTTTTATTCTAAATTGCAGCGTTTTCATTTGCAAGTATTAAATAATAACGCTTATTAAAGGACTAAATTTCAAAACTTTGAGGACCTCTTGCAGACACAGCAAGCATGGTCCAACATTTTCGTATTAAGATTTTCAACTTGGAATTTTACGAAGAACATCGCCACGTGTAGCGCTTCCGCCAATTTTTACACACCCTGTATATAACATGCTCTGAATACAATGGCACACGCAGTTTTTCGCTATCTTATCAAGTTTTTCAGCAAAAAAATTGTTTTACTTCAAAACTGTTAAAACAAAAAAGTATTTGTATAATTTAATGTATATTAGAATTGCTGTTCTTGTATAAATAACATCCTCTGAATTCTATGGAACAGATTATGGCTATCACATCAAGTTTTTTTTAGGAAAATGGAGGAACAAATTAATGAGTTTTCAAACAAAAAAATGTAATTTTAAAACTATTTAAACAAAAAACTATTTGTATAATTTATATTAAACTTGCTGTTCTTATATAAGTAACATGCTCTGAATTTAATGGCGCACACAGATTTTTGCTATCTCATCAAGTTTTTCAGCAAAATGAAAAACAGATTAATGTGTTTTCAAAAAACAAATAATATAGTAAATAGGCAAATACAGGATTTTAATTTTACCTGATGTACAAAACAAACGGGTTACATACATATTTAAAGGGTCAATAAAATTACAGTTATAGTATTTTGACTGATTTCTAACTGTTACAAATCCGGGAAACCGGGACTTCAGGTAAAATAAGTAGTTAACCTACCCCTTAAAGGGTAAACTTTTTGCCCAATTGTCAAAAAAATCTATTGGCAAAAATAACAGATTACATTTTAATCGGCCAATAATTCCTATTGCCGACAATTTACTGATGAATCGGTTTATCCTTAACTTTTGACGAGATAATAAAAAAAGAGTGCGCTTAAGTTGCTATTCTGAAGCACATAAGATATGTTTTTTTAGAGGAAAGTTTCAAATCGTACGTTCTACAGATAAGTCTAGTGTACATACAACGTTCACACATTTTCACAGTTAAGAACTTAATATTCATAACATCATGGAATGTTAATGTGCTGTTTATTTGTTTTAAAGTAATTGTAATCAACTATTATCACTTTTTTGTTGACATGTACACGCGGATATCCTGTGATCGTCACCAGCACATGATTCGCAATATTAAATATGTATCAAAAAAACAGCAAACATTCTATCATTAATATGTAAAAATTCTAATTATTCCGAGTGCACTTATGGTTGATTATGTGAAAATTTTACCTTTTTTATTTGTGTTGTTAATAAAAATTATTCTAATGTATAAAGCGCCGGTAATTATAAAATGACCTAAATGGGTTTCTTATGTCAGGTAAAAACGGGTATTTGTAAAAATAGGTATTTCTTTGTGCAAAAAAATTCACATTTTTCTACATGTGTTTACACAAAACTAAGCAAAGAATTTTCTTCATAATCCACGAAAGTTCTATTAGTTTTAATGATTTACGTACTACATTCATTGTTGTTGAACCGGCATTTATTGGTTTGCCTGTGGTAAATTGTAACATACTACTTTAAATTTAAAAAAATAAGTCTGCACGAAATTTGAAGCCAAATTTCTGACCGTGTACATTATTTCGTGTATAAAATTATGCACGAGTCATAAGCTTTGCTAAACACAGAATTTGGATATAGGCTTTTGGAAAACCCTGTATGCATATTTACATGTCTAAAATCGTACAAGTTATTCCGCTTTAATATGTTTATAAATGTATTACATTTTATATACAGGGTGTGTATAAATTGGCGGAAACGCTACACGTGGCGATGTTCTTAGTAAAATTCTAAGTCGAAAATCTTAATACAAAAATGTTGTAACATGTACCATCCTCAAAGTTTTGACATTCAGTCCTTTAAAAAGCGTTATTATTTAATATTATTAAATGAAAAAGCTGCGTTTTGGAATAAAAATAAATTTCGAATAGTATTTTTTCCAAGATATTGTATTTTTCCTTTCATAAATTGGTGTTGAAAATATGTTAATCACTGATTTGAATGTGTATAATACACATGGCAACATTGCCATTAGCTGTCATCTCTGTTTTTCTCGTAATTATTTCTGTTTGTGTTAGACGATAAGTACTTAAAAGTTTGCAGCTATGTTTACGAACTGAACACTTTTAATTGGAAAAAATATGTAAAATACCTAAGTAAAACTTGCTGATAAAAAAAAATCCAAACGCAAATTAATGTATGCAATGTTGCCAAATTTTTGTTTCCTTAAATGGTTCCTGAGGCCGTAGGTAGCATGGTACAACATTTTTGTATCGAGATTTTCGACTTAAAATTTTACGAAGAATATCGTCACGTGTAGCGCTTCCACCAATTTATACACACCCTGTATGCCAGTTTGATTTAGCACTATTGTTTAATAAATAACAATTAATATTTTATTAAATGTTTTTGATTATTTATTTTAATATGAAAAACTTGCAATTAAGACTTAAGAAATAATACTTAATGCTTATTTCCTAAGCAACATTAATTGAAATTATTTTTATTTGCAATTTTTTACAACTGTGCTTTTATTTTAATTGCATGAAGATAATCAAGAATTCGTTAAAATGTACAAAATATAACGGTTCGATCAAAACTGCCTGAGATACAGCAGTTTTGAAGATTTGCAATAAGTTATTATCAGTTTTAATGGCCCAAGTGTATTGATGATTTAGCAACAACTTGCTCTTGTTGCTACAAGATCGTGTTGCTTGGTAACAGCCTGACTGACGCCTGTCAACTTAGAAACAACACGTTCGAGGGACCTAAAGACAATTTTGTAAAAATTTACGAATGCGCGAGGGTCATTCGTCGACAAAATTTTTGCAAGTGCGTTAGTTTTTTTTTAAACGAAACTTTAAAATTACACTGTTAAAGTGACTTCTTGCTTAGCAACGATAAATGATATGTGATAATTACCCTAGGGTTGTTATCAGTGCAATTTTGATCTTGTTTGTTAAAATTCATCGCAATTCGTCAGATGATTAGGTTTCACTAGATTCCAATTAAAGCAAGAATTTATCAATTTAACACAGTTTAATAAAATTGCCCCCATCAAAATCAAATTTTATGGTTATCTTTGTTATAGGTACTGTAAAAAATCTAGGAATTTTTATAAAACTACTGGTTTTGTCGGTACAAAAGTTAATTTTAAACAAAAGATAGTTAAAAACTGATGCAAAAAATGTCGAAAACTTGTAACTTATATAATTTTGCGCGTGTATATATATTTTTTAAATAATTAAACGCCTACGGCTTTATAAAGTATTAAAACTGGTCTAGGAGACCAACCATTACTTTGGGCTTGTATGTAGGTATAGAGTGTAGCTTTTGCAATACGCTTACTATTTGCTAAAAATTAATATCACAATGACAGTTTAATTTCTTTATATTTCTGTTTCACAAAAACTATGCTTCCAAGTTTTTCATATCTACAAACTTTTTCCGGTCAAACGCAAAAGAAATATTATTCTACTAAACGAAGGCTTAAAAAAAACTTCACCTGAACGACAAACGTCCTTGGCCCCGAATGTAACACTGATTGTAAATACAACATTCGCTTGTTCTTTACACCGGCACTGCCAAAAAATTAACCATTTTACTTGAACAAGTCAAATCTCAGGTTAATTTTGAAAGTTGAAAAACACTTTGTACTGCAGTTATCAAGAATTGCACTAATTAGCACGTTAAATGCAGCTAATAGCAATTTGCAGAAATGTTTATTAGCTTAATAACTTCCAAATACAAAGGACCCTCGAACTTCGAACGCAATCCGTTCCAGGAGACGAGACGGTTCGACTTTTAAGTTGTTCGACTTTTGAGGTAATTGAATTAATCCGTTCTAGTCTCCCAAACTTAACCAATTTAAAATTCACAATTTTTCTCTTAGGCTTTTCACTTCCACTAACTTTCTTTTGGAGCCATTCTAACAAATGTTATTAGTAATAACCCAAAGAAATAATTAAAACGCTTGCAAAACCGAATTTGCGAGCTTTGTTCGACTTTCGAGTTATTGTTCGACTTTGGAGTTATTGTTCGAACATCAGTTCGTTCGAAGGTCGAGGGTTCACTGTATCTGCAATAAGCTAACGAATCACAGTGAAGTTAATGTATTGTAAAAGTTTTGGCATGAAATTCGATAGTTTACACCCATAAAACACATTGTAAGTTATTAGGTCGCAGAATAACAATCATAATTAGTAAACTGAGAAGTCTCGTGATCCTCGCCGTAGACAAACAAAATCTCTAGACCGAACTAATCCAATTTTAACCAAAAATTAAACCGCCCCAAGTCTTATATCGCTATGAAACCCGACTCGATACACAAATTATGTTATGACCATTACGCAACACCTACAACTTGAAGCCTTACACATTATGTAAGTGGTCTTGTATCAAGTAGAAATAACAACATAAAATATTTTATACTTGGACTAAATTAATTTATTTTATGTAAGCACGACCAATCGTGAAGTGCTTTTGTTTATGCGACATAAAATATTAATAGAAAATGATACCAGTCTATTAGAAATAACGATGCCTTATTTACATTTAAAATAATGATTAAATAATGAATGACATCATGAAAATACGCAAGTATCAAGAACGTAGTGGAGTAAATTTCTATGCCATAAACAAAACGTCACCAAACTTAACAATCGCTGAACGAGCAAGTCATTTAAGCGCATGTACATACGTATAATTGTGTGTTTTAACTGCAATGTAAGTCAAGTTTCTTTGAGAACTTCGCTTCACGAAAAACGCACTACGTAGATTCTCATGTATTTTAGTCTTCATAATCCCCCAGCAAGATCATTGTAATGACCATTTTAATGGTAGTATAAGCACAAAAAGGATAAGTTTGTTCCTGTAGTGCATTTTGTACTAACTTATATACTGATACATCAACAGAAGTATGCACGTTTGTAAATTTATATTATTCCCTTTTAACCAGCAAGAATTATGTCTATTTTAATTGTAAAAATTGTTTAATACTTTAAATTATCTGTGCAAGACATAAGCATATACACATCATAGTAAATATTAAAATCTGCTGGAATAAGGTGACAAAACCGTACCGAAACGTCGCAAAAAAAAAAACAGTTATTTCATACCACCTTATAAACTCAAAACATTTAATTTGGTCATAATTCAAATGCTATATAGGTTAATAAAATGCTTTCAGAGTAATTAAACTGCTACATAGAATAGATAAGTACTATATTTCTATTTTCGCGTCCCTTACTATCAGACTTTAAGTAGAGTGGCAATAGATACAATACGGATGTGTGCGGTGGCAGCGATTACAGCTTGGTCTAATAATAAGGGACCCTAAAAGGAGAGATAACCTATGTTTTATGTTTCCCTATTTAACAAACAATTACATTCCATACAGCGTGCACGATTTTTTTATAACGCGTTTTGGTATTTTTTATTTAGCATTAAGTATTTTTATATATAGAACGATTGAGTTATTTTCATAAAGCATTTGATTCCTATTCTTTATTAGGACATTACCAAGTTGACGGGCGTAAGGCTATTACCAAGCTACACGATCTTGTAGCAACAAGAGCAAGTTATTGCTAAAAGCCTCTACTCATTATCCAACTTGTCGGAGCCGACAGTCGGGAACTCCGTGTTGGGTATTGTCTACACATCTCCCGACCAGTCCAACCAACACAGCATAAACGTCATAACTCTCTGATGCCATTTTGTGCATAACAATTTTATAAATAGCGTTAAATTTTCGGTTTAATAGTCCTTATCTAGAGGAATGTGGTGTGGCGGTTGGCTTGTTGGATGGTCTGGCCACCCGACCGTTCCAACTTGTCCAACTGTCGAGTTGGTCGGGTGACAGACTACACATTAAACAATTTATCGGAATGGTCGGTCGGTTGTACCGACAAATTGGTAGGTGAGTAGAGGCCTTAAATCATCAATACACTTGGGTCATTAAAACTGATAATAACTTTTTTCAAATCTTTAAAAAACTGCTGTATCTCAGGCAGTTTTGAACGAACCGTTATATTTTGTACATTATAACGAATTCTTGATTATCTTCTTCAAACAATTCAAATAAAATCACAGTTGTGAAAAATCGCAAATAAAATAACTCCTAAATGTTACTTAAGAAATAAGCTTAAGTATTATTTTTTAAGTCTTTATTGCAAGTTTTTGATATTAAAGTATATAATCAAAAACTTTTAATAATATATTATTTGTTATTTATTAAACAATAGTGCAAAATCAAACTGTTATTAATAGTAGGTATATTACATAACAAGAGTTGTAAAAAGCATATTACGCACGAGTGGAAAAGTTGCGCACGGAGCCATGTAGCGGAATGCGTATTTCCGCGAGCGCGTTATTGCCTTACAACTCGTGTTATGTAGCTTACTTTTTCTACGATCACACACTACCAACGATTTTAACGGCTTTTTGGCTAATATACACATGTAATTACGTTGTATTGCCAATTTTGACGTAAGCCTACTTTGACATATCTAGACAAGTGTGCGTTTTGCTTGCCGTGCGCTATAACTCACTTACTAGGCATGCAGGAAGTGTTTGACGTAAGTCTACTTTGATCATTTCTTTAACGAAACTGTGCTTTTTGCTTACCGTGCGTAAGGACCCACTTACTATGGATGCAGGCTGTATGGTAAGAGTCATTTACATTAGTAGTCGTAGAAAAAAAATTAATACATTAAAGTGAAACGATTTTAGACATGTAAATATGCATACAGGGTGTTTCAAAAGCCTATATCCAAAGACTGTGTTGTATAAATGGTGTTCTCTTTCCTAACTTAAATAATCATTAAGGCGACGCCCACTTTAAGGGCACCTAGATCTCCTGACCTAAATGCTCTTGGTTTTTCTTTCGCAATTTTGTTGCCTATTTTTTTTTTGTCTGTAAGTTTTTTGTTATCTTCCTATGGGAGGATCTTGATTTTTATTTGATGCAATTTTTATTTACTTAATTCGTGCCTCTAACATCACTGATTTGTATCACCTTTGGATATAAATCGTTCAATTAGTGCAAGCTTCGAGATAAGAAATATTAAAGACCATAAAAAAATAACAATGGGTTATTAAAAAACGCACAACGTAACTGTTAAGGTGGTTTATGTACTACGTCTTAAAAATTGCGAATGCATTACGAGCGTAATATCGTTGTGACGCTTTTGTATTACATGAAGTTCGCCATTTTTTTTATAAGCGTAAACAAAACAATTATAAAGTCGTACAATTACTTGCAAATCGTATATTTCGAAATCATTGCGCCACTGTTTTGAATTGTAAGTGTGTGATTTAAGCCGTAATTTTGTTGTTGTACGATAAAGGGCTTTTAGCTATGCGTTTTTTAAAAATTTAAAACTCGAATGCGAGCAAAGTCTAACCTAATTTTACAATGTAATAACAAAAGAACGTCAAGTACTTGAGCGTGCAACATGTGTTCGAGTTTGCTAATGATGTTTTTGTCATTAAATTTCTGCTGAAACGTATTAGTTGCGGTTCATACAATCGCGATAAAAATATTTCGCAGCACGTGCCGCGCTGGCTTGTGGACGAATTAGCTTGAATCGACACAATCTCGAGATAATATTGCAACATTTAAGTGATACTTTGTGGAGGAATACTTTGTAAATTAATCAAATCAAGTTTATTTATATCAACTGTCTGATTCGGTACTCTCATAAGACTCGTTAAACAACAGGTCACGCAAAACATGAATGTTTATTAAGACTGCCTGTGCACTTCACAGCCTGCTTGTGTACTTCAAAACATATCAATAAATAACATTTGATAGTTGCCGGAATGCGCTCAACAGGTACTCGTTGGTACGGATCAAGTGTTTAAAATGTCGACCTTCTGGGAGATCTTGGGGTGTTTACAACAGACGCAATGACGTCGGCCGTATCTGTCATAAAATTTCAGGATTAGGGTGTACCGAAGGCAGTGGCGGACTAAGCCTTTGTGGGACCTGAAGCGCAATTGTTTTATGGGGGCTTTTACATATTAAATGTAAAAATACACAGTTTTACGAACTTTATCCTTTACTAATGCATAAAAATTTTTAATATAAAATAATAAATAACTTTTAAACAAATGTTTCTCTTAAATTTTCTTATTTATACTTAAGTTTTTAATGCACTATCGGATTCAGAATTTAATTCTCTTTTAGATTCAATAATAAAAGTATACCATGCAATATAAAAAAAAAGCTGACTATGTGACTATCGTCAGTCAGACATATTTCATCGTAGAGAAAAACATTTGAACGTCATTCGATGGGGAATTTTCCACGATTTACAGAAGTATAAGGCTTATAGGGTTTGCCTGATTTAAATTATGATTTAAATCCAGGGGTTTGGAGCAGTTCAATTTTTTAGTTGCTCCGCTCCAGTTCCGCTCCGGCATCAAAATGCCTGCTCCAGCTCCGGTCCATGCTCCAAATATTGTTAACATTTTTTACAAAAATTTTTTGATTAAAAAAATTGATTTAAAAAACAATTTCAATTTTATTGGAAACAAGATGGTTTACCCGGCGTTGCACTGGCGATTACAATTTTAATTACTGTTTTAACTTGAATAAGCCAAATCATACACAAATGACATACTCTGATCAATCATCTTTTCATTTTCTTATAATTCCTTAAAAAATAACTATTTATTGCTTAAAAATTGAATAATAACTCAAATTTATTTTCTTTCGTCTTGTTTCAATTAAAAATGTACTAATAAAAATAATACTTCATGTACATTTATTACTAATCGTATACAAAACAATCTTTACTTGTGAAATACACCGCCCCGTATCGTGTTATGACCAGGTATTTGCCGACGTAAGATCGAATCCCGTCCAAGTAATTTTGTTTTTTTTTTAAATTGGTAATATGTGCTTGTACTTAAAGTTTGGCGTTAGATCTGCAAGGTCCTAAATAGTAACTGTGCAAAGTTTGGTCCCGATCGGTCAACGGACCTAGGATTGTATAGCGAACAAACAAACAAACAAACAAACAAACAAACAAACAAACAAACACACAAACAAGCTCTTTTATATATATAGATGTAGAAGTTGGTCAAAAATAACAAAATTTGGCCCTAACAAACAAGTGAAGTTAAAAAAACAGATTATTGATCTTCAAACGTTAAAAATAAGGAAAAAAAATATTTTTTAAAAATGTTACATAATAAACTGAAGCAGTGGAGCAATCAAAATTATTTTCTCCGGGCTCCGCTCCAGCTCCGGGCAAAAACCTATTGCTCCACTGCTCCGTGCTCCAGCTCCGAGCTCCGCTCCACACCCCTGTTTAAATCAGCAGATTTTTAAAAATTGAAATCATGATTTTAATCATACTTTATTTATTTTCACCTATTGGCCACTTATAGGTCGGGGACAAAAAAAGTCTTTACAGAAATTTCTTGCTATAGACGCATTCCGGTAGATTTACTTGATAAATTTTCACAACAATTTTTAATTTTAGGGTCAAAAGATCTATAAGCCTGTTTCAAAAAGTCTTTTATTATCGATTTCTCAGAAAATTTTAAGCTTGATAAAAGTTGATGCCTGACCTAAAACTAATTTTAAGATGGTAAAAAATTCATGACACTAGTGTTTAACGATTTTAAAAATATTCGCAAAAGTAAAGTGCCCTTATTTTATTTTAAGAGTTAGAAAAAAAATTCAAGTGTAAACGATATTTTATTTAGTATTATTTTTAAATTCTAAACCATTTTTTTAAAACTTTTTTATAATTCTTAAAATAAGGGCACTTTACTCTTCCTAATATTTCTAAAATCGTTAAAATGTAGTGTTATATGAATTTTTATTGAACTTTTTTAAATTGTAAATTAGTTTTAGTTCATGCATCAACTTTTCTCAAGAATAAAATTATTTGAGAAACCAATGATAAAAACTTTTCCATTTGTTGCAGACTATTTTACTACACAACTTAAAATTGAAATTTTAACGTCAAATTTCAGCTTTGGTCGTATTTTTGAATTCTACACAATCTTTCCCTATGAAGTTTAGTAGTATGTCACTCTTAAAATAGGGGCACTTTACTCTTATGAATATTTCTGAAATCGCTTAAATCTGGTATCGTATGAAAGTTTATAAAAATTTTTCATCTTAAAATTAGTTTTAGGTCATTCACCAACTTTTACCAAGAATAAAAGTTTCTGAGAAATTTTAAATTTGTTGATATTTTTTGAACGATAGCGTGAATAAACAAAAAATTAGTTATAAAAAGGGAAAATAGTCAGGTTTCTTTAAAAAAATTCAACGTTTTTTGATTTTTAAAATAAAAATCAAATTTTGCCCAACACTCTCTTTAAATAACAAAGTTATATAGGGTTGCGACAGTCAACTAAATCACCCGGTATACTAAAAACTGTTTATTAATTGTTATAATTTATAATTATAGCAATGTTCTAGTTTTTGTAGATATAAAGTTATCAATAATGTATTTTTCTATAAATATAAATTGTTTGAACTGCCTGGATTAAGGATGTTTCGTAAATAATTTTTAATTCGTTTTTTATGCAGAGAACGACCACTTGCATTGGAAATAGTCATATTAAGAACAATTTTTTTCTTTGGAAATGTGGACTGCGGTTCGTTGATGAACATTTTATACTTAAAATGAACAATGTATATTTCCTTCTTTAATAATTTAAAAACTTGTGCAATTTTGTCATTATAATATTTTTTATCGATACGAGCCTTTAGTTTTTAAAGTGGCATAAGTCACCTCTTGCGAAAAATTAGTCGAAGCTGTTGTTAACGTAACAAAAATGTATGGTATTTTTACTTTTAAACACTTTACCAGCAATTTCTTATAAAGTGATTACAATTTTTTCGATAGAAAGTTATTGTTTAATAAGTGCAAATACATTCATTTTGAAAATGGCATAATGATGAATTTGATTTCCTATATTTCCCCCATTTACCAGTTATTTTAAAAATTTAAAACAGTAAAATTTCCGAAGATTTCGTTACTCCTATTAATGACAATGAGTCAATACATGAATAAATTTTTATATGAAATACGTCATATAAATTATTAATACTTATATTTTAAAATATACTGATGAATTTACTTAACACTTATATATTTTATAAATATTAATGATAATGAAAGAATACTTGAATAAACTTATACTTAATGCAATGCATTATATAAATTACTTATATAATTTACTCATCAATTTTCCTAAATTACTGTCTTATTAACCATAACTTCAGTAAAATACATAGGACAAAATTAATTCAAGTCCGTAGTTTTGATAGCTTGATGGCTTAAGTCACTTTACAGTAATAAAAAATCGCGTATCATTAACGTCTGTGCGAAATTATGTATACTAAAAAGTTATAAGTAACTAAGGTAACAAATGTAAGTGATCCTTCTCTATAGTTAACATAAATATTTTTATGCACATTAAAATGCAAAACAGTTAATATTTAAAAATAATATGACAGTTACTTAAGTTAGGTACTTTACAAATAAACGGCTTATATTGTTTTTTTACTTATTACATAAATTATTTATTCAATTATTGATGTCCTCTTTGGCCAAGTCAGGATTTTAAAAAAATCTAGAAATCACATGGTGCATTAGTAAAATTGTATTTTTGCAATTGCATTATTGCGTATGAAATTGTGATTATTTATAATAAATGCCTGGCGGGCGCCAATATGGTGTTTTTATGTGGTTATACCTACTTAAAATTGAATTTTTCTTCTGATTATTTCCTTAAAATTTTTATATTCTGTCAGTAAATTTGCCTCTTGTTATATAGCAGGCCCTTGTAACCTTTTAAGCCAAAGGGCAAATTGCAAATTTTTTGAAATCGCAATGGGGCTGCACCACTTTCTAGTGGATATGGAGATTCTTCTAAGTGTGAAGGATCCGTACAAATTTTGGAACCGATTTTTGTTTTCGCGCATAAATTTTCAATATAAACAACGCAGTGACATGCAAAGAATTCCCTAAAATATCGGTTTTAAATTTCTTATTCAAAAGCGTAGTTAATTCGTAGCGATTTCCTTATTTTTTTATTTCTAAATCAGTTTTTAATACAAAATAGAGATTCTTAGCGATTGTTGTTCCTTTCATCCTTACCAAATCTAATAATTCTTCAGTAACATTTAACTTTATATCTACTCCACGAAAAGAAAATTGGCAGTTGAACAGTATTAGATATATCCGTTGATTGATCAAGACAAAGAGAATAAGATAATAAGTTATTAGTAGTATATTTAATAGTTAATATTGCTTTTTCTGCCATTTCATCAATTTATCTTGCCACAATAAATCTAAACAAAATAATATTAGAAAAAAGGTTTTTTCCAGGAAAAATAGAGTTCACAGCCATTTTTATACATTATTTTATTAAACTACAATCAAGGAATGGTTTTAGATGTTTAGCTGATATATAAAAAAATGTCATTACTTGCTATTGTTATGGTGCCTTTTTGTTTACCTACACGCATTTTTTGATAAGTTTTGTTGCCCGCTCATTCTTATTCATTTTCATTATTCATTCTCTTAAATCACCTGCGAATTTATCATATTTTATTAGCACTTATTGATATGTTTAGATTTAGACACTAAAATGTTATACTCTTTAGAAACTGCAATGCTTGTAATATACAACTACTGGGCCGCGGGCCGCATAAAAATCTCAGAGGGGTCGCTTGCGGCCCTTGGGCCGCAGACTGCACAGTTCTGTAGTTTTGAAATTATTTTTTAATCAAAAATGAAATTTGAAATTTCAATAAATTAGCTTCTAATATATTGAGTTTGTATATATTGCAAATACTTGCTTGTCATGTTAATAAGTTGCAGTAATTTGTCCCATAACACTGTTATTAGGGCTATTTCGTATCATCACTTTGGTAGATTTTTTTTTATGGCATAGATATTATGTTATTGTTTATTTGGCTGGAGGACCCAATACATTGGGGTAGTGCGCCACTGTCGGAGGGGCTGTTTCAAGTTGAGCAGGGATTCGCCCACACTATTACGTAATTATATGGTCTTCATGAACTTGCCTCAATTAACTGTCTTGCGTCAGGCGAAACTGTTTCAGTAATTACAAAACATACTTGAAAATCTCGCGTTGTTTACTCCAAAAACTTTATCGCTTGGTTGATAAGAACTGTGTCGGCTTATTGTTAAATGAAAAATGACGTGTTCCATAACAAAACAAATGCTCAATATCTATGAGAACATTGTGGAGATAAAGGAAGCGAAACGACGCCAGTTCGCGTTGTTGTGTAAGTTTGGGGGTGGCGAATTGAATTTAGGTCGTACGTGTTAGAGTTTTATAAAATTTTAAGCGTTTTAACGGTATAATATCCTGAGTACTGAATAAATTGGGTCGTGCAGTTGAAGTTAAATAAGACGACATTATATAGCACTATATTTGAACATAAATAAATATGATTATAAATAGTATGACAAAAAGAACTCTTTTTTCTAATGACTTAAAAACCGAAAATGATGGAATTTTTTTAAAAACGGTTTTGAGTTTGTCTCAAAAAACGGCACATTTTTGGTAATTTAATCGTTTCTCTATCTTGAATATTAAGCGAGATACCCATGTAATCCCTTCGAATTTGGACCACCCTGTACCTTCTCAATAAAAAAGTAAAAAACATTCGAATCCCACGGCCGTCTGTCATCGTAGAGGTTTCAGGTGGTTCCCTCTACCTACTATAGGCAAATGCTGTGACAGTACTTCCACCGGACGCTAATGGCCAAAGTAGTTGAAGCGTCCTTAAGCCAACAATTTAAAAAAAAAAAACATTTGTCAATCAAAGTGAAATATCAGAGATGCCTACGCTCAAACTTTGCAGGTACTTTAGGAAACCGGACATTTCATACTTAATGGCCTAATATATGCAAAACATCATGCAGTTGCAATAAAAACATTGTATCTTATGCAACTTTTATATATATTTTTTAAAGTAAAGTCATGCTAAGAAAGGAATTTAAATATTCCAACGGTGTTGATGTTTATTTGTTTTTGAAGGAAATGATTCAGGGTAAACTAATTTAGTTAACCACAAACTGTCATGCCTTTTCTTTTCTAATAAACAACACTCATTAAACGCGAATGGTATTGATTTTTAATCAGGTTTTCCTAGAACATTCATTCTTCGCAGCAATAATTTAATTTATATTCCCAACAATGATTAATATTTTCAGTTTGTGGACGGGATTTCCTTTGATCTATTTGGAAGTTTAACGAAAACAACATGCCGCATTCCTTTTTGGGTTGTTTACATTCAGCTTCGCACCGAAGTACATAACATTCAAAACATATGAGTGTTCTTACGATGAAATCATCATTTGTTTTTTTTTAATGTAATGGTTTGTTGAATTTCCTCTTACATTTAAACATATATCTGACCTTACTGAAAACCATGTTCGTTTTTTACATGAGCTTATCTGGTTTTAGGGTTTCAAACTATATTATTTAATTTTGTACGCGGTTGTGTGAATTCTCTTTGGTATCAAGGTGACAGACGATACTTTTAAGAACTCCGGAGTGTTTTGTCAAAAATTGGAATTGCTGATTTGAGCTAGACATCGAATCCTTGGCTAATGTTAAGACTGTAGCGTGTTCCAATGAAATTTGCATGAAAATGATTTTTGTTTTTGCATAGTCTGGAAGTTACGTAACGTTTTAGGTGGGAGACGTGTTTTGTGGTTTTCTAACTGTAGTGTCATATAAATACATCAGTGATATAACGTAGGAGTTTGTTTTTTAACGAAGAAACTTCTTCAATAGACAGCAACGTTTATTGCTTGGCTTGACTTGGCAATTTTGCTGTTCTGTTTGCATTTTTGATGCAATTGCGCTCACATTTTTCGAATGGCAGGCAATTTTATTTGTTATTTGAGATTTATTAAAAGCAAGACTACAATCTACGGTTTAGCAGAACTGTTTTAGTTTTTCCTTGAAACAACGTATTGTTTTTAAATGTCTGTAGCGATGTTACAACGTTGTATAATTTTCCAGGAAGAAATAGGTTTAGTTGACAAGGCCTCACGTAGCATAATTGTCAAACGGTTATTTTTAATTTGTCCTTTTCGTTTAATTTATTCATTTGTTATCAATATGTGCAGGCATTTTTGTGTCTTGTTGTTTTCAACTCGGTTAATCTAAATTGCTTCTTAGAAGTGTAAAAACAATGTAAACAAACGTTTATTATATCACAACATAAAAAAAGGCAATTTACAGAGAAATGGTTTGTTATCTCAAAAAGTTGCTTCGAAATATTACCGCACTTGAACGTTTTTCGATTTTATTTAACACATTTCGACCGTTTTACGATGCTTATTCATTCCTGTCTTTGCATGGGACATAATATATGTCGAGATCTATATTTTATCTAAATTTTCGCATGCTACCTGACTACTACGATTTTTTATTATCGTTTGTCATCTTTTACAAAAACAAATTCAGATTGTTTGATAGAATACATTTTTAAATATCTAATCTTCAGTGGTGATATAGAAAACAGCATGTTTTTTGTTCACGTGCTAAAATTTACAAGTTTTTTGCTTAAGGTAAAATAAGTCGGTGACCTGTACGATTGACATGTGCCTGTTGGGGTACATGAACTATTTTGATAAATACACGTGCTTAGTTTTTCGCGCCTCGAGGCATTCGTTCAAAAATTAATTATTAAAATTTGTTAATAAATACGGATTAGCTGTAATAAAATATTTTTTATGACTGTTTTTATTGCGCTATTCGAAAATAATATGATAAGAAGGTTTGCAGCTAATGTAAAACCAGGTTAATTTATAGAATATTTAAGGACCTTAAAACATATCGATTAAGTACGCCAATTATAATTTAAAGTTCTCAAAAAATAGTTTGAGACGGTATCGATATCCAGGGCCGTTCACTGAAAATTCGGGCCCCGGGGAAGCAATAAACAACGGCCCCCCCTTTCCTCTAATAAGAAAAGTATTAATTTAAAACTCGCATTTTGATATAGACAATGTAATTCTGTAATAAAAATACGAAAAAAGAATATTGAAAGCAAATTGTTTAATGTAATATAATAAATCAAGTCTCTAGGGTTCTTCGGCTTTGGCCAGTGGCGTACGCAGAAAAATATTTCAGTGGGGATATTGATTTCATTTGCAAAAATAATACTGACTAATTTTAAACAGGGCATAGTAATCAATTTTCAGCCTCTTATGAAGGTGGGAGATCATTGAAAATATTACTGTGAAAAACCTTTTAATACGTAAAAAACATCTACCAAAAGTCACTTTTCTACATAGCTCCAAATTCGAGAATTAAAATGAAAACCTACTTTCATCGTTCCCTTTTATGGGGGTGTAACTCCGAATGAAGACTTTTAGGAAAAAATGGTTTAAAAAAGTCCCCCCATCATTATATATATAAGGAATTACCTCCCGAAGTTTTTCGCAATAATTATGAATCACCCTGTATATAGACATACGCACATTTAGACAATATATGGGGGCGCCCAAATTTTCTTTGCCTAGGGGCGCCAGATACCCTTGCTCTGGCCCTGGTTCAGAGTACGGTGGAGAGTATTTTTAAGGAAAAAGATACTTTTTTTTAATTACTTCTTTTGTTTACATGCTTTTAATACAACCTTGATATTTTCGGAACTATCCTTATATGTTGGCCACTTACGGTATTTTCACATTCAATTTCTTGGATGATTTTTGTTGTGTTTAACATAAATAAGAATAATTGTTCTAGAATTGAATACTTAACGGTGTTTAAACAATCAGACCATTGATTTTATTTCATTTTTGTTATCATAGAATTTTACGTTTTAATAGCTTATTGTTTGATTTGTTGTCTATTGT
Organism: Elmis aenea; assembly: GCA_947652605.1. NCBI lineage: Eukaryota > Metazoa > Arthropoda > Insecta > Coleoptera > Elmidae > Elmis > Elmis aenea. The sequence goes on along the minus strand of OX393582.1, from coordinate 12,920,944 downwards.
CTGTGAAGGAATAGCAATAGCGAGGGTTTGTATTTAGTAAACAATGAACTTTAGTAATTACGGTATATTCTCGATGTTTAAACAATAATGTCGTGTAAGACTTTTTCTTAAATTTTATACGTGTGTTATAGCGATGGAGAGTTATTAAATGTTAATTCTAAATACGTGATAAGAGGATGTTTATTACTTTCTTATTATATGTAATTGATTATTCATTAATTGACCATCAAACACATGTAAACAAGTTGTGGAAGTAGCATTTTAAGTTTTGTATCTTGCATTGTGCTGCCCTTCAGCCATTGTTTATTTTCAAATAAAATTATTAAATAATCCATGAAGTCATGCAAAAATCACAGTGCTAAACCCAGTGGCGTAGCTAGAGTTTGTGCCGCCCGGAACGGTCCCTGAATTTGCCGCCCCTATAAAAAAGTTTTGCTAACTTTTGATTTTTCCAAAAGCAAGCAGAGATCGACACAAAAAAGTGGGGAAGGGGACAAAATGCGACTTTGTTTTTAAATTTTAGACGTTCAAACGTGTTTTAATGCAAAGTTAGACAATGTAGAATACTTTACCATCTTTTAAAATTGCAGTTTTACGGTAGAACCTTTTCTGATTTTTATTTGCTTTCTTCAGATCGCCCCACACTCCTACGAAATTATGTTTAATAAGGGTGAAAATCCCTGTTCCAATAGAGTTTAAAACTGTATGGAATTTAATGCCTAAAATAAATGAATTATTTCATAATTTTATTGAATTGGTAGCGTATCATAAATTTTATTAGGTACTTGGAATTTCTGTCGTTACAAGGGGCGGGTTTTCAGTGAAGCAATGTCAAGTAGTCCGTTTTATCCTCCAACTTCGATAAGAATTCGTTTTTTTTTTTAAATTAATTTTTATGAATTTAATAGCTTAATTGCCGGTACTGATTATTATATCTACTATTCCGTCATTACCCCGAGATTTTCATTTTTACTCCATTTAGGTAGACTAAAAGTGTCGCCCCAAAAAAAAGTCCGCCCGGGTTGGACCACCTATTGATTTTATAGGTTCTTTGGGTTCTTATTACCTATATCAAAATTTGTATTGGATTTTTTTTTAGATTTCAAACGCACACAACATGGTTGCGCAAAATAGGGCCTTATACTTATTTATAGCCCGGGGCCACACAATATGTAAATCTGACACTGTCGTGGATAGTAAAAGCACAAACGCAAATACTTATTTCTAATACGTTTTTAAAACGTATTGACGTATTTTTTGTTATCAGGCTGCGATACCGATAATTTTCAGTTTAAATGTTAATCCCGTACTATTTTTAAAACGTTCCACAACTTTTCATTTTGCAAATTCATGTAAATAACTAAGTTGGTTTTATAAATAGCTAGAAAATGATAAAATTTTCTGTGATGGAATAGTTGGAAATTGACGTGCGGTTTTTCAGAAGTTTGTAAACAAAGTTATGCGCCTCCATTTGATAATTATTTATTAGAGTGGGTATACAGCAAAATTTTCTTTTAAAAATTGCATTTAATGTGAATTAGAAATGAAATTGCTGTGTAGCAAAAAATAAAATTTTTGCTAGTGCCAGAATTAAATTACTTTTATTGTAAAGTTTAAAGTTATCTTCATTACTATGTATTACTATTTAGCAATTTTTATTGTATTTATCACCTAATATTACCAAGAATATAAATAATATGCTATTGACGAGACAATAGAGTATTGAAACAGATCCTCGCATTTTTATACTTTTTTTCATAACAAGAAAATGATTTTTAATTTTTAATTAAAATTATAATTAATATTTTTGTAATTGAAAATGTGGAGAAACAAGGTTTTCATAAGCTACTTCCTAAATAAGTTGTTTTGCATTTGACATTTTTTATGGAATCTATGATTAATTTGTAATCTGTTTTTTTATGAACGATAAGTAAATTGTTGTGGCTTTAATTTAACCTGAAGAATAAGCTTGCCCAGTGGCAACTACCTGCTTAAAAGTTACTCAAGTTTTTTTATTGGAAATTATTGGAATTAGGCAAGTCCAGAGGTTAATGCCTCTTTAGTGTTAAAGATTGTCTAGTGTTCACTAATAACTTTGCTGCTAAAGAGTTGAGATCATAAAATAAGACAGTCTTTTTTGATATTCGGCACTAAAACTTTGGATCACATTTTGCACTGAGCATCAGTGGTGTAGCAACTGGGGGTGCGGTGGGCAGGAGTCCACAAGCCAAGAGGACGCATAGAATTCAACGTTAATTTAATTATTGGCAAAATAACCAATAGACAATATGTCTAGGGCCGGAACTGATTTCTTTCAGAACATACCATTCGAACGAGTAAGGATTTTTAAAAAATCTTGTCTAAATGTTTATCGGTTGAAATCGTAAACAACCTCTACTTAAGGCCCGCTAAAGGCTTAATCCGGCACTGTTAGCTCTCGCAAGGGCCCATCAACTCTGGTTGCACTTGCACACGGACTAGGGATTGCAATCCCGATCAAATTTTACGATCCCGGGATTTCGGGATTGAAGTTGTTTTAATCCCGGGATCCCGGGATTATATATAATGTGAAGTATTTGCTTAAAAACTGAAGCTAATGCAGTGTATATAATTTTTTTTAGAATTGCAAATGATTTACATAAATATTGAATAATTTAGTAATTATCATTTATTTTTATTAACTTTTCATTTAATTTGTTTCCTCTATAATTTCTGTTAATAATAATTGAAAAATATATACATATATACATACCTACCCTATTATGTTTTATTATTATAGAAATAATCAAACTATTAGATATAACATTTGAATAAATGAAATATATTTGAATAAATTTATTATACATTAGAATACATAATTACATACAGGGTGAGTCACGACGGACGCGTCGGAGTTTTATGGCGAAACAGTTTGTATTTTCCAATTTCTGTCGCTGTTAGATTATGTAAGTCAATAAGGGCTACATTTTAAAAATATTTTCAAATATACAGGGTGCTCCAAAAAAGAGTGCCATATCAAAGTTATACTTTTTCTTATGGAACACCCTGTATATTTTTACATTTTTGGATTCCTCTTTAAATTTAATTCAAAAAATGTAAAAGGTTATATGGGTCTAAAGTCAACCGTTCTCGTGAAAATTGCATTTTCATGAAAATACAGTATTTTCAAAAATTTTCAACATTTAAAAACTTTGAGAAGTCTAAAGAAATTCGCCTGGAGATAAGATTGACAATAGATTATGTAACACTTTGCATCACCTACATTTTTAAAATATTATACAGGGCGTTTTTTACGCTTGGTCAAAGTTGTGAAACTTTAAACATCGATAACTCATTTTTTTTTAAATACAACACCCTATATTTTTTTACACCGTCTTATAGAAAATTTAATTCTCTTTCGAAAACATTAAGGTTGTTTTTCACCTAAAATTTATATTTTCCGAGATATCGCGATTTTATTGTTAATTATTAGGGCAAAGTAATATTTTCAAGTAAGCCATGAAGGTAGACAGCGGTAATTTGAAACAATTGAAAGAAAAAACAAGAAACTTATAATTTTGTCGTTTGCCTACACATTTTTGAAATTTTTTTATAAGAAAGTTGTAGATTTACCATTTTTACGTTTAAATATAGGTTTCTCATCAGGGCCACAATATTTTTCATATAATTGAGTTTGATCGTTTGACAAGTCCTAAAAACCGATTGATAATGTATTAGGTACGAGAACGGAACGCTGATTTAAAAAAAAAGTAATACTGACTTGTCTAATTTTACATTTAAAAAAAAAACATGGTTGGTACTGTTTTTGGTAGAGTGTCGTAGTGTAGTATCGCAAACAGACAAAAAATGGTTTATAGGATTTAGTAATTATCTTATAACACTGATCCAATAAATAAATGCATAAATAATTTAAAAAAATCTCTATTTAAACGTAAGTATGGTAAAACTACAAACTTTCCTATAAAAATATGTCAAAAGTGTGTAGTCAAACGATAAAATTATAAGTGTCTTGTTTTTTCTTTCAATTGTTTCAAATTACCGCTGTCTGCCTTCATAGCCTACTTGAAAATATTACTTTGTCCTAATAATTAACAATAAAATCGCGATATCTCGGAAAATATAAATTTTAGGTGAAAAACAGCCTGAATGTTTTCGAAAGAGAATTAAATTTTCTATAAGACGGTGTAAAAAAATATAGGGTGTTGTATTTAAAAAAAATGAGTTATCGATGTTTAAAGTTTCACAAGTTTGACCAAGCGTAAAAAACGCCCTGTATAATATTTTAAAAATGTAGGTGGTGCAAAGTGTTACATAATCTATTGTCAATCTTATCTCCAAGCGAATTTCTTCAGACTTGTCAAAGTTTTCAAATGTGGAAAATTTTTGAAAATACTGTATTTTCATGAAAATGCAATTTTCACGAGAACGGTTGACTTAAGACCCATATAACCTTTTACATTTTTTGAAGTAAATTAAAAGAGGAATCCAAAAATGTAAAAATATACAGGGTGTTCCATAAGAAAAAGTATAACTTTGATATGGCACTCTTTTTTGGAACACCCTGTACATTGGAAAATATTTTTAAAATGTAGCCCTTATTGACTTACATAATCTAACAGCGACAGAAATTGGAAAATATAAACCGTTTCGCCATAAAACTCCGACGCGTCCGTCGTGACTCACCCTGTATACATAAATTTGCTGAAACTGTTAAAAACTGAAACAAAGCACAACTTTAATTCACTAAAAATTTAAAAAATATACTGTTGTATAAGAAACAAAAATTAAAGAAATTAGGATGATTATTATCTTAGTACAAGAATTTTTTTAAATTTTGTTATTATACATAAGACGGCGAGCGGCGACATAAACAAGCTTAAACTTGCAAAATTGCATCGTTTAACATATTCGCGTTCAGTAGATACCAACTATGAGCAATGTTTTTTACAAAAGAATGTACTTATAGTTAAAATTTTTAAATCCCGAAAATCCCGGGATTCTACATTTAAAATCCCGGGATTTTCGAGACCAAAAAGCGACCGGGATCCCGGGATCCCGAATCCCGGGATTGCAATCCCTAACACGGACCCATTCTATTCTTGCTACGGCACTGCTGATCGATCACATATGAAGATCGCGCTGTACACATAATATATCTTTTTAAGAACATACCATGGTGCGTTGGTTATTGTTCTCAAAGTTTTGGCCTGAAATCCTTGCAAGATTTCTGTTAGATTCGACATAAACAAGAATTTTTCCAGTACTGACAACATTTACTTTTCCTAATTCCCAGTTTTTCCGTTTCATGTTTGTGTCTTAATTATATTGCAGTGTAACAGTTGTTATTTGGTTATTTTACTTTTGTCACGAGAGTGGCTGTTTACTGGAGTTTTTTTCCATCAGCTACTTGGACGATCCTGTAAACGGTCACGAGTGTGCGCAGTATCAGTATCGCGTTCCATCACAGTCTCTGATAGTTTACCGGACGGTTAGCAATTCGTTCCATCAACAATAAAAATGATACATGAACGGGTTTGTGGACGATCAGAACAGTACATGAACTAGAGGACGAATTGTTGCCAGGATTTTTAGACGCATGCGCTGTTCATAACTAACGTGAGCTCACGTAGCTCTGCATCGCTCTCCCAATTCCATTTAGTGCTAGATTATTAAGGTGTTTACCTTAGCTTTGCGCACATTTCTATGAACCCAATAGACACAAATGTCATTTACAGTTAGGCCAGTCGTAAAGGCGTTCCAACAACGGCTAATACCGGGCAATACATTTATTAGTAAGTACATAGTTCACACATGCGAATAAAACAGTTCATGCATTGATTGATGATGGATTGGTTTTAAACGGCTTGTTGGAACAAACCTTAGATTTAATTTATTGAAACCTATGTCGTATACATAACTGAGATAAAATCTTAACGTTGAGCCATATGCACGTGTTTCATTTCAAAATAATTTTTTGTGTTAATCAGCGGTAGGTATAATCATCAAATTAATTATTTCTCGCATTAAAGGGGGAATGTTAAAGCATTTTCTTAACGCTCGTGTGAATTTGGCGAGGTTGTTTAACCCAGACAGTCGTATTTGCATTTAAATTTAGTCGTCAGACCGAGTTCCACTAGCTTGATAGAGTACATTTTTAAATATCTAATCTTCAGTGGTGCTAGATTAAACAGCATGTTTTTTTTTGTTCACGTGCTAAAATTTATTAGTTTTTTGCTTAGGGTAAAGTCGGTGACCTGTACGATTGACATATGCCTGTTGGGTACGCGAACTATTTTGATAAATACACGCGCTTAGTTTTTACGCCTCGAGGCATGCGTTCAGAAATTAATTATTAACATTTGTTAATAAATACGGATTAACTGTAGTAAAATATTTTTTACGACTGTTTTTATTGCGCTATACGAAAATAATATGGTAAAAAGGTTTGCAGCTAATGTAAAACCAGGTTAATTTATAGAATACCTATTTAAGTACCTACCTTAAAACATATCGATTAAGTACGGCCATTATAATTTAGAGTTCTCAAAAAATTATTTGGGACGGTACCGATATCCAGGGCCGTTCATAGAAAATTCGGGCCCGGGAAAAGCATTAAAAAACGGCCCCCCTTTTTCTTGAAGAAAGGTATAAATTTAAGACTCGCATTTTGATATAAACACTGTAATAGGTACTACATTAAAAATACGAAAAAAAATTCAAAGCAAAAGGTTTAATATAATATAATAACCCTAGTCTCTAGAGTTTTTCAACGTTGGCTACATCTTTTTTCTTTCTCTTCTTTTTTCTTTTCTCTTCTGAGGTCCAGATTTAGGATGATAATATTCCATTTAAATTTTATATAAATTAATTTTATTTAATATTCGTTGATTAAAAAACAAAGTAATATTCCATTGTACATAAATAGTGAGTAAGATAATAAAAAGTGTAATCAGGGTATGTACCGCCCTCAAAATTTACTAGCAAACCATACATTGTCATATATCTACTTTTTTATTTAACTTTGTATTAAGTATCGCAAAAGCCTTTCAATTTTGATTTTTAATTGTAATTAATAATTTTGCACTAAATATAAAATAAGCTAGGGTATATATGCAATATTATTTATAATCTCTTTTTTGAGAGAAAATATACAGGGTGGTCTACATGAAGGGGCCACTATTAGGTTTTCGCAAACGGTTAGATCTACAAAGAAGTTTAAATTAGGCAAATTGTTCCTCTTTTTGAGACCTATTCAGTAATGTACTAAAAAAGTTTCATGGCACGCTAGATAATAAACAAAAATCAAAATGGACATTTTTTTAAAATCGGCAATAACTCGGTTATACTTGGCAAAAAAAAGTTTTTGGGGAAAAAGTTGTAGATTTTTTTCACGCACTGTAAAATAATAACATTAATTTGTTTCAAACTTGTTTATGACTACATAAAAAAGCTTTTTCCCCCCTTTTTTTAATAATATAAAGTTTAATGTATTTATTTTGATATTTAAGCTCAAAACAAATAAAACTCATTACAAAGTCCCCATAGTTCCCATGAATTTAAACAATATTAAACAAATAATTGTTTTCATTTTACAGTGCGTAATAAAACCTACAAGTTTTTCCACATTAATATTTTTGTAGCTACCATCAGGTATAACCGAGTTATTAACGATTTAAAAAAAAAAAACCTTTTTGATTTTTGTTTCTTATCTAGCGAGTCATGAAACTTTTTTAAAACAATAAAGCATCATTGAATAGGTCTCCGAAAGAGGAACAATTTGTCTAATGTAAACTTCTTTGTAGCTCTTACCGTTTACGAGATCCCAATGGTGACTTCTATGTGGACCACCCTGTATATCTTGATGTTGATATATTTCAGTATATTATATTGCTTGATTAAACTTATTAAATGCTCAGACAAATGACTTAATGAGAGATGTCAATAACAGAACGGTATATTTTGTGTTGAAATGTACACGATATAAAGCTGGATCCACACCAATAAAAATTTTGCGTTGTGCGTTGTATTTGACACAAATTTGCTCGTGTGCGTCGAAATTTTTGTTGGTGTGGACTGTGCGCCGCATAGAGATGCAAGCAAATAATTTCGTGACGAACAACGCACGCTATATCCATCGTGCTGTCGGTTTTTAGCCAACTTCAAAGAGATTTGCGCCGCACAGTCTTGTCAATGTGGACTTGATTTTGAGTGCATTGTTCTGCATAAACAAACGTGCACAAGTGGATTCGGTCGTTCAACGCACAAGATAACTATTTACGTGGTAAAATACTTAACCAGATTTTAAGGGGTCTACAGACCTACCAATTTGTCGGGACAACCGGCCGACCATTCCGATAAATTGTTTAACCCGACCAACACGACAGTTGGAACGGTCGGCTGACCATTCTATCCAACAAGCCAACGTCCCCACTACATTCCTTTAGATAAGGACTATTAAACCGAAAATTTAACATCAAAATGAATAAAAAGCTATGACGTTTATGCTTTGTTGCTTTGTTGGTTGAACTGATCGGTAGGTGTGTAGACCAACCCCCAACTCGGAGTTCCCGACTGTCGGCCCCGACAAATTACCTAATGTGTAGAGGCTTTAAATTTGCGCCGCAAATGTTTGTGTTGAATTTGAAATACAAAATACAACATAAATTTTTATTGATGTGGATCCAGCTTAAGGCTTGCTAAACCAGTAGTAGTCGAACAAAATTTTCATTTAATAATTGTGTTATACAGAAATAGATAATGATTAGATAGTGATCAGCCTCAAATCTAAAAATAGCGCCACTAATTCTCACTTATTTATTGAGGTTGCTTTATGGCCTACTGATAACCTTTTTGTCGAAAAAAATTATTTAAGTATTTACTTGACCAAAAAGAGAGGAACGAGGATTTACTAAGTTTAGTTAAATTTAGTTAAGTTAGTGTAAATACGTTTATTGTGTAGTTGCATGAATTGAAACAAATGTAAATAAGAAACTTTATGTAAATTGTTGTTTTATTTTTAAGTAAACTAACATTTGTGTTAAAATTAGCAGAAAAGTCGTTCTTAAACAGCTTTAAAAAATTTCATTTTTAAAGCAAATGTACCCATATAATGGCAAATCAATCGCTTTAATCACAAGAACTGCATCGCAGTAGTGTGATGCAATAACTACATGATAATTTCGTTGATAAAACTTAGCTGCATACACAACAGCTGTGTCGTAATTGCACTTAAAAACGTTATCAAGAACGCCGTGAAACAACTCAGAGGTGTAAATACAGGTACCACGCTTATCTGAGGTACGCGTTCTGTATTAAAATTAAAATTTTAAATCGTACTGACTCGTGTGGCCTACAAAACACTGGCGTTTGTTTTAAATTTGTTGTCTTATGAATTTTAACGTTTGTAGTTGTTTGCGAAGTTTGTAGCAGTTACTTTTAACGGCAGATATAAATTATTTTTTAGAGGAAAAGATCTGAAAACAACGGATTGCAGTTTTGCAGTGGCTGGCAACCTGGAACTGCACCTTAAATTGTTTTTATAGCCATGTATATGTCTGGTTACAAATAAATATAGTTTAGTAATTTATAAAATAATTTTAGTTTAGTTCTAAAATGTTAATACTTTTAAGTTTTTTACACGTTCTTTAAATGGAAAGTACTTTATTTTGTTAAATTATTAGGCCGGTGTTGGAATCGAAAAATTAAATATCGAAATAAATTAAATATCGAAATAAATTAAATCAATCAATAATAATTTTTGCTTCACTTCAATTATCTACTAAGCTGACACAATAAGAATACACAAGCATTTAAACAACACTCACAGAACTGTACAGACTACAGAGTAACGAAACAAATTTTTTCCCTTGTTTTATTAACTTTAAAGCACCGAACCGAAGCAGCGGTGCTTAAACCATGTCTGGCCGGTCCTTTTTGGTCTACCAAATTAATTGTGACCTGGGATTACCAAGTTTCCAAAAAAACTATAAATAATTTTGCAAAATAGATCTTAACAACTCTTGCGCCACACATCGGTTAAACAGGAAAGCTGGTAGCTTCAAAAAGCTCAGACAGGTAGTGCTGCTACGTTTTCGCGTACTTTCTAGTTCTAGTGCAAAGGTTCCCAAACTTTTTATGCATTGGCCCTTTACAAGCAAAATAAATTTCCATCTCTTCCCTTTTTTAGTCTACTATAATTTTTTTAGAGCTTTTTTATGCTTAATTATCTTAAACGGAAACAAATCGGATTGATTCTTAGAGGGGGCGTTGTCCCTCTATACAGGGTGACCATAATCTACATGTGTTGTATGGGTAACTTTGTTATTATAAGAGTTACATGGTCGGTTAAATTAGCAAAGTTGGGCAGAATTTTAAGGAAAATTCAATGCCATTTTGACATTTTACCTACACCTTCAACTTTTTTAAATATTCTGGAAAAACTAAAAACAGGCGATTGTTTCAATGTTATAAAATTCCATAGCCACCTATGGTAAACCCAAACTGTAAAATGGTTCCTGTAGAGAATTGTGCGTAGAGCTAGAAAAAAACAACTAAAAAATCATGGCACACTCGGTTTTTGAGATATAAGCCAATCTTGCTTTTTTTTCAAATGGCAACTGTACTTAGACCATGGGTTCATTAATCGACTTTTTATCGACCACTAATAGTTCATCGACCGAAAAAGAACCCCAAAGGTTCATTGATCCCTAACCGACCCCTACAGGTTCATCGACTCCTTTCAAGTTTTCATAAACCCTTAACGGGGGAGTCGTATTGATCCCGTTTTTCCAAAAACCGCCCAGAAATGTTTTCTGGCACTGAATTACAAAAAGAAAGAGTGTTATCCAAAGACAAGACATTAAAGATAATAAACGAAATTTAAAAAAGAAATCATTGTTTCTTATTTATTTTTTTGTTTCACATGTCACATAAGAAATAAAGTTTTAATCTAGTTAGTGTGTTATAGCTGCGACTAAGCTGCGTTTTTCTGCAGCGCGTTGGTCGCGCGGTGCCGCTGCGTCTCAAAGTACTAGAAAACATATTGCCTGCTGCACACGTACATGCGTCGACGCTGCGACAACGCTGCGACTAAGCTGCGTTTTTCTGCAGCGCGTTGGTCGCGCGGTGCCGCTGCGTCTCAAAGTACTAGAAAACATATTGCCTGCTGCACACGTACATGCGTCGACGCTGCGACAACGCTGCGACACCGCGCGACCAACGCGCTGCAGAAAAACGCACGTCTGCATCGAGCCTAACAGTCCATGAGTTTTTTGTTTTTTATATTTTTTTTTATCATTTACAGATACATCATTTTATTTGTGCCCAACGGTCTATTCTGCCTAATGTTTTCATAAACATTCATTTAGCGCTAGCAACAGTTAAATCTAAAACGTATTGCTGTTTGTTTTGTATGTCAAATAAATTTGCTTAAATTTCCAACAACCGGCGGTTCTTTAAATGTTCGAAAGCCTGTTTTAGACCGTTTTATATGTGCATACCTCTTATAATTAGCGTAAAGTTGTTGTAAATCAAGTTTTTTTTTGTCGCAAAGAAATTCCATTAGGCTGCTAGTTTGACAATTATTTTATAGCTGTAAAATTCAAATCGTGAACCGAATGCGGCTATAATGAAATATTTAACATTGCATTTACAATCAATTCCTGAATGTATCATGTCACCGGATCGTGTACTTGAATTGTTTTGTAACGGCGGCGAGATGTTTTTGTTCTTTAATGGTTATTCGCCGCGAATTACATATTAATTTTATGTTTATACCAAATGTCGGAAATTCTTTAGGTTTTCTTGAACTTTGATTATTAGAAAGGTTGGGTTATTTTCGCAGATGTGCATACTGTTGGCTTTTAGAATGCAGACCTTCAATGTACATTCCATAGGGGTCATTTGTTTAATAAACCGATAAATATTTCATTAAGTTTACAGTAGCTTAGTATCTGTATGATACACGCGACCTTTTGAATAAATAAACAGTTTTTTGGTACTGCATCATGTTGGAAAAACTTTTACAGCTTGCATTGACCTACCAGTCGTTTATTTTATAGAAATAGGTGTTTGTACTCTCTGTATTTTTGTGTTAATGAGATGTTATAAAAGTACTAATAAAATTTGATTTGTTACTAAATATTTTAATTTTGTTTCAGAGCATATATGGCAGGTGAAAGTACTGAATCGTGGACTTGGTGGTACTAGCCTAATTGGAGCAAATTCCAAAGCACAAGACTCAGCTGTTTATCGTTTATGCCTTACTGACAAGACTCTTAGCCTAATTCGAAAAGATAGAGAAACTCCCCAAGCCGAATTATCCCTTTCTAGTATACGAAGTTGTGGTAGTCTTAAAAACTTTTTCTATTTAGAGGTAAGTCTTTATACTTGGTGAGCTTACATACTTTTAAATATCTCATTATTTACTGCAAAACTTATGCATTGTCTTCTAGGTGTCTTAAAGAGTAGATCTTCATCACTTTGGCCATAGTCTATTCCATTAATATTTTAAAATTCAACATATTGAACGTGTATTAATTACAGGGTGTTCTTTAAATATTGCCAAAAACTTCGGGAGGTAATTCCTTATCAAAAATTATGAAGGCTTTTATATACTTTTTTTTCCTTAGACGTCTCCTTTCGGAGTTACACCCCCGTAAAGAGGAGCAGTAAAATTACGTTTTTATTTTTTTTCTCAAATTTGGATAAATGTAGGAGAATGATATTTGGTAGATGTTTTATACTTCTTGAAAGGTTTCCCATAGTAATATTTTTTTCTATCTCCCAACTCCACAAGGGGCTGTAAAGTGAGACCCCTGTTGTTTTTTATCAGAACTTTTTAAAAGCTTGAAATTTAGCTATTTAATTTTTTTTTGAAAGCTTGATTTATTGTTTAAAAAAAATTCTATAAATTTTCCTGTAAAACGTATAATTTTTGGGTAAAAAATTAAATGTGCGAACATGAACCATTAAATATTCTAAAATAAAACGATTTATTTTGGTGGTTACCATGGTTTGTTTATGTTCGTATTGGGTAGAATTGATAGGTGTAATTCATTTTGAAATTTAAGAGGTGACAACACTTATTTAATTTTTTACTCAAAAGCTGTAGGTTTTACAGAAAATTAATTGCAAAATTTTACGCCCCAAAAAGTCCTGATAAAAAACCAACAAGTGTGGCTTTTTTCAGCCCCTTGTCAAGGTGGGAGGTAAATAAAAATATTACTATGGGAAACCTTTCAATAAGTACAAAACGTCTACCTAATATTATTCTTCTAATTACACATCTCCAAATTTGAGATATAAAATAAAAACGTAATTTTACTGCTCCTCTTTAGGGGGGTGTAACTCCGAAAGGAGACGTCTAAGGGAAAAAAAAATAAAAGCTCCCCCTTAATTTTCGATAAGGAATTACAAAGTTTTTCGCAATACTTAAGAAACACCCTGTATAGGAGGTGTAAGCCCGTCGTTTTTTTTTTATCTTTAAGGTTTTGCAAATCAATCGATTTAAAAATACCGATAGTTTGCCCACATTTCCATGAATTTGAATACATGAACCGTTTACTTTGAAAGTGGCGAATGTCACTTTTTGCGAAAAATGAGTTAAAGTTGTGTACGATACAAAAATTTGTGGTATTTTTATATTTTAACATTTTTTCAAAATCTTTACCATTTTCGTCAATAGAAATTTTATTACACATAATATATACCTACAGAAGTGCAAATAGATTTATCTAGAAAATGGCAATATTGGTGGATTTGCTCCCCTACATAACCTCAATTTACCACAGTTACAAAGTGAAATGTCCGAAGACTTTATCACTCCAATTAATGGCAATGATTCAATACATAAATAAAGTCTGAATTGAAATACGTTGCATAAATTACTTATACTTATATTTTAAAATGTACTGATGAATTTACTTATTACTTACGTATTTTATGAATATTGATGAAATTTAAAACATATTTAAATAATCATTTTATAAAATACATTATGTTAATAACTTATATTATACAATTTTCATCAATTTTCTTAAATTGCTGTTTTATCAAACGCAATTTCAGTAAAACACATTGGATAAAATTAACTTAAGTTTAAAGCAACTACTTCACTACTTAGCATTGAGTCACCGGAAATAAATGTACATAAATATTGTTGGTATTTAAAAAAATTAAGCTTTTGCTAACGATAATGCAATAATTGTTTACTGTTAAAAAATTTATTTATTTTTGTTGTTTTACAAGCAGTTACTTATTTGGCTGATGTGAATTATGAGAAATATGCTATTTAGCCACCAAAATAATAGCAGTCGTTATCTTTTTGTTCTCTTATCACATGATCAAGTAATATTAACAGGAAATGCCAGGGAACGGAGTAGCAATGAAAATAAAAAAGTTGATGTAAAAATGGTTTTTAAGCTCAAATTTCAAAATGTGTTTATATTTTCAGATTGGCCGATCAAGTGTTACGGGTGCAGGTGAATTATGGATGGAAACAGAAGATGCCAACATTGCTCAGAATGTTCATCAAACTGTGTTTCAGTAAGTTTTAAATTTATTCTTTAAAACTAAGTGCAAGTGGCTTTAACAGACTTTGTTTTTATGATTAAAAGAATATGAAATAGTTACGCGAATACCTCTTCTTCTTCAGTTTAAGTTTTAGGCAAAGATAAAAGCCAGGAAACTGATCATTGGTTTATATCAGCAACATGAGACGAATAATTGTTATTTCAGCAACTGTATCCTGCAACTTTGGATTTCACGGAAATCCAAAATCATTAGCACATTGTAAATAACACATAGTTCTACGAAAAACGATTCTTTAATTCATTCACATTGGGTTTAACCAAGTTAAAGTAAACTCTACCATTTTAGGAAAGTTAGTAAGTACAGAAAATTCTACTGCGCACGTTCCCAAGTGAGATGTGCTTTAACCCGTATTTGTTTAAAAATTACCGCCAAGTAGCTTTGTACACTCTTTTTTAAAGAATTTATGGTCGTTTTTTTCCAGTTTTGTTAACCTTTGTTCCTATTTTTATATTACACAACCGATTTTGTTAAGTATTCTTATACAAATTTTCGAGATATTTTAAAATCCTACTTGTTTAATTTCTATTAAATATTGTGTTTGTATCCGTAAATTATCAAGAAAACCGCAACAACTCGAGATATACTGATTTTAGATATCATTGTCCTTTATTAGTTTTTGAAGATAATTACATTTTCAATAGGAAAATGTAAAGATATATAGGGAGTTCTATTTAAAAAAACTTACTTATTCGTGTTTGAAGTGAAGGTTTTATTTTAAAAGTTTAGGTACTAGTCAACAACCATTGCGATACTATTATCCTACAAAGTGTCAAAGGAATTCGTTCCAACATAGCCAAGTTGTGAAATATTATTTTTTAGAGTCCTGTTTCTGTCAATATTTTTAATAACTAAAATAACTCAAAAGCGACTGATTTTAAATACATAAAACATATATTTTTGAAAGAAAATTTTATTTTACACTTAAAAATTTTATAGGGTGTTTTATTAACAAAAAAAAACAAAGGACGTGTCGATGCGCTAAAACAAAACACTGTGTATAGTCGAAAATAATTGAAGGTTATGTAGTAAATGACCAAAAACAACTTTATATAAAGCTTTTTTCTGTAAAGTTGTCACAAGCCGAAATATCCAGGCCTTATCAGCGGGTACGGGGGGGGGGACAAGAGGGGCAGATGTCCCGGTCCTTACAGTTTTAGTTTAGGGGTCTCAATTTTTAACTTGATCTGTTAGATATCTGTTATTATATTTTGTTGGCAACTTGAGGAACCATGTCAAATGTTTATTTTAATTTAACACAAATACAACACCCCAAAAATGTACTGAAAATATAAAATTTCCCCCACAATCACTAAATATTACTAAACACTTCAGTCGACTGGTTTTCGAGCCGATATTCACAGGAAATACATCAAGCTTTTACGGTTACATTTCAAATTTGCTTGCAAAATCGCAACTACGCGAGTTTGGTATTGGCTTATAACTTACGGTGCTACAATTGGTATTAAAAAGTTACAAAATAAACCTTCAGTAGTACAAAATTCATTTACGAGATAAAACTAGGCAGTTTGGGGCAAGTAGAGACAGACAGACGTGTTCTTGCAGTGTTAAATTTATATGTAAAGGAACATTATACATGAATTACGTTCTATTAGTATATCGTAGAATATTTCCTAAATATTCGAAAACGCCGTGTTTAACAGGCAGTATCCTCTTAACTGCAGTTTGGATTTTTTTATGTTGAGTTTTAAAAATGGGTTTTTGTTTTATTTCTATTGTGAAGTATCGCTAAGAAAGATCTCATTTACTATTTACTTAAAGATAATTTTGTAAACTGACTAACTAAAAATAGCTAATGGTATTATTAGGTGGCATATTGTCCTGGTTTTAAAGTTTAACAAGTTTGTTGATACTATCAGCTACTTTAACGTTTATCGTGTCTAAAAATCTTTTATTAACGCTATAGTCTGTCTGCGTAAATAGTTGTTTGTCATCAGTTTAAATATTTGTCAGTTGTTTAGGTTAAACCTGCTTAAAACGTGGATTCCGTTTGCAATCTTATTAATTAAACAGGAGTGGAACTAAACGAAAACATTTCGTTACGTAAATATGCCGAAATTATTAATGATGTCAAACGTTAGCCCATAATCAACACTACTCCTCAATTTTTTCAAATGTGTATTTACAAAACCCAAAAGGTGTATACCTACTTTAGAGTGCCGTAGAAAGTATAAGAATCATTTTTGGATTTGTATACAGGGTGCGCCGTTAGTGCGATAAAGTCCATTATTGCCCTTAATAACAACTTAATAAAAAAAAGTTTATTATATATATAATTACCGAAATACCCCCCCTGTATGGGCATCGAAAATACGCCACCCTGAACATAGACCGTATCAATGAATTCTTTTTTTGGAAAATTCATATTGCATATGTTATACTCATTTATTTATGTTTTAACAATTGACAGCAATTAACTCTGACATTTGTGACTACAGAAATTATTGTTTCTATTGTCAAAGTCGGGGCCTACTCCGAGAAAACTAGGAAATTCCTACACAACGCTTATAAGAATAAGTAAAATGTAAATATCTCAGAAAATATTCATTTAGGTATAGGTAAGTATTAAGAAAAGTTAAAGAAAAACAAAAATGCAACAAAATGACGTAATAATATACAGGGTGTTCCATTTGAAAAAATAAAGTTATTGATGTTTGAAAATTGGGAAGTTGGCACATCTATAAGAAACCCCCTGTATAATATAAATTAATTTTGATGTATTTAGACTATGACTACACCTTTTGACTTTGTATGTGCAAAATATCATATGCCAATTATTATTCATAAGGTTGTGCTCTTGACAAGTACTGTACCCTGTTTTTCTGGAAATTCAAAGATTTTTTAAGATAAATTGGCAACGTCGCAAAAAAATGAAAAAAACAAAATACTGTCATATGGAGATTTTCTTGCTGAATTCGATTATGCAAAAATATACTGGGTGTTCAATTTAAAAAAAATACCTTTAGTGACGCCCCACTTTTATGAAACCCCCTGTATACTTGAAACTAATTTTAAAACATGCACGTGTAGAAATACTATAAGTTTCATAAAAAACTTTTTTTTATTAAGTTGACATTAAGGGCAATAATGGACTTTATCGCACTAATGGCGCACCCTGTATGTACATCTGCAACCAAGTTAATATTAGTATTTTTTTTTTAAGGAGTATGAACCACCAAATAATATTATTCACATAGCTCTAGGTATATGGCAATAGTTGTTTGGGTTTTTTGGAGCAGTTTATTTTTACTTTATGCTCGTAGTGTTTAGGGAGTTACGTGTAAAATGAAACGCATTTTTTATATAACCGTGTAGTTTAAACTTACCTTATTTACTGGGTCACAGCCATATAACCAAACTGAACTAATAACCTTACAACTAACTAAAATACACGCACTTATGCTGCAATGCCATTAGTCGAGATTTTGCCGAAGTGTAGAACATCCTTTTCTTAATCGAGTCTTCTGGTATCTTTCAATGTAAGTGTGTTTTTCTTATTATTGATTATGCTCCTCCACTTTTTCAATCGTTGGGAACGCTGGTACCTCCCGTCGACTTCTGCCTTACTTCGTTTTGCCATATTGTTTATAGTAATTTTTTAAATTTTCATTTTTCGTTCCACTTTTACGTATCTATTTTCTGATATGCATTATAGATGTCCTAGCAATCTTAGTTGGTTTGACTTCATCTTTCCCTCCTACACTATTTTTAACATTATTATTGCAGAACTTTTCAATTAGCCTACATTACTTTGTTTATCTTAAAGTTCTCATCTTTGAATATACAGTGTGACCCATTTTAAAGCGGATCACCCTGATAAAAAGTTTATTTATTGTCCGATTTTCATGTTTTTTTTTTTTAAACAGTAAACTTTCAAAAACTGTACTTTGGCATCCTAATCTAAAATTCAGTTTACACTCACAAAGCCTACTATGATTTTTTTTCATTGTCAAAATTGGCAAAATTTGTTTAGCGATTTTTTAATCTAAAATCTGACTACACCACTGGATTCGGGATGCCCTCAAATGGGTTTGTACTAAATTTCATGAAAAAATACTTTTTATTAGGAAATTAATTATTAGTTCAATATTTGTGATTAAATTGGCAACGCAGTGTTCTATGGCTATGTAAAAAATGAATGTTAGAGTTGGCATAAAAAAAAAAATTATTTGACGTAAGATCTTTTAAATAAGCAACAATTTCGTATCATTGTTAAAATCGCAACTTTCATTGAATTTTCGATGGGTGAACAACTAAATTACAAAAACAGGTGAAAAATACAAAGAAAAAGTACCTATTAAATATTTTTTCATGAAATTTGGTACAAACCCATTTAAGGGCATCCTGAATCAAGTGTTGTAGTCAGATTTTACATATTTTACAATTTTAACCCTTAAATGCATAGTGTTGCCGATTAGCAACATATATTATTATATTATATAAAAACCATAAAAAATATTTTGTCACAAATCTACTTTTTGTTGATGATTCACAACACTTCTTGTAATGCATATGTTAAGAAACAATTTCATAAAGGGCGATAGTTTTTGAAAATTTATCATCAAAACATAACCCAATTTTTTTGTTTTTTTATAATTTTTAAGATTTAGAATTTTTGTTTTTAAATTAAAGAATATTTTAACATAGAAAAAAGTTTCTAACAGATCAAAATTAAGTTTATCGAATTATAATGCAATATTGTACCTCCGTTCATAGCAGTAGTATAAAAATTGTGTTGCCAATTAGCACCATTTTGCATTTTTTACAAATTTGGCGTTGTATAATTTTCTTGTTATTTACATAAAAAACCATTTTATAGTGACATGTAATTACAAAATAAAATGGAATTAACAATAAATTGTGAAAAATTTGGTGCGGCTCTATGTTATAACAAAATAATTTGCACCTAAAATAAAAGTTGCCGTTTTGCACAGTGTTGCACTTCGGCAACATATTTTGTTTATCGTTTTGCACAACTGTTAGTCTTCGGTAACATATTTTATTTATTGTTTTGTACAAAGTTGCCCATCAACAACACATTTTATTCATCGTTGTGCACAAATGTTGCTCTTCGGCAATATTTTTAGTTATTGTTTGGCGCAATGTTGCTCTTCGGCAAGAATTTTTGTTTTTCAATTAAAACAGTTAAAAAATTGTGAATGATTTTTTTAACTATTTTCCCACATTCTCTACAATAAAATATAACTAAAATTTTATATAAATCTAATTTTTAAAAACTCATGCATTTAAGGGTTAACATCGAAAAAAATTCATGAAAATCGGACTATAAATAAACTTTTTATAGGGATGATCTGCTTTAAAATGGGTCACACTGTATATCCCGTTTTTTTTGCTTTTTTGTTGGTACCCAAGGTTCTGAACTGTTAAGTATTGGCACGTACGCTGCATTAAATACTCTTTTCTTGTTTATTTTTGAATTCCTCTTACTTATTAAACATTTTTTAGTAGCAGAGTAAAATTTTTATTTTTTTTTGCCATCTTCTGCAATTATTTTTCCTAAATTTAAACGTTGCTATCTGCCCCATTTTTTCTTGTTGGACAAGTAATCCTAATGTTAGATATATATAATCTTTTGATTCATTCACCTCTCTCAACCTCTTTTTGCTTGAAAATTGCATCATATAGAAGCGTTTGCCTATTTTCCTAGGGTCTCCTAAGTAAGTCGCGTTTTTTCCATTAGTGAGTATATCAATAATACGTAATTTTTTAAATATTTTAAAGCAGTTTACGCATGAACTATTTCGGTATATGGTTATTTTAAATAAACTGTACGTACGTGTGAAGTCTGACGTTAGCTGTTTTGACTAACAACTTTAATGAATCGATAAATATGCGAGTCGCTTAAGTAAGAATCTTAATATGTTAGTTTGGCGATGCATAGATGCAAGGGGCCGCCACGTTAGTGTAAACGGCATATTTGTGTAAAAATTAGCGCTAGTTCTTGCCTTCGTTCATGTACTATTTTTACCGTCTACAAACTAGTTTATGAATTGATTTGATAACTTCTGAAACAGTGGACTATAAGAAACGTTGCTGGAATGCGATAATAATACTGCGCATAACTGATCGTTCATCGGATTTTACATTGCCTTGCTGGAACAAACCGATAGTGTTTTTTTTTGTTGTCATCATTTGCCTATATTATTACTTTAACTTAAGACCTAAGGCCCAACCGAAAAAAAATATTTTAATGACCCTGATTTTAACTATTCGTAATAATGGAACCGAAGATATTTTTTTAAATCGAATTTCTCTGCTTAGAAGTAATCAAAATAAAGGTACTCGAGATAAAATATCGATTTTATTAATTTGTTTTGCCTTAGCAATAATAACGCAACAAACTATTTATTGATGTATTTAATTCGTACACGTATAGGATGACTTGTAAAGTTGTTTCCAGGATTTATTTATCTTGGGGCGCCAGTAATTTAAGTGTTGGGACGTAACTGATAAAATTTGGCTATTATTACAAGTATAAACGAGTAAACACTTCATGTAGTTAGCCCGAATTACATATCAAGCCGTATGTTATCCTGGCACTATCTCTATTTATGTTTGCAATTTTTGTAATGTACGTTGTTTACGTATTTTCAAAGACAGATAACGCGTTATAAACATAAATAATAAAACAACGCCACCTTATCTTATTTGTTACTGTTTTTGTAATCATGCAATCTCGAGAGATTGGAATATTTTCAGACAAGTAGCGTCCTACTGAACCGTTTTCGTTTGTCTGTAATATCAGAATTGGGTCCGTGTAATCAAATAGTTGATTTTCGTATTGTTTACTCTGCATCGCTTGGTGCTTGTGATATTAAAAAAAAGTATTTATCGTCACAAACAACAGAAACAAGCTTTAGCTTTAATGGAACTGTTTAATTAACTTTGGAGCAATTAAAGGAAAAGCTTTTGCGAACATGCCACGAACAAATGGAAATTATAAGATTAATTTTTTAAATTATGAGGAACGCCTGTCGTAGCTGTAGTGAGCTGCTCTTAATTGTAAAACAAGTGCCAACGATTTTTTTGTCCAGTTTTACTAGCACTACGTGGATAGGGTGTATAATCAAAATTGCGAATAAATTGGCCCCTAATTATTTTCAAACAAAACTTGATACAAAATGTGTCAAACAAATACTACATAAAAATATTTGATGAATTCTAGGGTTACTAAGCAATTTATTTATAGTTTTATATGAGTTTAATTTTGAACCACATATCTATTTCTTTTCGAAGGTTTGTTTTTTGTAGAAAAGTTAGACCACTTTCGAGAGTTTCATTTCTTCATCAGTTAGGTATATGTACCTATATAAAACAACAAATTTTTGAAAAGCTAAAACTACGCTCTTTTATGTAAAGTCATGACCAACTATGGTTTTCATTAAAAAGAAAAGATAAGTTTACTTCATATCTCGAAAGTCAAGGTCGCTAAAAAAATTTGTTTTTAAATTAAGTCTAAAAATCTGCATAAAAAACCTATTTATAATTTGTTTCTATTTTAATACATAAAGAAGTTTAATTAGTACCTACCCTTTCGATAATGATGAAATTTCATTTTTCTTCTATAGTGCCAATATGAAAGCGATATAAAACATCTGAGTACATAGGGTTTTTTCTCAAAAAAGTAACCAAAGAGACCAATATCAAATTTTTGCTAATTATTATGGTAATCGAGATACTCTGTAACTCTGTACAATAATCGAATTTGGTCCACCCTGTATATCTTAGTCCTATTATGTTACGGATATTCTTGTACACATTAACTTTTACCAAGAATACTGGTATAGAACAAGTGGATATGCTATTAATATTTGGTGAATGCCAAAAAAAATGCTAAGGCTGCGTGCGTTTTCTATCCCGAAAGGTACCCTGACCGTCAGCATTCTTGCTGTAAATTATTGAACACCAATTAAATCAGAATTTAAAGACGAATCTAATTATGTAAAAATGATTACCAAAATTTTTAAACTTTTTAATTAAATGACTGTAGTACATGCTTAAACATGAAACAACGATAATTTGATGTTGCAGTTATGCACATTGCACAGTGTACTCCGATTAACATGATCTCTTAATAAATCTTCACAATAATTGAAGTTTTTGAAGCAGACTCTTAATAAAAATACCTACAAGTTATTGGTATCGATGGATTGGTCAGAAGATGCTCCATTTAAACAACCGCTTGTGCCACCATAGTTCCATTTACAAAAAAATGACTTTCTGTCAAAAAAAACCGTTTCCGCAACCTTCAAAGCCGATGAAAGTAACCTAAATGTCATTTAAAATTTACAAAAACGTTTTTTGGACAATTAGTGAAATAATAAAATTCAATTTATGCAGGCTACGGCAGGCACACTTATACAAAATTAGATTTTGGTCCAAAAATTATTTGAGGTTATGAAAATTAACCAAAATAGTACAGTTGTATCCAAAATCGCTTCCTCTTTCCAAAAATGTAAAAATATACAGGGTTTTCCATTTAAAATAACAAAGTTGGGGTAATTTCCGGTGAAACCGCAAGTGAAACAAATGTGTGCATGTGCTCAAAAATCCCGATTTTTTGCACATATCATATGTCTAAAATTTCATTTATATAAAATCAAAACTAAAGGAAAAAAAAAGAGGTGTACCACACTTCATTTACATCCGTATATTTGTTTTTTTAGTTTTTTGTTTGTTATTTCCTTACTCCATAAGATGGAGTTGAGTAGGTATTCTTGTTATAACTGTCCCTTTCGATACCTTATCTCTGATGTCCCTATCATCCGACCCATCCGAGGTTAGAGTCACTCCCAAATATTTATATTTTCTTGTTTGTTTAATTTCTGAATTTCTTATTTTAAGTTTTTTCCATTTCCCCCTACAACCATGTATTTATCTTCAGACCCCATTTTGTATATTCTTCTATTAGTTTTCTTCCCATACAATTTAGATCCTGTTCATTTTCGGCCATTATGACTTGGTCGTCTGCGAATATCAATGTTGGGAGGTGCTCATCCCCAGTCTGTATTTCCATGTTTTACGTACTAAACTTAATTTGGTCATCATTAGTGTTTAATTGGACATGTTGTTGCTTTGTTTTTAATTTCGATCGTTTTTGCAGTGCCATGTCAAGTAGCAACAGTAGTAGAGAAGAACTTGGCCCAAAGAGCAGAAATAGGTCTAGTTCGGCTACAGAATCTACTAAACCAGTTGGAAGAAGACAGACAACCCAAGGTGGAGCAACTAAACCTCATTATCACACGCAAGGTATAATTAATTGCTTCTTTTATTTATCAATCAGATTTTGTATTGTTTTTATTTAATCGAATAGTAATAACGATATCATGTTCAGTAATCATTTCGTAATCCTTTTTATGTCGTAGTAAATAAATTTAACATGTGAATGGTATACGTTTGGACGATTAACAAGTCTTTTAACAATACTAATTTTTTAGTGCTATAGTTTTTAAAATATGCATTGTTTCTGCATGTATTATGATAAAAAAAAAAGTTTCGTATTTCGTAATTGTTCCTTAACAAACAACAATCGAAACAAAAGAAATCTGCACATTGCAACATTTAATTGTTTAATACTATTATTGCATTTTGCAGTGTTATAATTTACAATTCACCTGCCCACGCGTGGCTCTAAATTTCTATCAACTCGTTTATTGTTGTCTATTTTTAGATTTGTTTATGTTTTTACCATCGCATTTTGCAAATTTGTTCGGCGCTTTTTATCACTGCTTGTGATCCAACGGCCAATGTTTTTAGCCCGGACGGTACAATTTATAGTTAAAAAAATTATATCGCATTATTTTTATGGAATAATCATAATCTATCGGAGCAGGTTATGTACGTCATTTTTATTTGTAATTATTCGTTTTTGTTACGCAATTTGTGTCGCAGTTTATGATTTGTTTCGTTTTTCTCTAATAATTCTGTATCCGATTGTTATTTCAAGTCGATAATGCAAGTTAAAGTTTTTGTTGCATTAATAATAACATGAACGAGTTGATAGTTAGTGGTTTAAATTTTTAAATGGAAAACCTTAATAACAATAATATAATGCTTAATGGTGTATGAAAGTATACTATTTTCAGGACGAGTACATTTCAAATATTGTTTTTTCTCTCTCTCACTTTTTTACTGAGTAGAAATTTGTAAGCACCTCTGGACGCGATCAAATCTATTGCAAATTTACTTTACTAAAGGCCTCTACTCATTATCCAACTTGTCGGAGCCGACCGTCGGGAACTCCGTGTTGGGTGTTGTCTACACACCTCCCGACCAGTCCAACCAACACAGCATAAACGTCACAATTTTTTTTATTATTTTGGCCATGATGCCATTTTGTGGATAACAAATTTATAAATAGCGTTAAATTTTCGGTTTAATAGTCCTTATCTAGAAAAATGTGGTGGGGCGGTTGGCTTGTTGGATGGTCTGGCCACCCGACCGTTCCAACTTGTCCAACTGTCGGGTTGGTCTACACATTATACAATTTATCGGAATCGTCGGTCGGTTGTCCCGACAAATTGGTAGGTGAGTAGAGGCCTTAACGCTTTTTTGGATAAGATTTCAATTTTAATTTCTGTTTCCCCTTTAATTTCTTTGTCGATAAAAATATTATATCATGTAATAAGATACAGTGGTACACAGAAAATGTAGTTTTTAATTTTGGCAATATTATTCCTACAAAGTTTTTAGTTTATCCTGAAATGTTGTCTTTAATATTTTAAATTGTTTGCTTAAATTGAAAACCTCCTAGCAAAGACCTTAAACGATTTTTTTTTTAAATAATCGACGCTTAGGACTCTTTCCAAGGATAAAAATTTCCCAAAAATTAATAGTGATTAAAATATTTTTGAAAAATATCAACACTACCACCAGTTTAGTTCAGAAGTGCAGGTTTTTGTGTAGGAAATAAAAGTAGTGCTTGGAGTTTTGTGTAATTTGCTATATTATTTCTACGTGACGAATATTTACCTCAAATAAAGAACTGAAGAAAGCGGTGTTTTTTTTTTGTGGGTCGCAGTCTCGCAGTCTCGCAGCTCAGCTTTAAAACTTTTTTAATGAGGGAATACGAAAACTTGTGACAGATGGACAAAGTGAATTGAAAAGCAAATAGATTATGTCGAAAAATTCTGTATTTGTATTTTCTTAAAGTCGATTAAAATAAATTCCATAGCCAGAGTGCGGATAATTTTTGACTTCGCCCTAGTTAATATATACAGGGTGGTCCACATAGAGGGGCCACTATTGGGATCTCGTAAACGGTAAGAGCTACAAAGAAGTTTTGATAAAACAAATTTATTGTCTCCCTTTCTTAGATCTATTTACTGATGCTTTAATGTTTTAAAAAATTTCCTTAGCACGCTAGATAATAGACAAAAAAACAAAATGGCTTTTTTTAAATCGTTAATAACTCGGTTATACTTAATGGTACAAAAATATTTTTGGGGAAAAAGTTGTAGATTTTTTTTTAAGAAAGGAAAAAGGGGAACAATTTGTCTTTATTAAACTTTTTTGTAGCTCTTACCGTCTACGAGATTCCAATGGTGGACCTTTTATATGGACCACCCTGTATAAGTAATTTAGTGTGAATTTTTTAGGTGTATTCAAAGTACAGTTTATATTTCATAGTATCCAGTATCCACATGCTTTGACCAATTGAAAATTCGCTTTGTAAATGACACTGGGTACTCTTTTATGATCAAAATGGTTCAAGTAGTTTAATTAAAGGCTGGCTTAGCTAAGGAGTAAATCCGTATCATTTTATCGTCAGGTAATACAAAAATCTACAGGATTGTAAAAAACTTGGTAGTGTACTGTAATTTGCATAAAAATAATTACATATTGAGAGTTTTTCATTTTTTATTTATAAACAAAACACGCGTAATTCAAGTGAAATTTAAATAACTAAAATTTAATGACATTTACAAATCAATAATTATGAAAATGCTGTAAGTTTATTTCTAGCAAAAAAACAATAATATTGATATAGTCAGTTCTAAGAAAAGTTATTTACTTAATAAATTTACATTTATTTAATTTCATAGAAAAGTGGACAAACAAAAAACAATTTATTTAAATCACGATTTGAAGCATGATTTAAATTAAGTGATCTTTTTTTAAATCATATGTTTTAAATCAAGTAATTTTTTAAAATCATCAATTTAAATTACTGATTACATGAATACAATAAAATATTTATAAAAAAACAAAATTTTATTTTTCTAAAAAAAACAGGATGGCAATAATCTACATGTGTTGTATGGGTAACTTTGTTATTATAAGAGTTACATGGTCGGTTAAATTTTTAACTGCATTTATTAATCTTATTACATGATATATCTATATTTATTAATGAATAAATATTAAGGGTTATATTATTGTAAAGTAGTTGTCAAAACAGTTTTGATGTGTTTATTTTCTTTACTTGGAATTTCTGAAAAGAAATTTATTTAAAATATGAACTCTCAGTAACTTGACGCGGATTTTAAACACTCACAATTATAATCTCCCATCTAATTTAAGCAATAAACATCAGTTTAGGACATGAACAACAAACCACCTCTACAATAAAATTTATTAGGTTTATGTCTTTAATGCACCGTAATTGTAATTTACACAGTTAACGAGCGTTTTACAATAATAATGCTAAAACTTATAAATTTTGTTTTGTGTGGTAATAACAAGAAATTTATAAAGCCCGTAAAATCTAAAACATACATGCAGTTTGCAGCTGGACAAAGTAACTTTTGTTTAGATAAAATTAACATATTGTACATATTTTTATCTAAATGGTCGTTTCCGTAATTTTTTAATTAAAGTATGTGCCTGATGCGATGATAAAAATTGCAAATTCGCGTATCACCGCGATCATTTATGTTCATAAAGTGTTACGAGATTATGGTAGCGGCGTTTTTTAAACCTTATTGTTCTTGTACTACAATTTAGACTCTTGTGGAATGATAATTTAGTGGGAAATACCGCGTGCTTTATAAATATTATTCCTGCGCATACCTCGACAATTGTATGTGGAGAAAAATGATTAAGGGAATGTGTTCTACGAGTATGGGTATTGATAAATTAGTTGACCTAAAATAGAAGGAACAAGAATTAACTTATGGACATTATTATTTATATTTTTCTGCGTCCGTCCAGGAAATCAGTTGTTTTCGATAAATTTTTAAGCTGGAAAATATATCTTTTTACTGGCTTAGGCAAGGAAGTAACTGGTTGTCATGGTAATAACCAGGGGTTTGAAGCAGCCCAATTTTTTAATTGCTCCGCTCCGGCATCAAAATGCCTGCTCCAGCTCCGCTCCATGCTCCAAATATTGTTAACATTTAAAAAAAAAAAAATTGATTAAAAAAGATTGTTTTTAAAAACAAAGTTTTAATTTTATCGGATATGTATGTTGGTCAAAAATAACAATATTTGGCCCTAACAAACAAGTGAAGTTAAATAAATGTTTGAAGAAGCAGATTATTGATCTTCAAACGTTGAAAAAAAGGGAAAAAAAAGTTTGTTTATTTACAAATTTTCCATAATAAACTGGAGCAGTGGAGCAATCAAAATTATTTTCTCCGGGCTCCGCTCCTGCTCCGGGCAAAAACCCATTGCTTCACTGCTCCGTGCTCTAGCTCCGAGCTCCGCTCCAAACCTCTGGTAATAACAACTCTTTACCGGCCTGGGCTGGTGATGGAGTTGTTTTGTTGATTTGCGTTGTTATACCACCAAGCGGGTTTTCACCTGTAGCTTGTTACGTTATTGTTTAATTATTGATTGTGACGATACTGTCTGCTCGTCCAGTAAATTACCAGTTTCCGGTCTTGTTATGTAAATAACTATTACAAGTCTCCTTTTAAATATATTATGCAATGCATCTAGTTCTCTTGAAGAAAAAAAAATTCTCCTGCTCTGCAAACCTTTAGCGTTTGTTACTTCATCTTATGTAAATTTCCAACCTTTCGGTTTTTTTTTTGTCAGTCAGAAGAAGAGATGGTAGTCGGATGTACCAGTTCTAGAGAAAATGAGGGCCAATCAATATGAAGCCCCGTTTATGAATTGTCTGTAAAATAATGCGAAACTTGCTTGATTCTGCAAATATTTTTCCAAAATGTGGTTTTTTTAGCCTATGATAAGGTGATATTATATTTTCCCGAGATGATTGTCTTTTTTCGGAATATGTCGTTATAATTACTCCACTTTTAATACACATTTAATCAAGTTAAAACTTTTACTGCAGATTTTTTAACACAAAATTTATTGTAGCGCGGAGAACCAAAGTATTCTCGTTCCATCGACTGCTATATAGATTCTGGATCATGGTTTCAGCCGTGGTAACTATGGTCGTAAATGATAATGTTATCGTTTTTCGTCGGCGTTCAGGCATTTGGTAATCTGTTTTGCAGATGTTTGTCATATATCGAAATCAAATTGTATAATGTAAGAAACTCCGCCCTATACAGTTCTCAATGTGTCGGCGATATCCTCAAAACCAACTCAATGATCTAAAACAGTGGTTCTTAACCTGGGGTGTGAGAAGCTTCTCCTAGGGGTGCTAGACTGAGTTCTGCACATCGGGTTTTCCACTCGATGCTCAGAACGGAAGTGCACTGTACGGGGTGGTCCTAATTCGATGGGATTACATGGGTATTTCGCTTAATATTCTAGATAGAGAAACGGTTAAATTACCAAAAATGTGCAGTTTTTTGAGACAAACTCGGAACCGTTTTAAAAAATGGTCTATCATTTCCGGTTTTTAAGTTATTAGAAAAATACTCATTTTTGGTCATATTTATAATGTGTCATATCTCCGTTATTGTTGTAAATTTCGAAAAAATATATGGAGATTATGTTTATATAGTTTTATGTAAAATTCGATGGTCTGCCGCAGATCTACATTTTTACTGGGGTTACGTGAACACATCTTGAATGTTTAAGGGATAATGGCAAAAATGTTAAGAACCACTGATCTTAAAGTAAAAAGTAAAAAGATCGTAGTATCGATATTTTCTTGTTTTTATACAGAAAGATCTTCTCCGTGGTGTCTCTTCGAAATTTATTTGTGTCGAGGTATGCGATTGGAAAATATTTTTGCCACGTGAAGAATTACAATAAGAACATGATTTAATTTTATAAAGAATCGATTTAATTTTTGTTATTCGTTGGCCATTTTTATCCTGCTACAAAAATGTTAGTTTTTATACAGGGTGTCCCAGCAAAGACGAATTATTCGATAGCTCTGTTATTAGTAATAATATTAAAAAAAGTTAAATATAAAAGTTGTTTGTAATCATTTACTACATAACCTAAAATTATTTTTAACTATACACGGTGTTTTGTTTTTGCGCCCTGATACCAAACATTGTTTTTTTTTTATATGGAACACCCTGTATATTTTGTAATTTTTAGATGTAAAATTAAATTTTCTTTCAAAAATATTATGGGTTGTTTATGTCTAAAATGAACCGTTTTTGAGTTATTAACGTTTTTTTGAAAATTTTGACAGATGCAGACCTTTATAAAAATGTTTATATTTATTTACATAACAACACCAGAGCAATTTACTCTCGTAATTTATTAGACAATAGTGTCATAGTGATTGTTGACTAGTTACATTTTTAAAATAATATACAGGGTGTTCGTTTTACTCGGTCCATTTCGCTAAACTTTAAACGCATGTAAGTAATTTTTTTTTAATGGAACACCCTATATATTTTTACATTTTCTTGTAGAAAATTTAATTATCTTCCAAAGTTAAGCATGTTTTATGTCTAAATATAATATTTTTGAAGTTATTTCGTTTCTTATGATAATTTGCGAGTATTTTACTTAAAATATCAGTAGTAGCCTTTGAAAATTCAAAACAATTTGTATGAACTGTCAATCAAAACACTTAATTGGCACAATTTCCACTATTATGCCACTAAAAATCCATATTTTTTAAGAACTGTAGAGACACAGCATTCTGGTGTTATTTGCTGCCATTTATGCTGTGTATCTACAACTTTTAGAATATATGGATTTTTAGTGGCATAATAGTGAAAATTGTGCCGATTAAGTGTTTTGGTTGACAGTTCATACAAATTGTTTTGAATTTTCAAAGGCTACTACCGATATTTTAGGTAAAATGCTCGCAAATAATCATAAGAAACAAAATAACTTCAAAAATATTATATTTAGACATAAAATATGCTTAATTACTTTGGAAGATAATTAAATTTTCTACAAGAAAATGTAAAAATATATAGGGTGTTCCATTTAAAAAAGATGACTTACCTGCGTTTAAAATTTAGCGAAATGGACCGAGTAAAACGAACACCCTGTATATTATTTTAAAAGTTTAACCAATCAACAATCACTATGACACTATTGTCTAATAAATTACGAGAGTAAATTGCTCTGGTGTTGTTATGTAAATAAATATAAATATTTTTATAAAGGTCTGCATCTGTCAAAATTTTCCAAAAAACGTTATTAACTCAAAAACTATTCATTTTAGACATAAACAACCCATAATATTTTTGAAAGAAAATTTAATTTTACATCAAAAAATTACAAAATATACAGGGTGTTCCATATAAAAAAAACAATGTTTGGTATCAGAGCGCAAAAACAAAACACTGTGTATAGTTGAAAATAATTTTAGATTATGTAGTAAATGATTACAAACAACTTTTACATTTAACTTTCTTTAATATTATTACTAATAACAGAGCTATCGAATAATTCGTTTTGGCTGGGACACCCTGTATATTCCACAGGGTTGTGAACCGAACCGGTACTTAAGACGAAATTGAATAGAACCGGTATATGACTTTTTAATGAAACCGCTTGCATAAAACGGGTTTGTGGAACGAAACATTTTGAAAATACATCTCATAGCGGAATTTTCATTTTAAATTGGACCCCATTGTGTCCATATTCCGGCCAAATCGGAAATCATGAAGACGTGTGCACGTTTTATGCACATATGACAAGCCTAAAATTTGGTTTGTTTGTATTCAAAACTGAAAAAAAAGAAGTGAGCCTGATTTACATCCTGTATCAGGTAATTTATTTAAAATCTTAACCAAACCAAATTCATTTTACGAACAGACGAACAAGCAAATAATACGGACCGCGAATCGGAACTAAACGGGCTTTGAACGGTTCGCAATCCTTAGTTGTACATGTGCAACTAAAAATAACATTCGTTTTAACTTATTATCGTGACGATTTAATGAAACTAAGCTTTTGTAATTTTTAACAACATTCACACATGTTTTATCACATTTTCTCATTACTAAATTTAATGTGTTCAGCTCCAAACTCTTTGTGTGTTAACAAACATGTTTGCTGAAGTAGAAGTTGTAGATAGATAGTAGTAGTGCTGTTCGCTTGCAGATGTAAACCCTCAGATCTCCGAGTCCCAGGTCCAAGTGAGCACTTCTACCCATACTGCCGGTATGCACTTTTTTCCGTACATATTTGTGTTACAATTTTTTACACTCATTTCATGGTACAAATTTCACGACAGGCATAATATGTGGGCCACTAAAATGCAGTAGTTGAAGTTGTCGATTAAACAGATTTGGTCTCTCATGTAAAAATTATATCTGTAAGATGAAGTTTTATCGCAATTAATATTGTTTATTTTAGTTGATACATGTGCATGCGGATCATTAACTGATTTACCATTTATTATTTGTATTAGTGCGTGATGGGTAGAAAATGTTTTCGTTAGGTTTTTATTTTGTGTAGTTTTAAAGGCTTTAGCAAAATTGTGTTAACTGCTTGTATAGGAAATTCGTCTTTATATATTATTGCATTTTGTGTACAGGGTGGACCAAATTCGAATGTTTTACGGGGTATCTCGGTTACCGCAATAGATAGCGAAAATCTGATTTCGGCCTCTTGGGCTATTTTTTTGAGAAAATAACGCCTATGCAATCAGATTTTTTCTATCGGATTCCGTTTTGGCACTACAGACGAAAAATAAAATTTCATCCTAATTGAAATTTTGCTATAACTTCTTTTTTCTTCAAGCGTCTTATAATGTCTATATTATTCTACTGAACGCCTCATGTAAAAATACGTCATTATTTTACTAGTACAATACTATCTCATTATATCACTAGTGCAATAATGGTCGCTAAGCAACCGTAAAATGCGTTACGCTCATTGGTTGAATTTAGTAAAAGTGGGCGTGATTTTGTTCAATACATGTTTGACAGGAAAATGAGAATCTTACAGATGAAGTAGGTAAAACTTGATGTATTTGCTTGATTTTCGCTATTTCTTTGACGCTTGAAGAAAAAATTTAATATGCACCTCGACAGGAAAGTTCCTTTTTATCACTCGTGTGGTTATTTGCCTCGACTTCGTCTCGGCAAATAATATCCACACTCGTGATAAAAAGTCGAACTTTACTGCCTTGGTACATAAATAACTATATTTATTAAATTAGAACAAAATGTTATATAGGTTTTTTATACAGATTTTTAAGCTTAATTAAAAAACAAAAGTACATTTTTTTAGCCATCTTGATTTTCGATATATGGAGTAAACTTATATATTTTTAAATAGAAACCCTAGTCGGCTATGACTTTATGTGAAAGAGTATTTTTTTAGCTTTTCAAAAATATATAGTTTTATATATTTGTCAACAGTCCTACACGTAACAGTAGAAGGACTCATGACTAAATAATAATAATAAAACATTATTTGTTGCAAAAATAACCGAGATATGGCCAATTTTGTAAAAATTCGATCATCAAAGTTTGCCATGATTTCGTAAACAAGTGATGTTTGCAATTATTAAACAACTAAACTTCATTGCCAAGTAAATTCTGCAGCAACAGCTACGTTTTTATCACTTACAAAGTAATATTCTAACATATTAAACTTTTCAAAGAGTTCAAATTTAGCTATGTTCACAATACCACAATAAACAGTTATAAAATACAAAAGGATACACGAATTTGCTTTAAAGTTGAAAAATGTACTTCTAAATGACGTTTAGTTGTTTAATAATTGCAAACATCACTTGTTTACGAAATCATGGCAAACTTTGATGATCGAATTTTTACAAAATTGGCCATATCTCGGTTATTTTTTGCAAACAAATATATAAAACTAAATATTTTTGAAAAGCTAAAAAAATACTCTTTCACATAAAATCATGGCCAACTAGGGTTTCTATTTAATAATATATAAGTTTACTCCATATCTCGAAAGTCAAAATGGCTAAAAAAATGTACTTTTGTTTTTCAATTAAGCATAAAAATCTGTATAAAAAACCTATGTAGCATTTTGTTCTAATTTAATAAATAAAGAAGTTGTAGCAAAATTTCAAAAATGATGAAATTTAAATTTTCGTCTATAGTGCCAAAATGGAATCCGATAGAAAAAATCTTATTGCATACTCGTTATTTTCTCAAAAAATAGCCCAAAAGACCAAATTCAGATTTTCGCTATCTATTGCGGTAACCGAGATACCCCGTAAAACATTCCAATTTGATCCACCCTGTATAGGTAAGCTGGTTTGTAATTGGATACTTGCCAAATTGTTTAATTAAAAAATTATAAGTCAATTTCGGTTTTATTTGTCGTGAACTTAAAAATTAATTTCGTTGGTTTAACACAACATTAAATGTTTCGTTTGTACAAGAATCAAATATTAATTGAACGATTTTAATTGATTGTCATGAAAATTTTGATGCTTTTTGTTTCCTTTGTGACATAAAATTTTGTCAACACAATAAAAGGAGAATTTTAGGTTTCCTTAAAACATTTTCAAACAAGCGTACCTGATAATACAGTACGCGTTTTTGTTTCCAATACGCGCTTGATGGCGTTCAAAAAATTTGTTGTTTTGGTAAGTGTTCCAAATACAAATGAAACGGTGGTGGTATATTTTACTTGTCATGCTAATGTGTGTTGGGTGGGCGTGTGGTTGCAGTGACGTGGGTTACCAGTGTATACCAGCATTTGTATCAACTTGGTGCTTCAAGAGCTTCTCATCGTCGCCACTCCATCTCAGGTGTGTTCCAATGCAAATCAAATGTTATATTCCTGTGCCAAACCACCGTTTAGGACAAAAATACACTTTTTGCGATTATACTTTTGACCATCTTAAAACACGTCACCATAAATTACAATTATCAAATTTGTGGTAAAGGTGATGAAAAGATGAAGGGTTTATTCGATTTTGTTCAATATCTGGCTTCATGCTGTCAAATTTGTGCAGTGATAAATCAAATCAGTTTACCGAGAAATTTATTAAGAGGATACTAAACGTGAATTTCGTTTCTAGGTCCAAATGAACCATATACTGTGACATTCATAAAATATAATTCATTCAGGATATGATATACTAAAGGAATTTTGAGTTTGTGTTCAGAAGGGCATTATAAGCAAAATAAAACAAATTGTTCGATTCTCAACCATTACGAAGAAAATTTCCTTCACCTGTCATATTTGCGTTTTCAACCAATCACTAATTTTAAATCTTCTAGAGACTACCAATAGGAGCATTACTACACGGTAATAATTTTACATTCCCCTGTCAGATGTTGATCCTCCTGTCAAATTTGCGTTTTCGACCAATAACAAACTCAAATTTCCTAGAAACGACCAATAAACATATTCATACACTGATAATATCCTTTTCGCAATTAACAGATTTTCATGCGTTTATTAGTCGTTTCTAAGAAATCTGAGTTTGTGATTGGTCGAAAATATAAATTTGAAGAGGCAATTAAATATTTTGGTCTTGATAATTGTTTGACGAATTTCGGCGACCAGTAGCGTTACTTTAATGTAGATTAAACCACACCATTTTTTAGGTATTAACGTAATGGTTGAAAATCGGACTTAAACATATTGTTATATATTTTTTATATCAATCTTTTTAATAGATACTCAAAATATTTCCTTTTTCTTTCAAAACATCCTGTATACAGGCTGATTTAAATTTGAGTATTCAAAACACCCTGTATACAAGCTGATTTAAATTTGAGTAGATTTCGCTTATTATAACAGCTAGAGCGTCGATTTAAATTTGACATAGTCGCTAAAATTGGTGCCGATATCAAAACAAACTTTAGATATCGTCCACCGTTTTAAGGAAAACAAAAATAATCTTATAAAGTGACCTTTTTAATGTGCTGCACCTGTTTATTTGTGAACATTTCAAATTTTCTTATGAATTTTATTGCAGCAACTTTTTATTACGAATTAAATGGTTTTATCAACTTTTTGGTTTATCGATTTCGTTTTTGTTTTTGACAATGTGAGGACCATTGTCAGATTTTTAATTTTTTTAAGTAGTATAGTGCTATAAAATATTTTTCTGTTTTGAAGTAATACGACACTATAACGCAACCGTTAAAAATGTCAGGAAAGTTGTTTTATAAAATTATCCCTACAAAAGACAGTTGAATCAAACTTTTTTCTTTTGTATAAATACGATTTTTTGGCAGCATTTACGTTTTTTATTGTTTAAATTTGAGCACTCTAGTTTCGATATAATTTCAAGAAGCATTTTTCTTTCAGTATACCTTTGTCAATAAGTTTGGCCTGCGTTTTAAATTTTTTTTTTTAATGATTATATAACTTTCTATCATATTTTGTTGCATTTCTAAGAAAAATGTGCTATTTAGCAGGGACTGAGAACGGAATGAAAACGTAAATGATAAACGAAATTAAGCAAAATTTTCTTAAGAACCAAAACGAAAACGAAATTATACGTTCCAGATTAAAAACAAAATAAGTAAATAATTAATTTTTTAAACGGTTTTAAATGGTTTCATACCTATATAAATTTTATTTATTTAACACAAATGGTGATTTACCGTTCTGTGCTTAGAGGACTTCCCCGATGGTAAAATATCTCACTTGTAATAAATAAGCTTCACTTTTCTCAGTGTATATCATTAGATATAAATCCTGTGTACATTTTCATAAAACAAATCGACAAATAGACAATTTTCTGACCGTAACAAGTGCCTTATGTTCTTTTCCAAAGGTACCTTGATTGTATAAAATAATTTATAGGACAATATTTTGTTTATTAATGTAAGTCATAGCTTTTTGGAAACAAAACATTCAGTTTGATAAGAGAGTTAAACGTCACAAAAAAAAAACGCATCGACTATGCAAACAGCTGATAAAACGATTAAATTGGGAATAAAAAAGTTGCTAGTAGAAAGTTACCCTTAAATGTTAAAATTTTTGTTGATAAAAAAGTTACAGAGGAAACACGAAATCAATTCTTCAGATTTGTTTAGTTTACATGAAGCCGGTTGTAGATATATGAAATATGTTTTGATATTATTAATTACGTTTTAGTCCTTCTAATAAATGAGATATTCATGCTGGAACTCAAATTTCATTCTGTTTAACGAGTGAACCAAACTTTATAAATATATTAATGGCAAAACTTTACGTGCGTTGATTTAATATCATATCCAGCGCAATTTATCTCATAAATGAGTTTCGTCTTTCCAAAATACCTAATGAAAATGAAAGTTTTATTTTTTAAATAAGCCAGTGGTTAGTGTGACATCAGAGTTTCACACAATGTGCCTGATAATTACGCATGTCATAAAATAAAGTAATTTTATAGGCACAAAATTTTCAGTTGGAGTAAATATATTCGTTAAGTAAATAGTATTTGATATCTTAGGAATAATCTTCGTGACGTGAATCGGTGAAGTATGAACCTAATTAAAAGATAGTTATAATTCTTAAAAGCTCACTGGCAAATGAGACGCATTTCTTGGGGCTTTTGCAGGAAACACTTTTATTGTTGTAATTAGACACAAAACATTCGCACCATGTTTTTTAAGGCGACATAAAATTTAAAATAATGTGTGTACTATACCCTCCTCTGTCTAACGTGGTTAATGTTTATTTATGTAAGTTGTTAGCGCTTTTTAAGATTTAAACTTCATCTTACATATAATTGTTTACCCATTTATTGAAAAAGTGGCTGTTAAAAAGGTTTTATACAGTGTTGTCAATATGAAAGAAATATTGTGATAAATAGCTTTAGTGAAAAGTGTGTTATGCCGTATTTAAAATCGTTGATTTGGGAATGGAAGTTGTAGTATTAAATTCCACGATTTCATTGTTTTTAAAGTAAAATAAACTATTGAGGAAAGTAAAATACTTGGTTTGTTCTAGACATTTGTGGAAAAAAAAACGTACGAAATTATGCCAAGTGTATAAAATATTACAAATGATTTAGTTTACTCATTTATAGTCGATGTTTTTTTTATATGAGATACACAAGCAGGGTGATCGCGAGCCGCATGCTGCTCTTGAAAAATTTTTCAAACGGAAAAACGGCAAGTTTTAAAAATTTAAAATCATTTTAGAGGTTTTTCATTTTTGTCGGATTGCTCAGCTCTGATTTTACATCAATTTCCAGTGCTGTAAAAATTCCTAAATTTTCTGCCGAAAATAACTGTATCACCATAAACTTTTTTCCATAGAAATAAACTTTCCTTATTTACTACCCTGTATATTAATGTGTAGTTTTTGACGTTTTTTTGCTAATGATAGCAAAAGTATATGAGGTTGCTGAGCAGTTTATTTCACAGCAGGGGGCGCTCCTTGGCCAAGGACTGTTAACCACCAGCGCACCCAGTCATTGCCCCTTGCGCACCCCGCACCCCTCACTGACCACCCTATACAACCCCCACGAGCAGCTAAACGCTCCAATCAATCCTCCAGGTGTATGTATCACCTCAAAATTACCGATACTTGTTAAGTGGCATAATTAACTGCTTCTTAAAACTTTCTGCAATGATTTTGTGCAACATTCGAGCAGTTAATTTGTCACCATGGCAAGTTTTTTGTCTGCCTGGCATGTATGCTTCTGGTTCGTTCCCGAGGAGAGCTCTAGAATAATTGAAACTGCGGAAACTTTAATTTTGTTCAACTAAAACACTATAAGCCAACAATTATTTTATTTTGAGAACGAAAATTATAATTTGCTTTTGTTAGGAATAATTTGACTCTCCATCACAGACTCCTACATATTTTAGTAAATGCACTGTTCTAGGAAATTTTTTTTTTTTCAAAAACTTGAAACATAATTCGCATTGTTCTTCAATAATAACAAATTAATCTTGAAGTGGCGGGAACGAGCCCTGTAACTAATTATTCATTCATAATTACTAACAAGTCACCAATACTGAAAAATTATTTGTTTAAAACTTAACTTTGTGGTTAATTTTACTTTATACTAATTTAAGCTTGAAATGCATGTACTAAACTACTAACATATTATAAGAGCACTGCTTATACCGATTACTTCAATACACATTGATTAGTTTTATATTATTATAAGTTACAGTCTACATAAACATTTCTGTTACAGGTGTTCAAGGTGGCGGTCGAGAGCGTTGTGATAGTATGCCATCAAGAGCTAGAACAAGCAGTGAAGGAGGCAACCACCCAGTGCATTCATGGAACCTTGCACAGCCCCGTTCGTTTTTAGCTCCACATAATCGGCCTCCGTCTCTTCATTCACGAGATATATCTCACAGTCCTCCTGCTGGAAGTCCTGTTAGTCCACCATCCGCTGCTTGTTCCACCGATTCGGCTGGTTCTTCTCTTAGCATAGATGACAGTGAACAGTGGCAAGAGACAGACACAGTGATAGGACGTTATGTTCATTCGTTAACACCAGATGAAGCAATTGCTGAAGAAAACTGTGATGATTGTCCGGAAAGCCCTAGTCTACCACAAGGTACCAGTCCTAGTGGGTATGTTCCCATGGCACCCATTAGTTCGGATGATGGATATGTAGACATGAGTCCACGTGGTCGTCATGCCAATATGTCACCTGCTGCTAGCACAAGCAGTGTTACATCAGGAACACCATCAACTGATATGAGATTCATAGAGTATCCCTTGGAGAAAGTTAGCGCCTATTTTCCACCTTCAGAAGATGATGCCAGTTCAGTGGACAGGCCTATGCGGGCATATTCAGTTGGATCCCGTCCTGAAGCTATAAGAAATAAGGGGAGAATTGACTTAGCCACTGCCTTAGATAGCGCTCGTGTAAGAGCATTTAGTGTTGGCTCAAGGTCGAAAAAAGGACACAGTCGAGTTCTTCCCCCTCACGGAGCACACATACACCCTAAACCCAAGTCTTCGAGTGCACCACTTTTGATAAGTTCACGTACACTAGGATCACATAGCTCAGATGATCTAATGGAAATGGACTTCTCGAGGCCCGCCAATTCCGGTTATGTAGATATGAACCCTGCTCATAAAATTTCTGCTGGCTATGTAGAAATGAGACCTGGATTTCATGACATGGCCTACATATCAGAAACATCTCCCTATGTTGATATGCACCCAGGTAGTTCACCAACTAAACCTTCTTTTATGTCACCAGCAGTTCCAATGGATTACTGCCCGACCACACTACCTCAACAAGTAGTGAGGGGAAATGCACAAGAATATGTAGATATGGATCCACGCTCACAAATTAGGAATGATAGATCTGGCATTCGATCTCAAATTCACAGCATCAAACCATCAACATCCCCTCGCTTAAATTCAGCCTCTCCTTGGCATCAGCCAGATTATATGGACATGAATTTTCAATCTAGAAATACTAGATCTGACCGACATACTTATAGCAGTTCTCCAAAGTGTCTAGAGGGCTCACCGTCTTCTGTAGATTATATGGATATGGCGTATCACCCACCGAGAAGTGAACCAAAATCTAACCGTATGAAAACAGATGGTTATGTTGAGATGACCATTGAAAGACAAACAGGACACCAAAGGCATTCGAGCGTGGATAGTACCAATGTAACACCAGACAGTAGTGAAGACTATACTAACATGAGCATTGGCTCAGGTAAAAGGAAGGAAAAACCAGGAAACAAAAAAGATAAGAACAGATCCCAACCAATCACCATACAAACTTCTTCATCATCACAATATCCAAAAAATTCGAGCTCAATAAGTCCAGTATACTCCTCATTACATGTGGGACGCAAATTCTCAACCGGTACACCTCCAAAAATGCATCTACCTTTATCCAGTAGTGGTTCTGGGTCATATTCTAGTCTACCACGTCAGAGGCCAAGGAAAAACAGCAGGAAAGATTCTAAAGACAGTTCAAGTTCGAGTGTTA
The DNA here is from genome assembly GCA_947652605.1 of Elmis aenea. Taxonomy (NCBI): domain Eukaryota; kingdom Metazoa; phylum Arthropoda; class Insecta; order Coleoptera; family Elmidae; genus Elmis; species Elmis aenea. The sequence goes on along the minus strand of OX393582.1, from coordinate 12,880,170 downwards.
CCACTCCATCAGGATCATCAACAATCTTTCCGTTTAGTCCAAGTTCACCTATGAAGCCTTTCTCTGCTACAAAAAGTCCAGAGACATCCATAAAAGTTCCACAAGCGGTCATGAATGTTAAATACAGCCCATCTCCATATGACTCAAGAAATGATGATTATACAATGATGGATTTTGATGTTTCTAAAGCTCCACCAGCATCGAGTAAACATAATTCTAATGATTCGGATTATGTTAATTATAATCCTTCGAGTAATAAAGTATTGAAAATTACAAAGCGGGAAGATACTAGTGGTGATTATGCTATTATGAGACCTGGTAACTTGGATGTGAGTAGATCCACTACAGCACCTCCTACAAAGCCCCCGAATGTGGTTTCTAGTCCATCTACGTTAAGTTCCAAGTTGTCTTCTATGGATTTGGGCTTATCCTCAGTGGTTAGTCTAAATATGTGTTTCATGCCGATATCGGAATCGAAGGAGGATTCTTGTCTAGGAACATCATCGCCCCGACCTGGAGATTTAGCTCCAAATAGGTCAATTGAAAGTCTGAAAAGTGCCGAAAATATTAGTATAGAAGATTCAGACTCCCTTTTTGAAACCCTTCATGGTGGTGATTGTTTATCACCAATTGCCAAAATATCCAGACCAAATTCTGTTAATAGTGATAAATTTTGTAGAAGTAATTCAAGACCTGGATCGGTTACGAGTGAGAAATCTAGGCCTGCTTCGGTTAGTTCAGAAACTGCACGAGCTTCACTTTCCAGGCCAAGCTCTGCATCTAGTGAATTAGGGTCATCGAGTTCTACAATTGTGGGTTCGAGACCTGCATCAGTGAATAGTGATAAAATTCGACCTTCCTCAGTGACTATTGAAGGACAGTTGCATTATGTTAGTTTAGACTTGGCACCACCTCCTGAGGAGGAAGGTAATAGGAGTCCACGAACAGTTAAAACCCAGACTGTTAATAATGAAGCTAGTGCTAGTAGTCCAACTCAGACATTACCCGAGCCTGGTTCTACTTATGCAGAAATAGACTTTATTAAAAGTGAAGGTTTTAAACACAATCCTCTACCCAATAATACTAAAGTTAAACATTAACACAAGATGTTTGAAATTATAGTTAATTATTTATAGACTGAAATAAGTTAACTAGTTAAATATACCAACTGTAGATGTAAAAAAATCTAACATTCGCATATCCTTGAATGAATTTAGATAGTATTCATTGTTAAGTGTTAAATATATTACTAATAAGTGTAGCTCAGCTAGTAAAATTCTGTTACCTTGTTTGCAAATTATAGGAAAATGTGCATAAATTATTATATATATTTATTATTCCCAGAACATATCAATGCAATAATACTTATAATTTAAATTTTACAATGTATAGTGCCCACAACTAAAAAAAAACTAGTAAATATACGTTTATCTCTTAGGGGATAAATCATAATTAAATAATTAAATAAAACATCATGAAAAATCCTTAAAAAACGTTTTTACACTTGTGATTTTTTTTTTAAATGTTGCTATTGAAATATGTTACAATGTTTTTGTGTTAATTTTAAATTACCAAAATTTAATTTTAATCAAGTTATATTGTTAAGAAATTTTGCAACTGAATGTGTTTATCAGCGACTGTATACACGTTTTTAGTTAATAAATTAATGTTTTTGATGTGGTTATAATCTGTTTTAAAAAGATCAGGTTTGTGGTGAATTGATATTTAGAAATTTTTTAAATTTTGAAAAAACGCCGCAATCTGGATGATTCTTTTTTAATATGAATTTGCATTAAGAAAAAAAAAACGTGAAACCTTTAATGTCAAATTTTGTTTTTAATTTTGCACTTGTTTTTGTTTTTAACTTAACTTGTGTGTAAATTATATTGTAATAAAGATTTTAATTTTAAAGTAATAATTTTTATTTACTAAGTTCAAACACAACACCAATATTGACAGAGGTAAACAAGTTTTCTTGCTTTAAAAGACAACCTGGTTGCATAACTTTGCATCCTACCTTAATTTTTACAATTTAATATTTGGTACTAAATTCTTTAATCTTCTATTTCATTCTTATATTTTGCTTTGCATTACACATAAAATGAATTTGTATATTTTAAAACAAAATGATTTAGCTTAAAGTTGTTTCCAAAACTGATTGATTAAATAATGAAAACTTGAAAACATTGTGGATACCATAATATGAATTAAATTTATTTATAATGTTATCTTGATTAAAAGTTGGGAAATAAATCATAATTATTCTATTTTAATCAGGAAATACTTGTTTATTATCTATCAACTCAATAGAACCTGCTAAAAAAAACAGTTAATGGATTTAGCAATAAAAAAAAAATTGGTACTGGATTATTTCATTCAAAAACAATTCATTTAACACTTAAATTTGTTTTAATACTCATAATGATTTGAGAATTATTGATTTTGTTCCTTTATGAAGTGTTATACTCATTTATTTAAATACCAAATTTGTTATCTAAAAATTCTGTATGCAGTTTATGGAAATAAATACTGAAATATTTTTTACCAAGTATTGTACGTTTTTAAATGATTTTCTTGCCAATAGCATTGCTCAATATTTTATCTTCACTGTTTTCCTATGATTGTTTGCTGAAAGATAGCTTTAGTTACGTATAATAACTTAATATAATGAATAGGTACATGGAGTTTTTCATCTAATTTTGGATGTATTTAATTTTGCAGGTCTTAGTTACAAATAATTAACTTAATTAAGAGAACATTTTTGTACAAAAATTAACAAAAGAAGAGCAAAAAAAAATGAATGTGCACCGATATAATTGCAGATGTGTTATTTATTTTAAAAACGCTTCATAAACTGCCATAGAACCAGTGCAAAATTCAGCCATAAATAGATGAATAATTTCATGTAACTATGTGTAAAGTAATTTGGTTAGTCAAGTAAATAATGATATTGTGTTGAGAATTCAATTGTTTCCTATTTATTTTTAGTATAATGTATATTAAGCTACATATGTATTATAATAGCTTAAAATAATTGTTCCATAAACCAACTGCCATATTACACTGTCACCATTAAATGAAAAAATTTATATTAACACAATTTTTACGTAAACCGGTGCTAAAATGACCATAGTTGAACAACAATTTTCATAGATGAAATATAGGCAAATATTACTGGACTTTTCTTTTGTTTTAATAGGCAAATAGGTGTGTTTTAGACTGCAGTCTTTTGTTTTGAAATTGTCAGTGCCTTTTAAATAATCAGTGTCTAAGTATGTAAGCAATTAAACATTACAGTGCTTTTGTTTCAATTGGTCAAATCAAAATTTTGTCAACATCAACAGTTGAAACGGAAGTGAATTTTGTTTACTTCGGTTTATGTAAATACGTGTACAGCTAGAATAAAATAAGGTATGGGGGCTCGTGAATATCAATATTTAGTGTCGATAGTAACAAATATTTTAAGTTAATATAGAAAAATGTCTGCTGTTCACTACATTTAGCTTAAAAATTATGTTTAATTATGTATATCCTAATGGTGTGTACAAAAATCGATTGATACACTTGTATGTGTAGCACGTATGATCATATTTTTACCTAGGCAATGTGCTTAAAGTGTTAATTATTATGTGTACTAAATTAAATAGAATTTTAAACTTTTATTTTATTATGTTTTATTAATAGTTTTGAGGTTGTATCTTTAATTATTTGAATATTTAGTTTTTTGTTACACAGTGTAAATTATCTTTACTGCCATCGTATACTTTATGTAGTAAATATTTCTTGTTTTTTATTTTTGAAAACGTTTTCTATGTGAAATTTTTACCGGTTATTTATTTTGTTTCAAAGTGTAGACACAGTGCTGGTAATATATACCTATGCTTATGTTATCCTATAATTTGCTGAATGTTAATATGATTTATTAGTGATTAAAGTGCATTCAACTGGTGTTTGTGTAACTAGCAGCTGTCAGTACCTAATCTCTTGTATATTTTTCCTTTGCAAATGACATAATAAACAAGATATTTAATTTTAAAGAGTGTTTTCATGTAACCCTTACTATAGCAGTTTGGCTACTAATGTGTTGTGCATAGCTTTTCAATGAACACAAAAAGAAATTGATCTTATAAAAAAACAAATTTTTAATATGCTCGGGGTTTTAAATGTGGTGCCCCTACAATTTATTTGTAATGGAGAAACAGATTAAGCCTTTAGTGGGCCCTAGACAAAATTTTGCATTTGGGCCCTATTTATAGAGGGGGTTTGCGAATTTTGCTATTTTATTATTCTTACAATTTGGTTCAAGTTCGAATTGGGCCCCTCTAAATTATAGCCTTTAAACATTTGTCTTATTTGTCTATTGGTGAATCTGGCCCTGTTGAGAAAAATCCCAAAATAACTGGGAGTATATTTTTCTTAAATGACCAAAATTCTTCTCATTGAAATTTGAGTTCTAGCATGGTGATCTCTCTTATTACAAGAGCTAGAGCATAGGTAGGTTTAAATTTGGCAAAGTTTGTAAATTTGATGCTGAATGGGTACATTAAAACAGATTTAAAATATGTGCAAAACTTTTCAGAAAAACAAAAAAGTATTAATTTTTTGTTTTAACTTTTATATTTGTGAAAATGTTTAAAAATTCGTAGAAAATTTTTATTCTGCATCTATTGGTTTTTCAGTTTTGCTAAATCAATTAATTTTGATCTTCTTGATATTTACTTTATTTCTTATGGGCGCCATATTTGATTGATATACATATACAGTGTGTCCAAAAGTAATGGAATATGCTATAATATCTCAGTAAATATCTACTTTAGGAAAAAATGTTTTGAATAAAAGTTGTTTGGTACTTAGTTTTCCATCACAAGACAAAATTAAAAAATATTTTTTTGAATAACAAACTCGCAATGAAAAACAATTGAATTTTTTTAAATGAGAAGGTACCCCTACATCATACTCATTTGATAGAGAGGTTTTTTCTCTTTTTAAAATTTAAAAGATCGTATTAGAGAAATTACAGCTGAAATGGTTGGGAATGTTATAAACGGGTTTAAAAACCGAGTTTATCATTGCCAAGCTGTAAATGCTTCACAGTTTAAACACTTATTGTAGATTTCGTCAAAAAAATTTAGTTCTTATGATGTTTTTTTAGAAATAAATACTAATCAATTAAAATAATTTTTTTAGTTTTTCTCATAAAGTCGCTTTAGTAAGGGTATTAAGTTTTGCACCACTGAAAAGAGAAAAACATTCTCTATCAAATGAGTATAATATAGGGGTACCTTGTCATTAAAAAAAAATTTAATTGTTTTTCATTTGATGTAACAAATAGAGCAGCAACTATAAAGCAAATACACATAGCTCCAGTTCAGAAAGGAACTCTTGCAACAGATGATAAAAAGATCAGCAAAAAAAAAACTGATTTACACATTTAACTGCCCAAATACATTAATATCCTTGGAAAGGGTTAAAAACGAGTTTCTCGACTATAAAAGGAGGGAAATCATTTGTTTACGCAAAATTGCCTAAAATATATTTAGAAACATTAACGTAAGCATAAAAATAATTGAATATAATCCAAATAATAACTGTGCAACCTTAAAACGAATTAAATTTTTTTGATTATCTTTAGCTCAAAGGTAACTTCCACCTATTTCGTGGAAACACGTTTTAGTTTGATCCAACAATTTTTGGCTTGTTTAATTTTTGATCGAATAAAATTATTATTAGTACAAAATATAATTTTAACTAAATAGAAGCGCTTTTGTGTAATCTCCTGCCCCTATGATTTTTTTAAAATTTAGTTATGAGTCCTGCTACTGCTAGGCGTAGGACTCCTTATAAATTATACGAAATCGTATTGTAAAAAAAGTATGTTGCATTCGTATTGTAAACATGCAGTTGTTGTGTATTATGGAGATACATTCGTGACAGAATTTTAAATCTTTGTATGCTGAAATACGGTTTGTGCAGTGCCGCGCTTACAGTTTTGGAGGCTCTAGGTGCAACACCATTATGAGGCTCCAAAAAATCAGATCAAATCAGTACACATAGTAAAAAAAAATGCTTCAAACGTTTATATCCCCTAATAAAATTTATCAATTTTAATTTAATTTTTACGAAAAAAGGCGATGTCTCTAAAAAATCGATTTAATAAAATAAAAATACCTGATGGTACGGCATATCCGTTAGTCCGGACAAAATTACGAGAGAAAAAAGGCATATTTAAAAAATAGTTTTTACATTCAGGAACGTAAACCTTAACCCGTCGTTACTAAACTTGTACACATTTTTAATTGTAAAATTGTCTTTTTTTATTATAACTGAGAATTGTTTGACTCCGTCAATAAAAATTTTTCTGTCAATGTCATTCCTATGAGCCTGTAAAAATTTGTTAACACAGTCTACACTTGTCTAGATCTACATACTTCTTTAAAAATATGTCAAACATATCTAATATATATTTATGTCTCAATAGCTTTCCATCCAAAATTAGCTTATCGCAAATGAATATAAAAAAAACTGCAACAGACCATCTTCGGGTTCATCTTTTCACAGTATATGTTGGAAAACGCTTGTCTATGGAATCTACATCTAATTTTGTTTTATTATAGTCAATTGTTATTTGTGGTTTCTTCTTGTCGTTAGGGGTGGGTGATATATCGATAAATATCGATATAATTTGGTCAATATATCGATATTTCGATATCGAATGTCGATATATCGACATCGACATACCGATATTCGACATGTTCTCAATATTTCTTGGTATCGATAACAAAAATGAGGGCGACGAACCTTTTTTTTTAGGTCAACAGCCTCTTTTTTAGTAACTCTTCCTTCTCCTGCTCTTTATCAAATAATCGATATCGTTATTTGATATCGCCCACCCCTACTTGTCACCTTCAGAAATCTCAACAGTTTCGTGTGTAGTTGATAGTAAGCTTTACAGTTTTTTCCTTTTTTGGCAATAAGACATTAATATACGTCGTCTTGATTGCCATATTTAGTGAAACAGAAGTCTCTTCTACGCGAATCTACTAATTCATGGTCTGTTTTTCGTACTGTAATGCAAGGTTAAATTCTTCTCTGTCAAATCTTTTGCAAGTTCGAGAATTATGAAAAAATTATCGTTGATCACATTTCTCCTTGATTTCTCTATCCCCTTTATTATTTCTAAAACGACTCGTTTGTTTTGATTGTGTTCTCGCTGGTCACCAGTTTTACCACTGTACTGGCAATTGTAAACGTATGAAGTTTCACTATCGTAGGATGCCCAAATCTTTATGCCATATTTTCCTGGCTAAGCCAATGGCGTCACCTATGCGCTAGAGCTAGACGTCGAACCAGAGTCTGATCCAGTAATACATTTACAAGTTTATAAGTTTCTTATTTTCATTTTTCCTTTGTATACTGTGGCGGTAAACAAAGTGAGGCCCCTTAGAAAGCGAGGCCCCGAGCATGCGCCTCATGCACCTAATGGTAAATGCGACCCTGTGTTCGTGACATCCGGGATAACACTCTTGTCTAGGCGCCCTCCTCCTCCACCTTCTAAATATTTAGAAAAACCTAAAATATATCAGTCAACTATTTTTCACCATTAAAACAGCTCTTGTGTCTTTAAAAGGTTTTATGTGGAAAAGTTTAGATAACATTCGTTACATTGCTTTATAAAGTTGAATTACTAAAAATTTGGTATTTATTTAAACAAAAATAAATTTATACATTCTAAAAATTCAAAGTTAACTGAAATTAATTTAAAGAACTACTGCAACAAACTTAAGTTAAGAAGCACCTATGTATTTTATAAAAGATCTTGTAAAAACGCTAGTCCAGTTTCGAAGCTCTGGTCACTTCGATAGTAGCAATTATTGTATTAATAAAATATCGCCAATCAAAAATAAAGCAGGATTAGTCAATTCAAAGCCATACGACTGAAGCCCTTGGCTGCTATGATTACCAAATTTCAGAATTCTACGTTTAGTAATAACAAAACTATAAATAAAGTAACTTTTTTCAGGATATTTCAGGAAATGGGCACAATAAGCGTATTTTCAGTTTAGAGTCCTACCAGATGCGTAAAAACATACTTATTTGCTAACAAGCACCTCTCTGGTTAAATCATTTTGTAATAAACACAACTTGTGATAATTTCATTTATTGTAACGAAATATATACAATTAAATAAAGAAAAGATAACAGGAGAGAAATAAATAAGTTGGGAAAATAGGAAAAGGTTTAAACATTAAAAAGTCCTAGGTCGACTGATTTACCAGCCGTAGTTCAGTCCAGCGCCGGTGTAGCTGAAGTGGGCAACAGCGGGGGCAGCAGAGTAGGCGACGCCGATGGCAGCGGGGGCGTGTGCGATGGCAGCGGGTGCATGGGCGATAGCTGGGGCAGCATAAGCATGGGCAGCATAGGCTGGGGCAGCATAGGCAGCTGGGGCAGCATAGGCAGCTGGGGCAGCATAGGTATGGGCGGCGTAGGCAGCTGGGGCAGCATAGGTATGGGCGGCGTAAGCTGGGGCGGCATAACCTACGGGAGCAGCGTATCTAAGTCCAGGGTTGGATACACGGACATCGGATTTGCTGACGCTGGAGAATGGGGTGTCGATGGTCTTGGAGTAGGTGGATACTTGACCGAGGTTGCCGAAAGAGCGGAGGATGTTGGATTGTTGGGTGGTGATAGCTGGGGCGGCGTGTCCCAAAGGAGCTCCATAAGATACCAATGGGGAGGAGTAGCTGATGGAGGATACAGCTGGGGCAGCAGAGTAAGCTACGGCGGGAGCAGCGATGGCACCTGGGGCACCCAAGTAGCCAGCGTTAGCTACAGCCAAAGCGGCGCAGAGAACTACAAGCTGCAAAAAAAAAACAAATGAGCCCACGTACAAAGCAGGTAATAAAACACAATCGGACTTACTTTGAATGCCATGGTGTCTTGTGTATGATCGCTGTTTGTGATCTGATGAAATTGGCGGGTCGCCGGTTTTTATATGTTAAAACAACTGCCTACGGCAAACGTTACACTTTCGCTGTCACTGGGGCACGGACACGGCCACCGCCCTGACTCTGCACCCATACCTACAGCTACCACCCGGACCATACCGCACTTGTTGATATGTCTGCTCATATTTGGGTCAAATTATTGTAATCATAATTATAAACTGCGCCAGTCACGTTAATACCGCACATAAATCATTCGACAAACCGAAAACGATCTTTTCTCACAAAAAACCATTCCAAACACACTTCAGCTGTTCTTCCACGCACTTGTTTCAAATTAAACAACAAAAAAACAAATGCGCTTATACCATATACGTACACTTTAATTATAGTTGCAATAAAGAAGCCAATCAGGTCGACTCGATATTGTTTACAAGTAAACATTAATTTAAAAAAACAATTATTGGTTGATTGAAAGCGAATTTTGTAACACAATCATTCAATTAAACCTGCTGTATCTTTTTGTCGGGCGATGTTCTTCCAAGGTTTTTGTCTTTCCCAACACTTAAGCATTTTGGTTACGTGTTTTTACAGGTTTTAAAATGTTATATAACATTGGTGAAAATTTTTGCGAAGCCCGATGAAAATACTTAACGCGTATAATTATTCGAGATGTAATATTTGCTAATAATATCAGATTGTACCAGTTAACTATTTTAGTTCGTCCAAAGGCACCGCTTAAGGTACTATTACGTGTCAGTGTGCCTAGCGTGGCACTCTTTAATCTTGATTAGTAACAAAATTATTCATATATTGCAACATTAGTTTGATTGTAGTCGATAACCTATTATTAAAGTTGCATATAGCACATTGTCTGTGTTGTTAAATGTTTTAGTACATATTCTTTATTCATTAGCAAGAAAAGGTTAAGCTATTTTTTAACGCAGATTTTAAATTAATATATTTATTATTGTGCTCTATTTTTGTCCAGTACTGTATTTCATAATCAAACAAGTACAGCAAGAAAAATTGCGACTAAAATGTGATCAAATACCTTACGGATCACGATGTCTTTAAGAAAGTTTTCGAGATATATGTAGCAGTTTTATCGAAAAATTCATATGATTATACAATAATTATTCACACTCTAGGGCTAAGGTTTCTCTCCCGGTCCATTTTATCCTAAAGTTTTTCTTTATTTTATTTTGTTTAAGCGAGATATTTAACATTTTTTAAAATTGACAAAAATCGGTTTTTGGCTATATTTCGAAAATTAAAAAAGATATCAAAAATCTGTTTACAGCAATAAATTCCTCTCGAAAAAACAAATCAAGACTAGGTACTTGTTTTTTTTCTATCTCTGATAATAACCCTGTATGGGCATCGAAAATACACCACCCTGAACATAGACCGTATCAATCAGTTCTTCTTTTGGAAAACTCATATTGAATATGTTATACTAATTTATTTATGTTTTTACAATTGTCAGCAATTAACTCTGACATTTGTTACTCCAGAACTTATTGTTTCTATTGTCAAAGTCGGTACCTACTCCGAGAAAACTAGGACATTCCTACACAACGCTGATAAGAATAAGTAAAATGTAAATATCTCAGAAAATATTCATTTTAGGTATAGGTAAGTATTAAGAAAAGTTGAAGAAAAACAAAAATACAACAAAATGACGTAATAATATACAGGGTGTTTCATTTAAAAAAATAAAGTTATTGATGTTTGAAAATTGGGAAGTTGGCACATCTATAAGAAACACCCTGTATAATATAAATTAATTTTGATGTATTTAGACTATGTACAAAATATCATTTGCCAATTATTATTCATAACGTTGTGCTCTTGACAAGTATTGTTTTTCTGGAAATTCAAAGATTTTTTGAGATAAATTGGCAACGTCGCAAAAAAATGAACAAAACAAAATACTGTCATATGGAGATTTTCTTGCTGAATTCGATTATGCAAAAATATACTGGGTGTTCAATTAAAAAAAAATACATTTAGTGACGCCCCACTTTTACGAAACACCCTGTATACTTGAAACTAATTTTAAAACATGCACGTCTAGCACTATAAGTTTCATTAAAAACTTTTTATTAATTAGTTGACATTAAGGGCAATAATGGACTTTATCGCACTATTGGCGCACCCTGTATATGTATATCATGTGGGGTCGATTTATTCATTTTCCTTACATTATAGCAAAAATTATCTAATGTATTTTTGCTGTCGAATAATTTTTTTTATCTCTTTTCCTTCAGATATTACAGCAACGCCTACCACTTAAAGCAAAAATTTTATTTGGAAGATTCTGCATGTCCAGGGTTGCCACACGTCCTACTTTCGGTAGGACAGTCCTACAATTACGATAGATGTCCTACGTCCTACACTCAAGCGTAATTGTCCTACATTGTACATGGCGATAATTTTTAAACAAATACAGTAGGATTTTTGCTCTTCACAACAAAATGACCCATGCGACGTTTTTTTTTTTTTTTTTGCCCTTCACAACAAAAGGACCCATGAGGTTTTTTTTTTTTTGCTCTGCACAACAAAAATGTCCTACATTGAGCATCTCAACATGTGGCAACCCTGTGCAGGTCACCCCACCAGCAAGAGTGGACGAGGGTCTTGCATCGGTTGTAAATACATATAAACGTGATGTGATCTTTTTAATTATCATAAAAGTTTTGACGGAATAACAAAATTAATTCGAGGTAAGGTAATTTTTTGTACATATCTAAAATAGTTAATTCAGTTTATTTTAGAAAGTGTGGACCAAATTTTACAGTTTAACTCTGTTACCGTAATAGTAGGCGAAAATCTGATATCGGTCGGCTATATTTTTGAGAAAAGAACGCCTATGTAATCAGATTTTTTATATCGCTTTCCATTTTGGCACTACAGACGAAAAATGAAAATTCATCATTTTTAAAGTTTACTCCAACTTCTTTATTTATTGAAATAGAACATATTACGAAGGTATTTTATACAGATTTTTATGCTTAATTCAAAAACAAAAGTAAATTTAAAAATGTTACCTTTTCTCTTTAACTTTATTAAAAATTCTTAATAACTCGAAAAGTATTGCAAATAGGTATAGGAAACGCCTGTAAATATTGATGCAGAGTTTAATTTTACATTGGAAAATTTAAAAAAATAAAAAATTGGCCTTGTATTTGATAAAAACGAGTTTTAGTGGTCTGAAGTTGTATTAAAAGAAAATTAAATTTTGGATACCCTGTAAGTAATGCAGCAATTGCAAAAATTCCAGGTTGAACTCTAAGGTTTCTTCTATGCATAGTCTAAATTTAAGCGTTTTCGATTTAAAAATGGCGGCGGTAGATAGATAATATTAAGCATCACGATAAAAATCAAAAATGTTTTTAAAAATCCAAAAATCTTAAAAACGACCACTTAGGTATAAGGAATGCCAATAAAAGTCCCTCTAAATTAACGTGATGAATCCAAAAATGTAATAAAAAATGGACCATTGTACTTGAAATAAGAAAGTAGACGTCAACTTCCGGTAATTCCGGAAGTGTCGCCATCTTAAAAATATTTTGATTAAACAGATCACATGCCATTATGGTCATAACCAAAATTTCGTTGCAATTCTTTTCCAAAAAAATAGCCCAAGAGACCGGTATTAGATTTTCACTAATTATTACGGTAACCGAGATACCCTGTAAAACATTCGAATTTGGTCCACCCTGTACAGTATTGTGTTTTATCATCATTTTTAAATGTTGTTTTTCAATTTCGAAAAATAAGACAATAATTCAAAAAACAAATCTAACAGATTTTGATTAAAATACCATAGCAACTCATGCGATTTAGAAAGATAAGATGAATTGGTTTATATTACATAATATTATTGGCAAACGGGGTATATGCTCCATCTGAGCACAATGAAAAACATTTGCAGTAACGCCTCTTAGTATCAATCCTAAGCCTTTTTTAGGAAAGATTTGTTTTCCAAAACGCTTGCAATATACATATATTTAAAAATTTTGATTCTGAAGTGCTTTCGTTGGCGATAATTTATTAGTGAGACGTGAATTTGATCACCGGTGCAGTGATTTGTTGCACAAGAAAAGGATCGGCCATTAACTTATGGCACATAGTTACTTTCAAAAGGTCAGTTGAGGACAACGAATTCGCCCATGTCAAGTTAGAATAGTTAATTTGAGTCTGTATCTTCAAAAGTTATAATGATCATACGTGATCACCTTGATCTTAAACATTTCAAAATGCAGAGCGTGTTGTTTGTGTCAGAAAACGTTTTAATTATGTGGCTAAAGAATGAAGCTAAATTTGGACTGCCTTTCTTAAGATGCGTGGAGGTTAATATTTGCAATGAAAAAAAGTGCATTGTCTACTTTAAACATATATTTTTTTGGTACAAATATTTTTGTGTATTGTTTTTTTTTACTGCTGGCTACTGATAAAATGTGTTTTATAAATTATGCGATGTGAAAGACATACTTACGTAATTTCGGTCTTAACCATGAAATTAACTACAACAAATTCTGTCAAAACATTTTAATCGGCTCTCACATTGTTTCATAGTTCGAATTCGTTAGTGACTCACCGACTGTTGTTGGCCTAGAATCTCAAAATTTCTTAAGGCGGTCCAGGATCTCAAAATTACTTAAGGCGGTCCAGCTACGAGGAGTAAAGTAATATGTTGGCATAAAATATCTTTAAAAAAATCACAATAAGAGAAAAATACGTAAAAAAAAGGATACAATATTTTTTAGGCCTACGATTTTTTCGAGATTGCTTGAGATAATTTGTGTGAATATATTAAATTTAAGGTTATCGTTGTTTGTAGGACTGTTATTAAAAGTATGTTTCAAAAATTTTATATATTTACATTAACATTTTTGCATTCAGTCATTAAATATTTTATGCATTTATGTCTGAAAAAATCAAACTAATTTTGGTACCCAAAAATGGTTAAAATCTTTATCAAATCGTCTTCAATATTCATCGATCTGGCTTATTTTATAACCAATTTTTAACTGTTGAAAATAACCTTACCAATAATACTTAGAAAATTAAAGCTTTCCTAATTTTGTTGGCTATTGGTGGGTGCAATACAATTTGACGTTGGAATCGTGGTTAATTGTGGATTCTCTCCAATTTGTTTTGTGTAAACTTGGGGTCAAAAGTAACAGTGCTACAACCAACCCTAATCAATGTTTTCTCTAGCAACAGTTCACTCTTAGCACATAATTGGTGGTTTTCTTGGTAGATGAGAACATACAAAACTTGTCAGATTATATTTCCAATTTGCTGTATCTTTTTGTTTTGAATGTTTGAATATTAATAATGTTCACTTAGCATTTTTTATTGTGCCAAAGAATTTGTTTTTATTTTTTCGTTTTGCTAATGTGTATTTTGGAATCAAATATTAATTTTGTTGATGAATACTAATATATTTACCCACTACTTATGAGCTGTGTAAAGTACTTATTTTGCCGTTACAACTTACCCCGATCATTGTTTTTTTTTACCCCAACGTTGAGGTTGGAAGTATCAGCTGTGTTACAACGAAAAAAAAATCTCACATAATATGCTTTACGAAACACATGAAATAAATAACTTGGAAAGAAGACAAATGTCCAATATATCATTAAATCAATTTGAATGTAAAAAACTTGTTATACTTTATGAGAAATTAAATAAAAACAAAAAAATGTTACTTTCATTTCCGGTCTCCCCTTTATATGGATATCATATTGGCAATTGACCAATAATCAAGAAAAAAATGGTCAACTATGTAAAGTTTATTAAACTCTTCAAATAGAATAAACTTGGCAAATAGTTTATTACACCATTGAATTTAGAACAAACAGTTGCTGTAAAAGAGTTACCTAATTTTTAAAAAATTCTGTAAAGCTACAATCAAAAAATTTAAATTTTTTGCAACTATTTCAGCCTAAAACTAGAAGAACAATAGCCAACGCGCCAGGGTATATTAAGTAATACAGCGAGAACTTTGGAGGTGTTTGGTGCAAAATGTGACCCAGAGTTTTGTTTCATCATCCTAAATCTTTAGCAGCGAAGTTACTTGTAAACATTGGACAAACTAAAAGACTATAGAGGCATAAACGTCTGGACTTGCTTAATCGCTTTGTAAATCTCACGTCTGTGTTGCGAATAATAATTAAGTTAAGTAACTTTAAGCGATTAGTTGTAACTTGGCAAAGCTTCTACCTCATGTCAGTTAAAGCCACAAAACTTAACTTATTGCTCATTAAGAAGAGATTGTCAAACTAATCATTGATGTCATAAAAAAATGTATATCTAAAATCTGTTTATGTACTGTTGTTACACAAAACCGAGCAGTCTTGCCTAATTTAAACTTAAGTTCCATATCTAATAATAAAGAAGACTGCAAGGGCCCTCCTCGAATTTGAATCACCCTGTATGCTGCACAGTTTGGGTTTGGACTTAACATCTTGATTTGGTCGGTATTATTAATGATAATTAATTTTATTATGGAATATCCTGTACATCAATAACTATGCAACATTTCGTTAGCTTGAATATGCGGAAGATGAAGAGACGATGCATGTGCCCTAGTATAAGTAACTTATAAGAAATGGTTCCTCAAATAATTCTTGCACCAGTCACAGAGAGTTTCAGGGCGGTCGTGTAATTAATGTATCTTAATCGAATTAACCATTTACTAGAAACATAAAAACTGACTAAATTGGCGATATCCTGTATAGATAAAGTATAGGCCAAGATCATGATAACACAGCAGCTTTTACACGGTCAAGAATACTACGCCAGTCGCCAGTCAACCATGACACATTGCAGTCACCAACAGTCAAGTGTAACTATTACTAATATTAAGCTGATTATAGCCAATGTATAAGACTTTTGGATAGCGAAAGTATGTAAGAAATCGTTCAACTAACGCTGCTCAATTTATTTGGAGTAACTGGGTCATTATTTAAATATTTTAAATGTTTGAAGTTGTGTCCGGGACGCTGGAAATGTTTTATTTTTGCATTTTTGAAACCAAAGTCGTTTTATTTTCGATTCTTACAAAGCAATATTATTTTACTCTGCAGATCGGCGGCCGTCATTCTCTCTATAGCATGTACCACATTACCAAAATTTAAAAAAACGAATTTTCAATTCCAAGTACTTGAAATTGAAACGTAGTTACCATATATCAAAAGTAAAAAATTAAAATATTTACGCAAACAATGGGTAAGACAGCTAAGTCTGGTTCAACTAAACTTAATCCCCGGTTCGGATAAAGGGGACAGTTAACTCATTTGTCTTTTAGATTTTCGTTAATTTAATTATGTAAAACTTAAATTGAAATCTTTCCCTTACTTCCTTCCATATTGATTGAAGTTATTTTTTCTAATACTTACAGAAATTTATGTTAGCTAGAAAAAAATCACATTGCAACTGGATACGAGTGTCCATTGGACCCACAATGGCAACGTTGCATTTTTTGGCCAGGGTGAAAAGTTAGCTTATTTAGAAGTGCATTTTGTACAAGTTATTGTTTTGTTTAAAAATTCCATCGCTTGCGTAATATAACGAATAAAAAGAAATGAATCAAAATGTTTAACCCTTATCCGGGCAGTTGTTTTTAGTAACGTAACAGAACCTGAGAGTCCACTGGACTCCTAGGCATTTATATTACATAAAACAGGTACGAAATTTGGTTTTGGTTAATAAATATGATAGTTAATAATAAATAAGTAATACAAACATGTGATATTCAAGTTTATTAATTGGTTTACATTAATCACGAACATTTAAAAAAACAAATCTTATTTATTCTTGTTCGCATTTCGAACAAACTCTTGTAGTTTTACAATGGTCATTACAAACATTTATGTTACACCTATCACAAGTTTGTCTTTGCATTCTAGCTCTTTTTGCAGGACAAATATGACACCTTCTCTTTTTATTTTCTGGAATAGTACGTGGTTCAGTGGCAGTAGATGTTGATGGTACAAATTGTAACATACACGTCTTAGTGGTCTTAGATACACCGTGCAGATTTCGGCGTTGTATCTCAGGCACTACTAAGCTTTCTGCAATATTTATGAGAAACAAACGTCTCTTTTCGTGCTTTTTGTTGTTCCAGGAAGGAAACAATTTTTTCCACAAGACATATGCCGCTACTCCACTCACGTCTAATATATTCATAAAATACGCAAAAGGCCAACGATTCGTTCTACGTTTGCACATGTATTCATGGACCATTTGATCTAAACTGTCTACTCCACATTTAGTTTGATTATATTTGAGGATAATTTCTGGTTTATGTTTATCGGTTTCGCTGACTTCTTCAGAGTGATGCATGGTGGATAATACAATCACACTTTTCTTTGGTTTTGGGACATACGATACTAACGTAGCCTTCTTGGTAAAACCAAATACTGAAGAATTCTCATCGCGACTTTTGTGTGGCTGAAACTCCTTTGGAATGAACCTCTTGTTCTTTCTTACAGTTCCCACCAGCGTAAGTCCATTTGATAGCAAGTTATACGCTAAATCCAAATCCGTGAAATAGTTGTCACAGGTAATGTTTCTTTTTGATCGATAAAAAGGTTCTGCCAGAGTTTCCACAACCTGTCTTCCCAAGTTTTTCGCAACATTGTTGCCTTCTTTTCCAACATATGGAAGTCCATTTAGTGGGTAATAATTTTCTGAATCACAAGCCCACCAGATTTTTAAGCCGTACTTATCCGGCTTGGAAGGCATATACTGTCTGAAAGAGCATCTGCCACGAAATGGCAAAAGTTGTTCGTCGATAGTAATGTTATCCCCAGGTGTATAAAATTTTTTAAAATTAGTATTCACAAGATTCCAAATGTCGCGAACTGGGGCTAGTTTATCTTTTTTTCGCCTTTCAGATCTACTTGTTTTGTCATCAAATCTGATGAAACGTAATAGCAGTTTGAAACGCTTTAGTCCCATTGTTGCCCGAAATATTGGTGGTCCATAAATTCGATTCCAAAGAACATCATAATTTGTATAATTAGATTTTAGATGGCCAGCTGTAATTAGAAGTCCTATAAACGCGTATAACTCAACGGAGTCGCAATTTTTCCACTTTTCAGGCCCTATCACCCGAATCGCCTCTTGGTTGGTATAGTTAACGATTTTGTCGACCATTTGTTTATTTATGTATAACAAAAATGCATCTACAGGTTCCTCGATAAGAACACCTTGTGGAAGACAAACTTTACTCAAAGATCCTTTTATTATGTTATGTGCACGAGCACGTCCAGTTGGAAAAGCACTACGCGACCATTCTGTCCCATCTTTGCCAAAAAACTTTATTGGTTCATCTTGATTATCACTTTCAGTTTCAATATCATTGTTAGCATTATTACTTTCAGAATTATTTGCGCTATTATTTGCGTCTATATCTTCAAATTCACTTTGGGTATCACTAAGTTCACTTGCTACACTGTAATTGTCCACCTCTGAATCTGATTCTGAATCAGTATATTTATCAACATCAACATCGTCTTCATTGTCCGACAAATTGAGTAGAATTTCCTCAAGTTCTTTTTCTGATAACTTTTTATTAGCCATAGTAATTAGCAGTGATACTAATAACTAAAACACAAATTGCAAGATTTACTAAAAAATACTTACTAATAAAAGCTACATACCAAACGAGAACAGATGTAATGTTGCAAAAAACCAAAATTATAAATAAACTTATTTTAATAACAGCACCAACAGAATTAGTGTAAACACAACAACGAGCAAGCACAGACAAAATTAGTCTAAACACAACGCGTCTGGATTACGATAGCACACGTGAACGTCGGTAATTCCCTTACGGTAGACGATTGGAGTCCAATGGACTCCGCGGTTCTGTTACGCTTGCAATTTCAAAAAGTTTTTTTATTTATAACATCGTATTATAATTTCATTAATTATGGTAGAATTGTAATGGCTATACTATAATAAACAAAGTAAAAAATTGGCAGTACACCATCTTATATAGTTTTCACAAAATAAGCTTTCAAATAGTCAAAAGAGTCCATTGAACTCACCTTGCCCGGATAAGGGTTAAACTCATATATTTCGGCTATCGTTAATAATACACAAAAATGTCTAGGGAAAGACTTTTGATAAATTTTGTTTGTTATAAAATGGTGATAGTCAAATTTTAATTTATAAACTACCGTGCGAGATATTCAATGAAACGACTTTTTTTTATGACAGTCGTAGTAGGTGATGACACTGAATTACAATAACGTATTCAATTGGAAGTCAAATTGGCACTGAAGAAATACACAGTATTTTACGATTAGGTCTAGACACAGCGTTACCACATAGAATTTTATAACATTGCCGTACTTTATACTCCAGCGCGCCCGTTTGAGGGTTAAAACAACAGTGGTGGCGAATCAAACACTTTTCGTCCATGAAATGGAAAATCGTTCAAATAGAATATCGTATCTGAAAATCAAATACACTAAAAATTAAACGAATAATAATAAATTTAAAACACAGTTTTTAAAATTGAGTTATTTAATAAGTATTTCTGTTCCATATGAGCGAAAATATTGCTCAGCAAAAAAAATAAATTCTCGGGTTGTTACCACCATTTTGAATCTTTTTGACGTTTCATTCGAATAAATATATTGTTGAGTTTCCATGACAACCGTTTCCTTATAATTATATATTTCACTTGATCCGAAGTAGCACAATTATATTGGCCTAATATTGTTACGCGGGCCCAATATTGGCAACATTCAGCCAATATAGGCTTTTTCTAGTTTTTTAATGAATCACCAATATCAAACAACTCAATGTTAATATGTTATTGGTCCAATATGTTTATATTGTTTGATGATTATTTCCAGTTTATTTTTATTGGCGAGACAAAAACAAAATATATTTACCCTATATTGTCTGGCATTATTAAGCCAATATAGGCCTTTTCAAGTTTTTTAATGAACAACCAATATCGGAAAACTCAATGTTAATATGTTATTGGTCCAATATGTTTATATTGTTATGTAGTAGATTATTAGTTTAAAATTTTAATTTGGCGCTCCAGGATGTAGATGGAGTTAGTGTATAGCGTATGTTAGGTTACCGTTGGCGAAATTTTATTGTAATTGGCAGAATGAGAGTGCGAATAAATGTTGTTACTGTTACCGCTCGTTTTATGTTTGCCCTCTTAGAAAGTTTAGAATAATTTATGTGGATTTATGTGGATTTATGTGAGCCATCACCACAATGTTCAGAAGAGGGATCAGGAACTGATTAAGTGATAAGTTTATAGTGTTGAATTAACAGGTTATTTTATAGTATTTAAACATTCGCACTGTTAACGTAAAACACATTTTTGAAGTTAAGTTTTACCACGTGTTTTCAATTTTAAAAATGAGTGAACACGAAAGCATTATCATGTCGGTTGATGATATAATAGCCAATGCAGTAAAAGCTATGATAGTGAGAATGCTAGAATGAAATCAAAAAAGTGGCGGCTTTTATACCAAATTTCGATGGAAGTCTGAGTCGGACATCAATATGTGGTTTAGTCATATCAATAATGAAAAACACTTATCAAGTGGAAGGAAGATATTAATTACCATGCTCCTAGTTGTTGTTGGAAAACTTTCAGATTAGTCTTGAAGTATTACAGTTATGGCATGAACTTGTCGGTCAAATACAGACTTGTAAGAAAATTATGCCTGGTTTTCTGTAATTTTTTTATATTTTTAGATTGAATAAACCATTTATACAGCCTTATAGGGCTATTATTGGATATTAACATTTCTAAACCATAAAAACATATGAAGGAGATTTATGCATATATAACATTGTAACAATCAGGGTGAATAATATTGGTTGAAAATATTTTTAATTGTGTATAGTATACATTTCACCAATATCGACAAGGTATATAAATCTAATATTATTTAATAATATAGATCCTTTATAAAAAAATGTTATAGGATTATTATTAATTTAAAATATTTCACCAATATTAAAAAATGTTGACATCTCTATATTTTCCCAGTATTGTATGTTAATTTTTAGCCAATGTTGGCCCAATATTTTGTGCTACTGGGGATGCTTTTATATTTTAAATGCTTCTAAATTTCAGTGTCTTTTGTTCTGGCGCACACCATATTTCTTCTTCCTAATCGGTTCCTCTTGTACCTTTTGGTGTAGAGGTATGCTTTTCTATTTCTTTGTTATGTTTCTCCACTTCTGCCTATTGTTAGCTATCTGTGGCACATCTCTCCAGCTGACTCCTTTTTCTTCTAGTCTCTGCCTCACTTCTTTTTCCCATTTTATTCTTGGTCTTCCTCTATTTCTTTTTCCCTCCATCTGCATTTTCCATCCAATTTTGCGTATCTACTTTCTGGCATGCTTAGTAGATGCCCAATTGATTCGTCTTCATCTTTTTCTAAATATCTGTTATTTCTAGATTATTTCGAATTTTATCTTTACTGGCTTTATCCATGAGTACATCCCTCTATTCTTCTTAGAAATCTCATTTCCTGTACCTGTATTCTTTGTTTTTGTTTTTGTGTAAGTGTCCAAGTTTCTGAACTGCACGTGAGAATGGGTACGTACACTGGATTGAAAACTCTCGTCTTCGTTTCTTTTGATATCTCCTTCTTACTTATCAAACATTTACTAGTGGCGTAGTAAAATTTCGTCGCTGCCGCTATTCTGTTATAAAGATCTTCCTCCAAGTTACAATTTTCTGCAATTATTGTTCCTAAATATTTAAAATTCGCTACCTGTTCTATCTTTTTTTGGTCTAGCATAATTGTTACTGGTTCATGCTTTTTCGCTGTAACCATAACCTTTGTCTTTGTTTTATTAATGTTTATATTATATCTACGTAATGTATCAGCCCATACGTCTAGATTGAATTGCAAGTCCTTTTCGCTTTTAGCTAATATCACCAGTTCATCCGCAAAGGCTAATTCTGTTACTTTTGTCTCAGTAATAATGCAAAAATTGAAAATTATAATACTGTGTACAAAAAAACAATTTTAAGTATCTCAATAAAACTATATTAATTTGGTGACGAAAGCAGGTTACGTTATAACTTGAGTTATTAATATTACAAAGTCATTATAAAATAGTTTGTAGCGTTTTAGGCAAATCAACATTTCTTGATTCGTGAAATTCAACCTTTGACGTTTGGTATTTACAAATGGTATAGTTTTATGTTTATTAAAATTTGAAATTTTACGAAACGATACCGAAGCTTAATCATTCATCAAAGGTGCTTGCTGTAATACAAATTTCAGAACAAATAAATGTAGGCCTTGAACCAAATACGCTTCGTTATTGTCGTAAAAACTGGTTTTTAAATGTAAAGTTCGACGGTTACAGATAAGTTCGATAATTTACTTGCTTAAGTTAAACAGGGCTATGGGAAAAAAACAACAGCCAGACGTATTGCAGCCATTATTGGTAGCCACAGTAGCAACAAGTCCAACTAGTATTGAATAACATTGTCGACTTCCGTTTGGGCGATTTAATTCACTTAAATGCTATTACAAAACTCTCAAGTAAATCAATGTCTTTGAATACAAATAATATTTTAAATTAAACGTTTGTTATTTTAGTGTTTTATGGGTATTTAACATTTAAAGTTTAAACATGAAATAAAATTGAGAGTACGTATATCAAAGTTGGTTTCCATGGAGTTACGTAAGTCACACGTGCGTTCGTAGCTACCTATAAAGAGACCGTTAAAGTGCAGACCCGTACCTTACTTACATGAAATGGGTGATTTATGCGATTCAATCTAAGTTTTTACTGTCGCGGCAATTACAAGTCCAAAACGGAGGCAGATCCGATACGTACTGGGGACAATGAAAATACTAAGACTAAGCTGGATTATTGAAAATGAAAATAAAATCTAGTAGGCCGGAAAAACAAAACCACACCCTCATATTATGAAGTTATTTACCTGATTTAATAAATAATCGAGATGTATAATAACTAGTTTATTAATTTCTAAAAATAGAGGATATACAGGGTGGTGCTTTTTTCGATGCTCACCATTGCTATCTTGGAAACGGTAAGAGATACAAGGTCGGTTAAATTAGGGAAAAGTTGCACATTTTTATGGCGATTAAGAATCTGAAAAGAAATCCTGGATATATTTTGATTCGTTTTTGTTTTATTACAAAAAAACTGAAAAATGTGATTTTAGAAAAATATTATTATCTTCCCTACCATTGACGCTATTTCATTTAATCTTGGTATCTTTATGTTTTTGACTATCCTGAGTTTGATGACGTCAACAGAAATTTTCTAAACCTTCTAGATTTCAAGTTGCGATAGTCAACTTTTTTATTTCCTATGGCCGCCATATTGGATTTTCACACCAACAGACAGACGAAAAAATTAGCTTTTCAGATTGGTAACCAACATACCTTTTTTCTTTCAAAAAACTTGTTGATATTTGAAAATTTGTGTAAATAATTCATAAAATCGAGAATGCTCTGAAAAACAATTGAAACTATGAGATAAATAAAAGCTACAGAACATTTTATTGGTCTAGTGATAACGAAATTAAGATTGTTGGAAACATATTTAGAAGATATATTATGCGAATTGCCGTTATTCACAATTCAAAATCATCAGTAGTTTCAGCAAGAAGGAGCTGGTCCTCACAACGCCCGCATTTTAAAAAAAGGATGTTACTTTAGATGTACGCTTTCAAAATTCTTGACTTGGTACGTTTGGTCCTGTTCATTGGCCTCCGCGATCGCTATGTTTAACGCCTATGGATTACTTTTACATTGATGTTGTTTATGCAACCCTAACGGAAAATATTGAACTTCTTCGCCGTAAAATCAAAAATACTTTCGACTCTATTTCGAGAAAAACTATCGTAAAGGCAGTGGACAAAATGAATTTGAGGACTAACCACTACATCATACATAACGGCGCGCACTTTAAACAATTTAAATAATTAATTATCTGCTGTTTTAAACTTATTGTCTTTTCGTTATTTTATTAGACCTATGAAATGTTGTGTCACTTCTATTTATATTATAATTTCAATTGTTTTTCAGAACATTCGCGATTTTATAGGTTATTTATACCAATTTTCAAATTTTAACAAGTTTTTTGAAAGAAAAAAAGTATGTTGGTTACCAATCTGAAAAGCTAATTTTTTTGTCTGTCTGGTGTGAAAATCCAATATGGCGGCCATAAGAAATAAAAAAGTTGACTATCGCAACTTGAAATCTAGAAGGCTTAGAACATTTCTGTTGACGTCATCAAACCCAGGACGGTCAGTAACATAAAGTTACCAAGTTTAAATGAAATAGCGTCAATGGCAGGGAAGATAATAATATTTTTCTGAAATCACATTTTTCAGTTTTTTTGTAATAAGTCAAAAACGAATCAAAATATCCAGAATTTCTTTTCAGATTCTTAATCGCCATAAAAATGTGCAACTTTTCTCTAATTTAACTGACTGTGTATCTCTTACGGTTTCCAAGATAGCAATGGTGAGCATCGAAAAAAGCACCACCCTGTAGTGGAAAAATTAAGTTATACTAAGAGCATTTTTGAATTGTAATTTGAAACGATTTTAAAAGTACTCGTAGTTTAAGCTTAAGTTTTTTTTTTTAATTTATTCATTTATTTCAGCTCCATTAAGTAAGCATTTTAAATGCTTTTTGAAACTTAATTGAAAGCGTCACTTAACATACCTACACAAAATATACAGAGTGAGTCATTAGTGCGGGATCGGTCGATTGTGGCCAAAAGGTTTGAGATAGAAAGTTGATTCAAACGATATTTCATACAGTCTTTTCTTCCGAACACGATAAAAATGTTTTCAAATATACAGGGTGAGTCACCTCTCTGGAACTAATAGCAACTTTTATATTTCAAATACACCATATTTTTTATTTAATATTCTTGGCCGCCTTTATTTTAGCTTTGCATCAATATAAAATACTACAGGTTTTTTATGCGGCGTTGTCAAAAAAAATAATTTCAAAATTTTTCAAGGTTTTAAGTCTTTATTTGAAAAATTCTCCTAAAGTTATTTTTCGAAGTACAGAGTAGTAATTTCGTAAGGACATGCAGAAAACATTGCTCTGTTTACTCGAGATGAAAAAGTTAGAATCACGCATACAGGGTGTCCATGATTTTTAAACGCTTGTAACTCAATTTTTTCAAATGCAAATCCCAGTATTTTCGCATTTCATCAAAGTTGTGTTTGTTGTAAATAATCCATAGTTTTGTGAGGGTAATGCATTAGAAAATGAAAAAAAAATATGTGGGCATAGTATTTGAAAAAACGATTTCTAGTGGTCTGAAGTCGTATTAAAAGTAAATGAAATTTTGGACACCCTGTAAGTAATACATCGATTGGAAAAATTCCAGGTTGAACATCAAGCTTTCTTCTATGCATGGTCTCAATTTAAGCGTTTTTTCTTCAAAAATTGCGGCGGTAGACAATATTAAGCATCACGATGAAAATCGAAAAATTTTCAAAAAAGTCCAAAAATCTAAAAAACGACTGCACCTAGGAATGGGGAATGTTATCAAAAGTCCCTCTAACATGACGTGTTAAATCGAAAAATGCAATAAAAAAAATGGACCATTGTCAACTTCCGGTATTTCGCCATCTTGAATATATTTTCATTAAGCAGATATGCCATTATGGTAATAACCAAAATTTTAGATCAATGCCCTTTTTCATTCATATATTTTTAATGCCCGGTCCCAATCAATCACCCTGTATACGTATATCTTTTATTTGTTTTAAACACTGGTAGAAATGTTTACTGGGAAGAATATAATAATACTAACCAGGGTTGAGCAGATTTAAATCAATTGATTTAAATCACGATTTAAATCATGATTTAAATCAAGTGATTTTTTTAAAAAAATCATTGATTTAAATCAAGTGATTTTTTTTTTTTAAATTATCAATTTAAATCACAGATTATATGAGTAGATACAATATAATATTTATAATAAAACAAAATTGTATTACTATTAGTAATTAAATACACGAAATGGTGAATAAAACATATTGATTCGATCTTGTAAAGTAATATTCATTGTGGAAATGCAATAATTCAAAAAATAAATGACAAGTTTTTGACGTTAGCGAAGTGAACAGTCAGTTTTTTCAATTTCCACGGCACTCTATTGCTTCAATACCGATTTGAAAAAAAATGTTGAATATCTCGAAAAGTATGAGTTTTGGGTATAGGACATACTTAACAAAATATGAAGCTCTTTTAAAGACGAATTTGATGACATAAAAAAATACAGGGGTGCGCATTTGAAAAAATCGAGTTACGAGCTTTTAAAAATCATGGAAGTTGCCACCTATTTATAAACACTCCTGTATGTGTGATTCAAATTTTTTCATATCGAGCGAACAGAGAAATTTTTTCTGCATGTCCATACCAAATTAAAACTCTGTACTTCAAAATAACTTCAGGAGAATTTTTTAAATAAAGACTTAAAACCTTGATTAATTTAGAAAATTAATGTTTTTTTACAACACCGTATAAAAACCTGTAGTATTTTATATTGATGCAAAGCTAAAATTAAGGCGGTCAAAAATATTAAATAAAAAATTGGTTGTTGTATTTGAAATATAAAAGTTGCCATTAGTTCCAGAAAGGTGACTCACCCTGTACATTTGAGAATATTTTAATTGTGTTGTTTAGAAAAAACTGTATAAAATAGCATTTGATTCAACTTCATATCTCAAGCCGTTTAGCCACAATCGACCGATCCTGCACTAATGACTCACCCTGTATATAATTAATTAAACATCACCATTTAGCACTGATTTTTTCAAAATTCTTAATCATTATATTTAATTTTTAATTTTGACAAAAATTCACCAATCAATTAAAAATATAGGTTATTAAATATATTAGCACAAAACAGAAATAGCATGTGAATATGTCACTAAATTCGATAATATGATACATTTGATTTAAATAAAAAAAATCGGATTTAAATCAAATAAATCGATTTTTTTGATTTTTTTAAAAAAATCATGATTTTTATCCACCCTGATACTAACTAAATTAAGTTATTTAAAAAATTTGTAAGTGTACTAAATTGAGTATGCCAAATATTTACAAGAGATGTAATAGAATAAAAGGACCTTAGGATTTTAGGATACAATACATTTACCTGAAAAATATGCACACATTATAAAAATGTTAAAATTTACTGTCAACAACGCTCAGATCGATAATTTTGAACAGGATAATGGTCTATATTTAACTAAAGCACAATTGTTGTAAAGGTAGGATTTCCAATTTATTTCGAAATAACGAAAAAAAAATAAAAAATTGCAAATTTTCTGGTTTAAAACTTGTTTCATGCAGTTGTCTTTAATAAGTACACCTTGGTTGTTATGAAATACTTTAGCAAAGAGGTCGCCTTTACACAGTCAACATCGATTTCCTCTCCGGTCGGTAGTGCTGAAAGATGTCCATAGGTGGCGCAATGCGCAAAGGCGCTTTATCTAAAGAAAATAATTAAACCAACTGTTTATATAAAATTTAAAACGATGTGGAACTGAAAACATTAAATTAAATGCTATACAAGACCAATATTTCAAGGATAAAACACTGATTGGTTTTAACTAAAAAACTCGTTAAAGAAGTTGAACTATTACTTATTTATTGGGTATTTTGATATGTATCCCAGTTTTTAATTTTATAAATATATAAATTATGAAGCAATGACTCACACTGTACATGTAAGAAATTAATGTAAAATAGAAATAAGTGTAACTTACTTAAAGTAAGAACAACATAGTCCAATAAATCATAGTTACCAGGTCAAGATTGAACTTATACTTTTATAAATTATTCTAAAGTAAATTATAGATAATAGAGCACATTCATGTTCCACTTTCTCTTGTTAAACAGGGTTGTTAAGCTTATCACGTCAAATTTTATGTCTATTAATTGTTATCACCAGAGATTTCAGAAGCCTATTTCAGGTTTTGTTTTGCTGTAAAATTTTTGTTTATGAAATCCTTAATATACAATAACTTTTTCTTAATACCTTCTTATTCTACTTTTATCAATTGTTTGATCAGACAATACGGTAACGTTTTTTATATTAACATTATTATTTTTTATGGGCTCCATATTTAATTTTACTATAGTTTATTGATTCTGAAGAAAACATAAATCACAAATGAACACGATGGAAATGAGGTACACAAACAAATTTAAGGAAAAACGATACTGGGAACAAAATAAGGAACACACAAATAAACAATAATGAATTACGATGAAGCTGGATAATAAAAAATTTAAGTGCTATCGTCAAATAACAAGAATGGATCCAACAAGAATAGTGAGGGAGGTAATAGAAACGGGGAAGGAAAGGAAAGAAAAGAAAGACGGCTTTACCAAGAAAAACTTGGGTGGAAGAGATGAAAAAGTGGATTAAGTACAAGCAAATGAAACAATATAACTTAAACAAAAAATCTTGGCACAAAAACAAAAACAAAATGAAGAAGTGAATAAAAAGAACATATAGAACCCAAGCCGATAAGGATATATGGGGAAGAAAAAGAAGAATTTATAAAACAAGTTTGCGTGTTCCTAACTTGGATTAAATCAAATAATAACTACGGCAAAATAACCTTGTTTATTGAACGATGGTACATCATAGAGTGTTTTTTAAAACTATCTTAGGGCGAGGCTGCCTAAACCCTTAGATACTTGAAAACAGAATGTCTGCAGACTTAAAATAACGTAAACAATTAGTTGAAGTGGAGCAGATAATGTTGATACTGAGAACGGTTCCAAGATGTTGATAATATAAGTTAAATATATCACTTGATTGTATCATTCTAGTTACTGTGGCTGATATTATATAAAACAGTTCATAAATAGGTTCTGGGGCCCATAAAGTAGTTAATATTTTTTTGTTTTTAGTCGGTTAATCTTTTTTAGGGGGGTATTGGTGTATTCGGGGTCAGAAATTGCTCTGAGTGGCCCAAGATTTTAAAATTAACTTACATCTCTCTGGTTTAAAAGTACATTTTTTTAGGTGTCTTAGTTGACGTTTACATCTTATACATTACGGGTACGCTCTTGTATTATAAAACTTTTATTTATTTGTGAGTTGTGTACATATTTTGTAGAAATAAAACCTATACAAGATAAAATTAATCATCTACTTTTAAAACACTGCTGAGAGTCGGAGAAATTGGTCAGGCTCCGGGTTTCCCCACCTCTGATCTAGATAATTCGACTTTACTACCATGTATTATTTTATGCAAGTAACTATAAAATTTATCAAATGTAAGCAATAAATTAAAACAATAAAAAATTGAGCTGTAAACTTTAGCTTGAACGCCGACAGATTTCTCGATGGAGGAACTGAAATAGTGTAAAAATCAGGAAAAGAATTTCGTAAATTTTTTTAATAAAAAACCCTGAATCGATTTAACAAAAAATGTACCCATGCACCTTTCTTGAAAATATAAGAAAATGTGAAGTTTTCTTAAGATGATATTGTTTGGATAGGTATGTGAAACGTAGCATTCGGCTGGTTATGATAAGAAACAGAAACGTAAGGAATATATTACAACTAAAAGCTGGAAATAATAAAAGCATGTGAAGAACAATGGGGCGACCATATCATGCAGAGCGAAGGAGAGAAGGATGCCACAAAAAGCTGAACACAAAAAATTAACCTCAAGAAAAAAGAAGCACAAGAAATCCTATGAAAACTGACGACAAAACCGGTTATAGCTAGAGGAGAAGACCTAAATACAAGATCAAAAAAATGAAGGTGAAAAAGATGAGAAAAAAGGAGATGAGAAAAAAAGAAGAAGAAGAGGAAGAAGAGAAGAGGGAAAGAAAAGAGGGAGGAGGAGAAGAGGGGACAAGAGGGAAAAGTATGAGAAAGATGAGGAGGAGGAGGGGGTAGAGGATAAGAGGAGGGCTGATGGGGAGAGGGAGGAGGAGGGGAAGGAGAAGACTAAGAAGAAAATTAAGAAGAAGAAGAAGAACAAGGAGAACAAGAGGAGGAGGAGAAGAAGAAAAAGAAAGCAGTCAAATCTACCTCCAAATATGTGCTAAAGTATACTATTGGAAGATTTTACATTTTACAATAATTTTACTATTGTAAATAATGAGACACTGAAGTTTGTTTGTGTTTAAAATTAAAGTTACTTTATTCCTTATAACTTAAGTTTATTAAAAGTTCATATTTTTTCTAACAATGTTTTGGAACATACATTATAATTAACAGAATAGGTCTGACTATTGGGTACATAAAAACCAGGTGACTAAATACCCAAATTGTGGAAACCTTTGATGTAAGGTAATGGTCTTAATAATTTGCTAATGGAACTATTTTTTTTAATGTTATTGTACGTTTATAGGTCAACTCAATTAAATAAGCACATCTATAATAAATTTTCACGACTTCTATAAAAAAAAACAAATATTTGTCTTTTTACCAGAGAATACTAAAGCCAATTACTTAATTGTTTAAGATACAATCAAAAAGTGTTATGGTTAACATCATTTGAATCATAATCATCATAATTAGTGAACAAAACGAAGGTACTATGTACGTGCGTACGTGTTTTATGATGTGGCAAGCGTTCGTGTCTAATAATAAGTGTTATAACAGAAGTAACGCTTCTACAACATTAAACAAATAGCACTAATTGCTTTTATCATAATATATGGTCATGGTGTTGAATATTACATTACATTTGAATGCAATAAGTATTCTGGATCGTGAACAAATTAAGTCACATATTCGGGATTCTCCGATAATATAGATAATTTCACATCCCTAACATCTCAATGCGAGAATGGTTGGACAATTGTAATCGGAAACACCTCACAATCTGGTCTTTGAGACCAATGAGCAGTTTAATTCTAGCCTAAATTAATAATGTTCAAACTTAGTCTAAGGTTTACCCAATAGAAGTCCTTAGTTTGCTAATATAAATATATGTACACTAATTATTAACGAGCACACTACCCGCACAGTCTCTGCTTTTAAACTTTTGCTTAAACTAACTCAAAAGGTTTAACCTTTTTAAGTCTTGTTACTAATCCTTTAGTGTCCAGGAGCTGGAATGCCTCGACGTTTACATGTTGATGGAGCCTTTCTTTGTGGCTCTTGGCAAACTTCTTTATGGTGTTGGTTACAGTGTCCATGTTGAGGTACCGATTTATGTCACTATTTCTGCAATACCAAGGTGCATCAGCGATGTTCCTTATTGTTTTGTTCTGGAATCTCTGGATGATCTAAATATTATTCTGTTTGGTGTATCCCCATAGCTGTATCCCCATAGCTGTATCCCCATAGCTGTATCCCATAAGTCCATACAGGCTTCAAAATTTGCTTGTATAGCAAAATTTTATCATGAAGGGACAGAGAGGATTTCCTTCCTATTAGCCATTACATTTTTTTAAACATTTGATACCTATTTCTTCATGACAGGAGCCTTCCAACGTAGCTTAGCGTCCAGTTTAATACCTAAGTACTTTGCTGTGTTGGAATATGGAATTTGTTTATTATTTAAGTTGATTGGTGCATGTACAATTCTCTTTTTGGTAAAATTGACATGTACTGACTTAGTTTCGTTTAACTTTATACGCCATATTTTTGTTCAGTTGTTGATCTGATTGGAAGCTGCTTGTAATTTCTCGAATTATTACATATTGTTTCTTCCAACTGCTAAAATAGCCGTGCAGTCGTTAAAGGTCGCTATACTGTTGTTTTCTAACTTTGGAATATCACAAGTATACAATAGGTATAAGAACAAATATTTGCATTTAAAATAAACAATTAAAATAGTTTTGTTTTTGTTTGTTCGATCAGCAAAACACTTATTTAAAATTTTTCAGTTACAGTGAGTGACTTAATTGTTCTGAACCTTTGAAAGTGGTATAACTGTACTTAGCAATTGATTAGTTGTCGTTATTTGTTTTGCTTTGTACTTGTGCTTAATTAGCTTACCATACTCAACATTTCATTTCGTTATTTCAAATGTACTGTTTCTATAATTTACTATTGGCAAAGATGACCTAATGAAAAACCGATATTATGTTCCTGGCTTTGTATAGGTATAGTTTTAAAGCAAAAAAAAAATATTTATTTTGCACGTGCTATCCAATAATTATTTATTTTTAAATAGAATTATGTACTGGTAAATTATTCAATAAAATCTTTGTGTAGAAATATTAAAGTTTAAATCCAGAGAGTCCGTGAATTGTTTGTAGGGAAATAACCTACTTTAAACCAGTTTTTGCCACAAGTAATAAATTTACTAATAATCGACCACTTTAAATAATTTAACGTAGATTACTTAACTCATTACTAACTTTGAGCAGCAATCATTTCAGATTTGTAGCACGGGTATAAATAAATGTAGTGACGAAGTCGATCTTCTGTGTCTTTAATGAGTTGCTATTAAAGCAATTTATTGGATCGGTAACCACAAAAAAAAAATTTTTTTTACTCCCAGCACATGTGCTATCTCTCCGAAGACAATAAACAAATCCTTTGACATTTACAGAATGAAAATGAAATAACAGAAAGATATTTTTATTTGAGGATAACTAATTTAAACATATTTTTACCAATGTCAAAAAAAAAAACTATGAAAAAGTTGTAAGGATTAAAATAAAGGCCTGATGGTATTGTTTTAATTATATTATTTTGGTTCGTTACAATAGCAATTGCTGTCATAATAATTTGTATTTGGCCAATTTAAAAATAAAAATACTTTTTGGACCTTTTTTCTTCATATTATAAATAAAATGGTCTGAATAATAAACACCAATATTTAATAAATTATTTAACTGCTTTATTTTAAAAGTATTGCAAATAAGTTAAAATCTAATTTTTTAACAAGAGAGATTCTTCAGTAATACTAAAAATCAAGGCTGTGATTATTGCATTAAAAACAAGAAATGTTATGCAGAGTTATATGTGCCATTGATGATTTATATAAGAAAAATTAAAAAAAAAGAAAAATAAGAACATAAAGTTCATTTTGGTATCAAGTCAGAGATTAAATCGAAATTTTTTTATGGACCAATGCACGCATCATTTTCAAGTAAAATGGTGCAAAGTTTTTATAAATATCTTGGGCATTGGTATTGGTACATAGATAAATTTAGATTTTATCTCTGACGGTTTCATTGGCAACACGATCGCAATTGCTCGAAAACATTTCCTCGAAAGGAAAATTGCTCGAAATAATAAAAAAATATTACATTTTTATTACTAGTAAAGTTGTTAACATTTGTTTACACTTGGAAAAAATTATTTAAATTTATTTACAAATACATGTACACTTACTCAATATGTTGTTGGAATAAACACTATAAATATTTGAAAATATTATATGCTACATAACTGCTGATTCTGACTATATTGTTGTTATTTTATGTTCAAATATTCATAATGTTTATCTCAACAACAAATAAGAAACCTTCGTAACATGTACCAAATGAGTTTTAAAAGGTTTTACACCATGTTTTTTTTTTTGTTTTCACAGTCTACTATGTTTATCTTAATTTTTTTTTGTAACTTGCGCATTATTGAAAATAACTACATCAACCCTTACATATTTTTCTAAGTGTAAACATAATGTAAACAACTTTTCTAGTAGGGGAGACCGGGGATAAAAGTAACATTTTTTTGTTTTTATTTAATTTCTCATAGATTATTACAAATTTTTTACATCCAAATTGGTTTAATGATAGATTGGACATTTGTCTTGCTTCCAAGATATTTATTTCGTGTGTTTCGTAAAGCAACTGTTATAAATTTTTTTTCTTTAGTAAGACAGCTGTTACTTTCAACCTCAACGTTGGGGATAAAAGTAATAATGATTGGGGTAAGTTGTAACGGCAAAATAATTTACACAGCTCATAAGTAGTGGGTAAATATATTAGTATTCATCAACAAAATTAATATTTTATTCAAAAATACACATTAGCAAAATGAAAAAATAAAAAAAAATATCTTTGGTACAATACAAAATGATAAGTGAACAGTATGGCATACCATTTAAGGGCGGTCCCAAATTTTTAAATTTATACTGGATCATAATAACTGTTTGCTTTATTTTAAAAAAATCTAACCGCCCTTAAACTGACCGTCATTCATTAAATCAGTAAAAGAGGGTCAGGTTAAGTTGGGTTGGTTAAAGCTTTGTTTAGGCTTAAGTTTACTTTAACGGACTTTGTCAGAAATTGATAAACTTATGTGGACTAATAAAACTGGACGTCCTGAGCTCAAATCTGTTAAAATTATTTGGCGCTCTCAATTACTTAGCGTAAAAATTCATTATAAAAGTTCCGTTTGACAGTTAGGTTAGGTTTTTTAATTCGAATTTTCTCATGTTAGGATGGCTAAATTGTCTGTGTAAAGTGTACAAATATGATTATAAGGCATACATGAAACTATATTTGTATTGATTTTGTGTTAAAATAAGCTAAAAATAACGTAAATCTTATAACATACCCAAACTCACAACTGTCATTTTTTGCAGTCTTGAACTACTATTTTCACCTTTCTTGACCTTTCTGAGTCGTGAGGTGGACTCATATAGATCTATAAGGATCAGATCAGTTTCAGTTGGAACTAAAATTTTAATTTTAAGCCACCGTAAATTTATTTTTTTAACAAATAACTTGTAATTTGAGAGTGGTAGTTAACAATGCTGGTTGATTAACCTTATTCGACTCTCTTGAATTTCTTTGAAAAAACACACTCATGAAACGTCATTTTCACAGACGTCATTTAATAAAATGAGGTTAATTAGAACATTACGAAGATTGTGACGCTTTTTGTTTCTTTTCGGTTTTGCTTTCTTATATATTTTTTTTTAACTTATTCTTTCTCGGGCGCCAAATTTGTTGTAGGGGTTGTTTCCTCTATTCCTGTAGCTCTGTTGGAGAATGTAGATTCCAGGGGTCTCTCGTTGA
This sequence comes from Elmis aenea, assembly GCA_947652605.1. NCBI lineage: Eukaryota > Metazoa > Arthropoda > Insecta > Coleoptera > Elmidae > Elmis > Elmis aenea. The sequence continues at coordinate 12,845,225 of OX393582.1, read as the reverse complement.
ATAAAACTTAGACGGTTTAAAATGGTTATCTTTATTTTGGTTTCTTTATTTACATAATATACAATTGGTGTAAAACAAATAATTAATACTCAAAAGATAATTGTAAAGCAGTTATTAATAATGGGGCCAGTATTTGTTTAATACAATTAGGGTGCAAATGAATTTAGGTTCTCATTCTGAGTTTGATTCTGAAGTCCGGACACGGGGTTACGGTATTGGTGAAATAATTAAACAGTTGAAATTCGGACTTGGCTCTTTTAATCGTGTCGCACCTCCGCTTAAAAGAGACCAAGTACGGACTCAGGGTATGCTACGATATAAGTAAAATAATTCAAAGGCGGGAATTCGGACTTAGCTATTTTGGTCGTGTCGCACCTTCGCCCAAACTAGACTAAGTTCAAATACTCGGACTTAGCTCTTTCAATCGTGTCACACCTCCGCTTAAAAGAGACTAAGTACGGACTCAGGGTATGCTACCATATCTGTAAAATAATTTCCAAGACGGGAATTCGGACTTAGCTATTTTGATCGTGTCACACCTCCGCTCAAACTAGTCTAAGTTCAAATACTCGGACTTAGCTCTTTTAATCGTGTCACACCTCCGCTTAAAAGAGACTAAGTACGGACTCAGGGTATGCTTTCATATGTGTAAAATAATTCAAAGACGGGAATTCGGACTTAGCTATTTTGATCGTGTCGCACCTCCGCTCAAAATAGTCTAAGTTCAAATATTCGGACTTAGCTCTTTTAATCGTGTCACACCTCCGCTTAAAAGAGACTAAGTTCGGAGATCGGATCGGGACTTAAAAAACTCTTGGTCGTGTCGCACCACCGCCCAAGAGGTCTAACGGAAGGATTTTATTACCTGGGTTTTACCCGCTCGTCTGTGAAAGAGAGCTCTATGTAATTTGTACCGGCCTTTTATACCCAAAATTTGTGGTGTGGGTAGGAGAGATGGTAACAGAGTAGGAAGATGAAAACTCCCTACTTTGCGGCAGTGACGTCGAAACGTTATAGAAATATTTGTTTGGGGCGGTTTATCGGAATTTTCGTTACAAGATAATCACAATATATTTATGGCGAACGAAATTTGGTGGCCACATTAGTTTAAAAATTAAGTAGTGTACAGCTGCACATCATCTTATTCCAAATTTGTTTTATTGTAGCATTCCCCATTAATCTGCGTTAAAAACAAACTCTAACCAACCTCTAAGCTCACCCTCTGACTGACAAAAGTAAACAGAATGCCGATGGAATAATAAGATCTATAAGGATTAGATTAGTTTCAGTAGAAACTAATATTTCAATTTTAAGCGACCATAATTTTTTTCCATTAACTTTTAATTTGGTAGTGGTAGTTAATAATGCCGGCAGATTAACATTATTTGATTATCACGATAACTAAAGGAAGAGGGTCAGGTTAGAGGTTGGTAACATTTTTTTTTTTAAGATGAATATTGGGGAACGCTAAAATGAAACAATTTACGAATAGGATAACGTGCGCAACACTATTCTATCGACATTCTGTTTATTTTCCTCAGAGGGTCAGGTTAGAGGTCGGTAAACGTTTTTTTTTATAGCTGAATAATGAAGAACGCTAAAATGAAACAGGTTACGAATAAGATGACGTGCGCAACACTATTCCTCCGACATTCTGCTTATTTTCGTCAAAGGGTTAGGTTAAAGGTCGGTAAACGTTTTTTTTTTATAGCTGAATAATGAAGAACGCTAAAATGAAACAAGTTACGAATAAGATGACGTGCGCAACACTATTCCTCCGACATTCTGTTTATTTTCGTCAGAGGGTCAGGTTAGAGGTCGGTAAACGTTTTTTTTTTAAAGCTAAATAATGAAGAACGCTAAAATGAAACAAGTTACGAATAAGATGACGTGCGCAACACTATTCCACCGACATTCTGTTTATTTTCGTCAGAGGGTCAGGTTAGAGGTCGGTAAGAGTTTTTTTTTAAAGATTAATAGTGAACGATAAAATGAAAATGACGTGCGCAATACTATTTCATTGGCATTCTGTTTATTTTCGTCAGAGGGTCAAGTTAGAAGTCGGTAAGAGTTTTTTTCTTGAAGCTAAATAATGGGTAACACTAAAATAAGATGACGTACAGCTGTGCGCAACACTAGTTCATCGGCATTCTGTTTACTGTCATCAGAGGGTCAGGTTAGAGGTCGGTAAGAGTTTTTTTTTTAAAGCTGAATAATGGGAAACGCTAAAATAAGATTACGTGCAGCTGTGCGCAACACCATTCCATCGGCATTGTTTACTTTCATTAGAGGGTCAGGTTAGAGGTCGGTAAGAGTTTTTTTTTAAAGCTAAATAATGGGGAACGCTAAAATAAGATGACGTGCAGCTGTGCGCAACACCAATCCATCGGCATTCTGTTTACTTTCATCAGAGAGTCGGGTTAATCGGTGTTTTTTTTTAAAGCTGAATAATGGGGTACGCTAAAATAAGATGACGTGCAGCTGTGCGCAACACCATTCCATCGGCATTCTGTTTACTTTCATCAGAGGGTCAGGTTAGAGGTCGGTAAGAGTTTTTTTTTAAAGCTGAATAATGGGGAACGCTAATAAAGGATGTGCAGCTGTGCGCAACACCATTCCATCGGCATTCTGTTAACTGATCAGAGGGTCAGGCTAGAGGTCGGTAAAAGTTTTTTCTTTCTAAGCTGAATAATGGGGTGCGCTAAAATAAGAGACGTGCAGCTGTGCGCAACACTATTTCATTGGAATTCTGTTTACTTTCATCAGAGGGTCAGGTTAGAGGTCGGTAAGAGTTTTTTTTAAAGCTGAATAATGGGGAACGCTAAAATAAGATGACGTACAGCTGTGCGCAACACTATTTCATCGGCATTCTGTTTACTGTCATCAGAGGGTCAGGTTAGAGGTCGGTAAGTTTTTTTTTAAAGCTGAATAATGGGGAACGCTAATAAAGGATGTGCAGCTGTGCGCAACACCATTCCATCGGCATTCTGTTAACTGATCAGAGGGTCAGGCTAGAGGTCGGTAAAAGTTTTTTCTTTCTAAGCTGAATAATGGGGTGCGCTAAAATAAGAGACGTGCAGCTGTGCGCAACACTATTTCATTGGAATTCTGTTTACTTTCATCAGAGGGTCAGGTTAGACGTCGGTAAGAGTTTTTTTTAAAGCTGAACAATGGGGAACGCTAAAATAAGATGACGTGCAACCGTGCGCAACACCATTCCATCGGCATTCTGTTAACTGTCATCAGAGGGTCAGGTTAGAGGTCGGTAAAAGTTTTTTTTTTTTAAGCTGAATAATGGGGAACGCTAAAATAAGATGACGTGCAGCTGTGCGCAACACTATTCCATTGGCATTCTGTTTACTTTCTTCAGAGGGTCAGGTTAGAGGTTGGTAAGAGTTTTTTTTTTGAAGCTGAATAATGGGGAACGCTAAAATAAGATGACGTGCCGCTGTGCGCAACACTATTCCATCGGCATTGTGTTTTCTTTCATCAGAGGGTCAGATTATAGGTCGTGTAAGGTGTCGTAGACACGACAGTAGGTAAAATGTACAGAGTATGTGACAAGCAGAATAAAGTTATGTTAAATCACGTTTATGTACTATTTGTTAAAGTAAGATACATAACAATGACGTAAAAAGACGGCATTTCATTAAGAAAAATATACTTTAAACATACTTAAATTTATAAAAATTAGTTAAAGCAGCTTTCGAGAAAAATTTTCAAAACTTTTTAAATAATTTCGTAGTTTTAAATTTTTTCGAAAAGTTATTGAAGGTTTTTTATAGACCTTAGCATAGACTACAATCCTATATGAACAAAATATTTTTATCTATTAAGGTTTGTATGTAATTTAGGATTACCGTTACAGCTTAAACACCTTGTATATTAGTTAATACATATTTAAAAAAATAAAAAAACGCACGCACTTTGTAATATAATCTCTCTATCGACAACTTATGTCAAAAATTTTCAATTTTAACGTCTGGAACATACACACACGCGCGTACATACAGTTGATTATTGCGTAAAAACTGAAGTGATAGATGTTGCTTTAATGAAAGTGATAATCGAATCATACAAGTTAAAAGTTAAAAAAATAAATTTACGGTGGCTTAAAATTAAAATTTTAGTTCCAACTGAAACTGATCTGATCCTTATAGATCTATATGAGTCCACCTTACGACTCAGAAAGGTCAAGAAAGGTGAAAATAGTAGTTCAAGACGGCAAAAAATGACAGTTGTGAGTTTGGGTATGTTATAAGATTTACGTTATTTTTAGCTTATTTTAACACAAAATCAATACAAATATAGTTTCATGTTTGCCTTATAATCATATTTGTACACTTTACACAGACAATTTAGCCATCCTAACATGAGAAAATTCGAATTAAAAAACCTAACCTAACTGTCAAACGGAACTTTTATAATGAATTTTTACGCTAAGTAATTGAGAGCGCCAAATAATTTTAACAGATTTGAGCTCAGGATGTCCAGTTTTATTAGTCCACTTAATTTTATCAATTTCTGACAAAGTCCGTTAAAGTAAACTTGTTCCTTTGTTTATATTAAGTTATAAATATTAAGGTAATAGAATAAAAACAATGGCGGCTGGTAGGAAAACCAAAAGTACCAGATCTTACCAATTTACATAGGTTTTACAATTTAAAATGCTTTTTAAGAAATGATTTAGCTTTACATACATTTCCATCATTAAACCGATATTATATACTGAGTTTTATAATTTAATAATTTGGGACTGCAGTTACCAGGTTTGCCAAGATTATAAGTACCTACCTACATATTTAAAAATGTGAATCAAAAAGATACAACAAACTGGAAAATTATTCCGACAACTCTTGTATATTCTCATCTACGAAGAAAGCCACCAATTATGTGCTAAGAGTGAACATTTGCAAGTGAAAACATTAATTGGGGTTGGTTGTAACACTTTGTTACTTTTGACCCCAAGTGTACACAAAAAAATTTTCAGGGAATCCACAATTAACCACGATTCTAACGTCAAATTGTATTGCATCCACCAATAGCCAACTAAATTTAGAACAAAATAATATAGGTACTTTTTTGTTCCTATTTTAGAGATCGCCTAAAAGTTACTCGACGGATGAGACAACGCAGCAACTTTTAGGCGAAAAATAGTGACTCTGGCTGGCAAAAAGTTAACCTCTATGACAGATGAAAACTAGCAATGTAGGTAGGGAGCTGGATGTAACTTAACATTGCAAAAGCGTTTAGGGCGATATAAAACAAAAATTAAAGAAACTATAGGCACTGTTACAACCTACCCGTGTTACTTTTATCCCCGGTCTCCCCTACATTTAATTATTTTGTATGTATACAAGTTTAATATTTTTTCATTATTTCGAGCAATTGTTATTCAAGCAATTTTTCTTTCGAGGAATTTTCCATTCGAGGAACTTTTTTTCGAGCAATTTTCTTTCGAGCCATTTTCACCAAACCTTAACAAACGTACAGACTGGCAAATTATTATAGATGGCGGGTGGCATGAAAAATAAAATTGGCCTTAGAAGTATTTTTTTAAGGTATTCACTCAATTAAAATATTTTTTTTTAACTTAAAATATAAAGAGTGCTTCATTTGCAGTAACAAAGCTACATAATACCATTTCCAACGAAAACGGAAATGATTCTAGTGTATAAATGTTGAGTTGATAGGGTTTCAAGAATTCATCACGTTTAAAATTTGTTAACAAATAAGTGCTTAAAGCCAAGTATAAGACCTTATTGCACATCATTTAGGATTGAAATGAAATCTAAGCTGTTAAGAAAGAATTACGCTGGTCATCACGGATACTATTTTTAAGGCTAGAAAATACTTTCATTCATACTTTACTATAATAGCTAAATGAATGGTAGTGACCTGCATTATTATGATAATAATATCCAGCTAACCAGTTCCATACACCTTGCTATTACGATATGTATTAGAAACGGAACAATTTCTAATATATAATCCCTTTCTCGCGGACAGCATTCTTGTAATCGAAACCATCACAAATGATATAATCGCGGAGGTACAGCCGACGCTGCCGCATGTATGAATCTTCTTAGGAGCAACTGACCCAGCTACGGACTTGACATACATTTGTTGCCGGTTGAAGATGACCAGTTTAGCTTGCGGTGTTGAGGTAGGCGCACATATACGAACTTCCTTGTGGTTAATAAACTCGTGCAATTTAATATCGGTTTTCAACTAACAAAATGTGCCCCATTTCCAAAGTAAACCGTTGGAAAAATGCTGTCTATTCATTTGTGGACGATAGCGGTCGATCTTTCTTGACGATCAACCATTCGTATCCGCATCATTGTTTCAAGTAACTGTGTAATTAACAAAAAAGGAAGTGTTCATTGACTGGCATTTTATGATGGAAAAGACTAGGTACACGGAAAGTGTGTTTTTCGTCTCGTGTTTTGTTGTGTTGAATCTGGTTTCTTGTTTTCCGCGTTTGGGAAATTTCGATATTTGGGGAGATGCCATTGACAATACTACAACAGTGAGTGACAATAGTGTGTTACCGGAAAATAATGAAACTGTTTTAGATACATCGATTAAAAGGCAACCCAAAGGTTTGTACATTTTAACCTCCATAATCTTTAACCCCAAGTGTGTCTGTCTATTGTTAGAAGGATGTATGTGTAAGAAAGGATGATACAAATTTGAGTTTTAGCAAGTAGATCTCGCTTATTTTTAGTATACACTTGGAAAAGTTGCTAAATATAACGTTGACTTAGCTATAATAATTATAGCTAAGTCAACGCGCAAAGCTGAGGCAGCTAGAACAGTCCTCAACAATGCTGTTAAAGAATCAAAACATAATCCTAACATTCATGTCATTACTTTTGACTTACAACAAGCGCTACCAACGCCCAAACTGACTACAGGTCCTTGCTTTTACAAAAAAAAATTGTGGACTTACAATTTCAGCATTCATTGCTGTAACAAACCTGAAAGAGGATACTTTTTTTATTGGAACGAATCTACCGCAAAAAGAGGATCTGACGAGATTGCTAGTTGTCTGCTCCAGTACTTCGAATTGTTTGATATCAAGGGAGACACTTTGTACGCCGTATCGGACAACTGCTGTGGACAAAACAAAAATTGGACAGTGGTTGCATTTTGGCTTTACATTTTGTCTAAAAGTCGCTTCAAAAAAATAGTACATGTTTTTCCACAGGTCGGCCATACCATGTTACCGAGTGACAGCGACTTTGCTCTTGTAGAGAAGCATTCTAAAAAATGCTCGGCCGTTTATTCTCCACTGGAGTGGGAAAATATTCTCAAAACTGCACAAAAAAATATACCATTCATTGTGACAGCGATGAAGAAAAAAAATTTCTATGCGTTTTCAAATTTAAGACAGTGTTTCAAACAAAATACAAAATCAACTGAAAAAAACAACTTTAGCATTAGTGCAGCGGTTAAATTAGAGTTCTCAGAAGACACACCATTTACCATGTTAGCCTATAGGACCTACAGTGGGTTAGCAACCACAATATCATTAAAAAAAAGAGGCAGACCAAGTGCCACTTGGGATGAAGGATTCAATGTCACTCTAGAACAAAAATATGCAGAAGCTTTACCCATTGAGGAATCAAAGCTGAATCACGTCTTATCCTGCCTACAATGGATTCCCCCTATCCATCATGCCTTCTACTACAATCTTAAGAGATTTAGTTTGTTTTCAATTTTCGTTTTCTATCTTTTGTGAACTGTTTGTTTTTTTTTATGTCACATAGCATAGTTTTTTGTGTTAAGGGTTTCATGTAAATATAACCTGTTAAGTAACATTTTTGAGGGTTTTTTTAACCTAGAAGCGGAGCAAAAAATATTTTTTCATTCATTCCTAAACGTTCCTCTTGAACCATTTCAACTTAATGTAGAAATAAACAATAATAAACCATTTGCACTAAAATTAATTTTTTTGGGGTTCTGTTAGTGCTTTTCCACTCTCCTGTAAAATTTCTTTTTGGTTACTTAACATGTTTTACAGCCGGACGCTTCAATTAAAGAAAAGAAAAAAAAAAAACGTTCAAGGGAACTGAAAAACCAAAAAAATTGTTTTGGAAAATTATCTTTGATTTTTTTACTCGAAATTTATTTAAATTATACAAATATTTTTCAAGATAATTTTTACGTTTTTCTTTTTTTATTAACCCCTTTCTTTCATACAATCTATCCTCTTAAGGACAATAAGTACTTAATGTGTCGACAAGAACATGGAGGTAAAAATTCCAATAAATAATTCCCTATTTATACTAACTTGCGTTACTTAATGACAAAATTTATTAATCACTTAATATCAAATAATATGTCTATTTCATTGTTTGGTAGAAAGTGTTTTACCTCCTGTATATGTTTCCATAAGCCGTTGTCGTTCCATGCACATATGTTTAGTAATTGCATGATTATTTGACTTTATTTGCTAAGGTTCATCATAGTGCCCATTTGTACGATTTAATTGTTTCATAATTTCTTTTAATTCACTAATATCATTTGATTGTTGTGTAGATTGTGTTCTGATGGTTTGATTGTGCTATTTGGGCGCATGTTACAACAGGTATTATGTTTTGTTGACTGTTTAAGTTAGTTTTATTGTCATTGTTGCTACTAAAATGATTATCTTTATTGTTACCTCTGAGTTGGGAGTAGAGTTTCTGCATTTGTTTATGAACTGCACATCCCCTGTAATTGGCAACAGTTGGTAATCACAAATTTTTCCTTTATCGATTTTTTTGTGACGGGTAAGTTAATGAAATGTATAATATAAGAACTTTTCATTGGATATTGCCATTAAACCAATTCCGATTTAAATGAACATGCATTTTTAGTCTGTTGATAGGTTACCATGGTAATGCATACGATATTAACTTCTGAGCTTTCTCCATCATAGAAGTCGCATAATTTTATAAATTCGATGATGAAAACAAAGCAATAGTATACCGGGTGTCACACGTTCATGGTACACCCCCTTTTTTTTCTTTAGTGTTGATTTTAAATAAATGAGATTTTAGACATATGACATGTGCAAAAAACCGGTCTTTTTGAGCCGTTGCACAGTTTGTTTCACTTCCGGTTTCGCCGGAAATGACCCCAACTTTGTTATTTTAAATGAAACACCCTGTATATTTTTACATTTTTGGGAAGAGGAAGTGATTTTTGATACAACTGCCCTATTTTCGTAAATTTTTATAACCTAGAATTTTTTTTAAAACAAAATTTAGTTTTTTATTAAGGGTGCCGTGACCTGCACAAATTGATTTTTATTATGTCAACAATTGTCCAAAATCCGTTTTTGTACATTTTAAGTGACATTTAGTTTACTTTAATCGGCTTTGAAGGTTGAGGAATCGGTTTTTTGACAAAAAGTCAATTTTTTTAAATGGAACCATGCTGGTACTGGCGGTTATTTAAATGGAGCATCTTCTACCGAATCCATCGATACCAATAACTTGTATTTTTATTAAAAATCTACTTCAAAAATTTCAAATTATTGTGAAAATTTATTAAGAGATCCTGTTAATCGCAGTACACTGTGCATAACTACAACAAAACAAATGATCGTTGTTTTATGTTAAACTACTATAGTCATTTAATTAGACAGTCTAAAAATTTTGGTAATCATTTTTACATAATTAGATTACTGCGATTAAGAGGATCTCTTAATAAATTTTCACAATAATTTGAAATTTTTGAAGTAGATTCTTAATAAAAATATAAGTTATTGGTATCGATGGATTCGTTAGAAGATGATCCATTTAAATAACCGCTAGTACCAGCATGGTTCCATTAAAAAAAAAAGACTTTTTGTCAAAAAACCGATTCCTCAACCTTCAAAGCCGATTAAAGTAACCTAAATGTCATTTAAAATTTACAAAAACGGTTTTTGGACAATTATTGACATAATAAAAATGAATTTGTGCAGGGCACGGCACCCTTAATAAAAAACTAAATTTTGTTTTAAAAAAATTTTTAGGTTATAAAAATTAACGAAAATAGTGCAGTTGTATCAAAAATCACTTCCTCTTCCCAAAAATGTAAAAATATACAGGGTGTTCCATTTAAATTAACAAAGTTAGGGTCATTTCCGGCGAAACCGGAAGTGAAACAAATGTGTGCAACGGCTCAAAAAGCCCGGTTATTTGCATATATCATGTGTCTAAAATTTCATTTATTTAAAATCAAAACTAAAGAAGAAAAAGGGGGTGTACCATGAACGTGTGACACCCGGTATTACATAACAAGAGTTGTAAGAAGCATATTACGCACGAGTGGAAAAGTTGCGCACAAAGTTCCACAAGTGCGTAATTGCTTCAAAACTTGTGTTATGTAGCATACTTTTTCTACGATCACATAATACTTACGATTTTAACGGCTTTTTGGCTAATATACACATGTAATTACGTTGTCCTCTCAATTTTGACGTGTCTCCTTTGACATTTCTAGACCAGTGTGCTTTATGCTTAGCGTGGGTAAGGACTCGCTTACTATGCATGCAGCATTTGAGCGTACTTTGATAATTTAAAAAAAAAACTGTGCTTTTTGCTTACCGTGCGTAAAGATACACTTACTATCCATACAGGCTGTACAGTAATAGTTATTTACAATAGTGGTCGTAGAAAAAATAGCACAATCGCACCCCGGCAATAAAAATGACACAAATCAAAAAGTTTATCTGTCTCTGCCTCCAACTTTACTGCAAAGGTGAAAATTGACGATAATTAATAGGTAAAAAAATGGTGATCACTATCTGATGCGTGCTAAAAGGTTGCTTACAAAAGGCTTTAAGAAATTTGAAAAAATGTCCTTCAATAAAATAGCTAGAGATCATTTACTAAAATCTTATTTTTTAGTTTTTCCAGTTTGCAGAAGTACTGTTTAATATTTTTTTAAATTTTCACTGGATTATATATCATTTTTCCAAAATGTGAAACGATTGTTTATCTCTTATAATAAGCTAGATTTCTATGTTGTAACCAGAATTTCAGAAGAATGTGTTTCACAGAAATAAAAAATATTTTTAGTCAAATTTTGTAACAATTTGCTGTTTTCATTCATATACATCCAATGCAAAATCTTATTAAGTTATTTTAGTGTATGCAGAAACAACAAATAAATAAAAAATGCTGTTAAGACTACTAAAATAACTTTTGCTAATGATTATTAAAATCGGAAAAGGCCGAAATATGTTGTAGGTACCTTAATTTTTTTTTTAAATATAAAATTTTTATATTTATTCTTAGAAAAAAACAACTAGTGACGAATCATTACTTGATGAGTGTTTCAATAAGTCTGGGGACAGCGATATGTGGTAAATTTATTGTTTAAAATAAGGAACTTTTTTTTTGTTCTCCAATGTTAGTTACTGTGTCCACCAGATGACTATTTTGAAAAATCTACCTATGCAGAAGTCATACAAAAACATTGCTAAAACTCTGTAATTGTGCGCTTTGGGCTTTCAGGTTAGTACTTGGAGATTAGAGCAGCTATTACAGTTGGTAAAGTCAAAATTATTTACATTAGAACAATATGGAAGTTTGTCATATCACATTTCAGATTAATTGATAAAAAATTAAAAACAGACACTAAACGATTAAATAGCAGTGTTATCATTTCATAAAATCATTCGAGTGTATGTATGGTGCCAAGCTAAAAGAGCTGTTTTATAAATGCTTAGCTATTTTGTATTAAAAAGCAACTACACATAATTTTACAAAAACATCTAACTGAAAATGTTCTTATACTAAAATGTACTTATCAGACAAATTACTTTCTACAAGCGAATATCTCCCAGATTATAAAAAAAAATACGGCACCATATAGTTTACAGCAAAAAATGATGTTGTACTGACAAATTAATAAACATATTTATAAGTTATTGTCGATGCAATGCAAACGTTTTATACTATAGAGCGTTTGCATAGAGTCTATAGGATGAAATGAGAATGTATGACGATAGTTTAAAGAGAAAAACATTTTGGTTTAAATATAGTTAAAGGCTATTAAGATGGACACAATATGTCAAACTAATTAGTGTTTTAATTAAGTTTTTATTTAGTAATTGTTTTTAACTTTACTGGAACAATTAAAAATAAATTAATGGAACTACACAAAGTGTATTATATTATAAATATTAATTAATAGGTATATAATGTTATACAATTTTGACAACATATATGCTGTATTGGGTTAAAAAAATATTTTAAATGCTCAAAATGTGTAAACTAATCAAGAAAATTAATTAATGTAATATAATACTTGCATAAAACTGAAGCAGGTACTTCTTAATCTGATTAAATTAAGCGTAAAATGTATCTTAAGCCAACTATGTAGGATCGGTTATAAATATGCAAATAAAGTACACTTGAAAATGAAAATCAACCACAAAAAATTAATGATGCTATTAAGTTATGTGACAAATAAGTCTTTTTGCCGTAAAAACCGGAATAGTAACCTAAATTCGAACATCGCCAATTAATAACGCGTTAATGTCTGCACCAGCAAGTACCAGAGTAAGCTTGCTAAATCGGCAAATAACGGTAGGTTGGTTACAAAAATTTGCATCGGGGTTACCCGTGTATTCCGCCGTAGTAATCTCCGCATATTTTGGTATATAAAATGCTATATTTTATTTATCTCCAAACGTATAATAAAAACATTTGCTTTTAGGTGCGAGGAACTAAATTATTATAAATCTAAAAAAAAATTTATATATATACAGGGTAATCCTGATTCGAAAGTCAATATGTTAATCTCGTTATCTTAAAAACTACGAAGTCAGGTAAATTGGGGAAAAGTTTTCTGATTTGATGCTTGGTTCAAATCTAATACCCATAAAAATTCTCAAAACATTTTTAGTTTAAAAGTTATTTAGGAAATCTAAAAAAAGCATTTAAACTTTTTAACTATTTACTTTATTTTTTCACCCGGTATATATTTATTTATAAGAAACTAAACACTACAAATTTTATTTTCTGCCATAGACAAAAACAAAATGTTTATTATGCAAGCACTTTTCAATTAAAAGTAAAAAGGGACAAGATGGTCTCAAAAGTTAAAAGACGTCGGTTTAGATTTTTGTAAAAAAAAATAACCAAAAATATTTTAAAACTTAAAAAATTCTGCTTGGAAAAAATTAAATTAAATAGTAAGTTTATTCATTTACAAAATATTTAAAAAGTTGTGTTGCTCAAAATCTTATACGGTAGTATTTTTTTAAGCTTTCAAATAACTAAAATAATAGACGAAAAGTAATCAATAAGATTTTCAAGGCATAAACTATAATGTGACCTAATTTTATTGCAATTGTGAGAAATTTAACGTAAAACTATGATTGAAATAAGTTTTACTTTAATTTATTTTAGCTTTAATTTTAATTAATAATACGGTATGAGATTAACAAGTCAAGTAGCAGTATGCGGGTCTTTTCGAAATGTGATATATTTGTTAAAGATTATATCTACTATTATAACACTTTAACGTTTTTTAACCAGAAGTAAAATAAGTAAGAAATATATTATTCATGGTTGTGTGTTAGGTAGATTGGGGTCCAAGGATAAATACTAAAAAAAAAATCCGTTTGAACTGTTTAAAACGGCTAAAATATAAAATTGTGTTAAACACATTTATGGTAAAAATGTTGTTAAACTAAAAAATAGGTTAATTGGTTCGTCAAATCGAAATTAATTTGTTGCAGTGAAACAGTTGCCCCCTTAAATTTTTACTTCTCTTTAGCTAAATGCTAAATGTCACTTTAATTATTTTAATACATATAAAAATTTGGATCACCTTCAACAAATTAAATACCCATATTTGTGACCTTTTTTTTACATTTGTAAAATGCAATCTATTAAAAAAAACAGCTAATAGAAAACTTTGCATTTTATTGTAAAGGTATTAATGACTTTTGCCTGCTATGACAAATCACTTTAACATTATGGAATGTTTTACACATTGTAAGTTAATTGAGTTAACTTTAATAATAATTGTACTACACAAAAATTATTTTGTTAATACTGAAAAATTAAATTTAAAAAAACAGAAATAGAAATATATCTACGTCATCAAACGATTGCTCCTTCATGATAAATGACTGTAATCACAACAATTAAAAATGTATTAATGAGTTAATAATTAAAATATCATTATCGGATCTTCTTCTGTGCAGCATAGTCAATTTATCATGGATCTAACTACATGCGCTTTGTGCTAATAAACATAAAAAAGAGGATGTTGTAACCATAATAGCGCTAGCGAAAAACTTGACGTGATAATCGATTTATCATAAAGAGCACAACGTCCGTAATGATTATCAATTGCTTCGAACGCTGGCACGTTATGCGTTCAAAGAAAGACGGCGAACCAGCGACAAGTATGGAATTAGTGACGGGATTGTTTTTTCAGAGGCCTAACTGTTTCTAAATAAGTGAGATAGACACCTGAAAAGACAAAAAAACTGTTGTCATATACTGTACAACTGCTCGCTGGTTATTGAGTGACGTCGAATGATCAAAATGTAGGGATTCAGGGCACGAGTTTAAGTCAATCTTGGATCAATTTATTAATTGGAATGAGCGAGTGAACAAACATTCGCAAATTAATTGATTTTATGTGTTAACACGTGTTAATTATTTCTGAGTGACGTTAGAATAATTAATCAGGCATCGAATGATAAATTTTGTTCTGTACATTATCTCCTGACTGAATTTAACATTGGTTAAGATGATGTACAAAAAATTTAAAAATAAGCACACTTAAATACTGCATATTAGACTTAAGGTAAAATTTGTTAAGCTATATTAAGTAATTCGCCTTGTTGCTGTAAGTGTTCGATATAAAATCACTAATCGTTTGTATTTTATTTATTTTTAATTTCAATAACATTAAAAAGAATCAGGAACAATGAATTCAAGAACAATAAAGTTAGATGACTATAATTTTGCTTTACCTTAACGTTATTATAAAGTAAATGTATACCCAGTAACATTTGATGTTTTTGTCTTTTTCAGTTTTAAATTTCTTTCCTGTGCCATTTGAAGAACAATGTTTCTCCAAAGATAAAAGAAGAAATGGTGAGGTTAATAAAAAGTAGAAAGTTAATGAACTCGTGGATTGATTATATTTTATTTTTTTAACAGGTGTCTGTATGAACACGTATGAGTGCCGAATACAAGGTGGAACGTCAAATGGACCTTGTGCATTGGGATTTGGCGTATGTTGCATATGTATGTGAATATTACAATATTTTTACACAAATAATAGTAGTAAGTAACTTAATGCTTTAAATTAAATACTTAAACTTAACGAAAGGTAAAGTTGTTCCGGTAAGTTATTATCAAAACTTAAGAAACAGCCTTATTATCTTTGCACTAGTAGGTACAACTTTGGGCTAAAGTATAAAACTCTGTTTTCAATATTGATAAGTTTATAGAAACATTTGGCACGTAAAATTAATCCATATTTTGGAATGCAAATAATTGTTAAATGTAATTGTTTAAAACTAAAAACAATGTTCAACGCAATTTAATAAATACATTAAGATTTTGATAATATTTGAGGTAGATTGTAGAGTAGAGGGTGGTCCAAATTAGATGGGAATACATGAGTATTTTGCTTAATATTTAAAATAGAAATACTATTAAATTACCAAATATGTGCACTTTTTTGAGACAAACTCAGAACGGTTTTTGAGCAAAAGTGTTTTTTTTTTGTAATATTGATAATGTGTCATATCTCCGTCAATTTTGTAAATATCGAAAACATATATGGAGATTATGTTTATATATTTTTATTTAACATTCGATAGTACTAAAAAATAAATGTTTACGCTCTCCGTTAAAAAGTTATGACACAAACGTACGTTT
Organism: Elmis aenea; assembly: GCA_947652605.1. Lineage (NCBI taxonomy): Eukaryota > Metazoa > Arthropoda > Insecta > Coleoptera > Elmidae > Elmis > Elmis aenea. The sequence goes on along the minus strand of OX393582.1, from coordinate 12,829,326 downwards.
TTAAATGGAAGCTGTAGTTGGCTGTGACCTATTAAAATTTCTTATTTTCTTCTCCTTCCAAATATGCAAGGGTTGATGTAGTATTTTTAATAATACTCAAGCTGAAAGTTTTTTAGATATGTTTTTCAAAAACGCATAGGAGGCTGCGAAAACAAAATAAAAACAAAGTGCAAAACTTTTAAAATTCAAGTGTTACAAGTTAACAGCGATTTTTTAATTTATTGTTCAGAAAAACAATCTAAATATATGAACATATAAGATAAACAGCAATATAGTACATAAATGTTGATTCTGACTATTTTGTTGTCTTAGGTTCAAATATTTGTAATGTTTATCACAACAACAAATTAAAAAACCCTAATTTGTACCATATGAGTAATATGTAATATGTAAAAGGTTTACACCTGTTTTTTTTTTGTTCTCACAGCCTATTTTTTTTTTTGAAAAACAACTAAAATACCTGGTAACTTGTTTATTATTAAAAATAAATACATCAACCCTGACATATTCATAATGAGAAAAAAATAAGGAATTTAAATAGGTCACAGTCAACTACAGCTTCCATTTAAAAACGTAAGTTTGTGTCATAACTTTTTAGCGACGAGCACAAAAAATATTTTTTTTAGTATTATCGAATTTAATATAAAAATAGGCTTTCTAATTTTTTCGATTTCTACAACAATAACGGAGATATGACACATTATAAATATGAGAAAAAAATCCTTTTTTTAATAACTCAAAAACGATAGAATATTTTTGCAAGCGGTTCTATGTTTGTTTTAAAAAACTGCCCATTTTTGGTAATTTAACCGTTTCTCTATCTTGAATATTAAGCGAGATACCTACATCGGTATCCCATCGAATTTGGACCACCCTGTACTTGGTAATTTAATTTTTACGTTCAATAAAATATATGCATTTATAATTTTTTTATGATAATCATTGTGATGCTTCATATTTTAGATTTATTTTGTAAATTTTGTATGAAGGGTTTAAATGACTGCACGGTTTTATTTCTGTTTTACGTGTAACACAAGCATTTGTGAGCCCCTTTCGTTGACTTTTATTACTTTTTAAACTGCTCCTTGACCTGCATAAAGCGCATGACGATAAATGCTTTTTCAATTATACCATAATTTTTAGCATTTTGTTCAACACGGTTTTATCTCTGAACGCAATTGTTTCATGATCATTATTCCGTGTGAATCCCACTAAACTAGTTTATGCATGGCTGATGAGTTTATAAAAACTGCAGGAATTATGTATATTTGGTACAGTAGCAAACATAACTAGTGGACCATGCAATGTTCATTAAATTTTGTGGACGTAATGTAGTTTGCGTGTCTGGTAAATCAGTTATTAATATAAAAACCAAGACATTTAACGTCATAGGCATAACAAAATGATTTCATTCCATGCTGAAACAGTTTAGTAGTGTATTTAATTTTCAAGAGTAATATGGTAACAATTGTTGAGCTCGTTAATGTGTAGAGTTGGAAAAAACGTGGAACTATCTTTTTTCAACTCGAGTCTGGGTCTCGATGGTATTAAAAAATGACACATTCGCAAAACTGGAGCAAAATTGCGAAGTAATTTGGCGACTTAAATATGCTGTGCTATTTAAACAGTATGAAAAATATAAAAATTATTTATTTTTGATTCCGCAAAAAAAAAATTATGGCAAAAGAAAATTTTACAACTGTTATTTAGATTTGTGTGCTAAACTATTAAAATATTTTTGCCAATTTGCAAAACTCTCTACATACGTATATCCGCCATAACGAATTTCACAGGAAACGCGGAAAACCTATACGTTGATTTATAATTAACTATGTATGTTCATAATGCACATTTTACATATTACACATTTATTAACATATTTTTACTTGACATTGTGTTGCAGTTACATCAACATGTGATATGGAAATCTACAATAACATAACGTACTTCGTAAATCCAGATTTTCCAGATGTGTCGAGAGATATTAAGTCATGTGTGGTTACCGTTACCAAAATTGATCCAGAAATTGCCCAACTTCGATTGGATTTCATACATTTTAATTTGGTATGTGTTATCTTGTTTGTTACAAGTTTAATGTTGGATTGCTAACACAGATGAAGAACTAAAATATGTCTTCGCAAAATTTATAAGCGTGTCCCGTCAATGTTTAATTCCAAATGGACTTTTGTCTTTATAGTAAATTATATTCTTGATACAGCAAATGAAATTTTGTGCTAGAGGCCTGTTGAAACATACGAATACAGTAAAAACAAACACTAGGAACAAAAAAATGCTCCTTAAGAGGTTATATTATTATATATTATATTATCGTGTAACCTCTACTACCAGTGGTGTCGGGGCGTCCTTAAGAAGTTATGAACAAAAAAAGTTACAAATAAGATGTTTGGCAATTATATAAACATATTATATTGTACGAATACTTTAAATTTTTGTTTTGTTACCACCGGTATATTTACAAGTTAATATCTACAAGTATATTTTGTATCTTTTCAGCTATCTTAATATTTTAATGCTTGTAATATTAATTTTTTTCGAGAAAAATATTAAATGTATAAGGTTAAAGTAGACCATAAATTCATACATGTGACTAAATGAGAGTTTTTGGTTTTTAAAGCGAAATTAAATAGTTCACTATAATGAACAAAATAATTTGGTGTTATTAATTCATTATTTAAAAAAAAATATCGAATTTACTAAAATGTTAGAAAAGCAACTATTTATTTCGCGTGCCAATAAAATTTTTCTACGGGCCAACTGTGGCACGCGTGCCATAGGTTTGCCACCCCTGGGCTAGACGAATGTAGCATTAGCATACCTTGGGTAATTTTTGCTTATAGATTATTTTTACGTTTGTATGGGACTTATACACCCCCTAGGGTTTAAAACCTTAAATTTCTTATACAGGGTGTTTCTTAAATATTCTTAAATCTTTCTAATATCATTCTCCTACATTTGTCCAAATTTGAGAAATAAAATGAAAACCTTATTTTACCGATCCCCTTTGGGGATGTAACTCCGAAATGAAATAATTTTCTATAAGGAATCACCTCAAGAATTTTTTCGCAATATTTAAGAAACATCCTGTATATAGAAATAGTATACAATTTTCTGCTGTAAGAAAGGAAACACATTCAAAAATTGCAATAATTTATTTTTTTTTGTTTTGTGCCGTAGATTCATCATACCAAATAGTATTCATTCTATTCGGCGACACTAACAATATTGTTTACAGGTTTCAAGCCATTGTGTGACGCACATTATATTTATATACAGTTACCTTTGTTGTAAAAGCGCCGGTTTACATACATGTGTATTGTTATGATGATTGTTATTGACAAGTACTGAACTCTGAACCTAGTACAACTTCAATTATTCAACTTGTATACTATATTTTATATACAATATCAGAATGAATAAACCAATCATTCACTCACTTTTTAAGAATGTTGAATATTTCCGCTTGGTATTTGAGACTCCGCTAAACTTCTTCGTATTGTCACCTATAAATTTGTTCAAATTTGTAGGGACAACCGAATCGACGCACGGGCAGCTGCGAAGAAGATGTATTTACGATGTCAGGAGGAACCGCCAAAGAACTAAGAATGTGTGGATTAAATAGTGGGCAACATGGTTAGTACTAAACAATTATTTATACTGCAAATACATTTACATCTATTTTATAAAATTTACTCTACCATCTAGTAATTTACTTTTAAACGTTTACCTATATCTGAGATATTGCTATGAATTTTTTAAACTGTTTTCTTGTAACTTTAATGGTAGATATTTATTAATTTATAAGCATATTGATGTTTGTAAGTAGGTACAGGGTGTTTCGTAAAAAAAGTAAAAGAATGAGGAGGTGATTCCTTACCGAAAATTAAGGGAGGTCTTTTATACACAATTTTTTCCTTAGACGTCTTCTTTCGGAGTTACACCCCCCCCCCCAAGGGGGGCGGTTGAATTAGGATTTTATTTTATTTCTCAAATTTGGAGATGTTTAGGAGAGTGACATTTGAAAGATGCTTAATCAAAGATTTCCCATAGTAATATTTTCAATCATCTCCCACCTTCACAGGGGGCTGAAAAGTGCCACCCCTGTTGTTTATTTTTAATCAGAACTTTTTGATGGGTTAAAATTTGACAATTTTTTTTTTATTGAAAGCCTGTATTATTTAGAACCTTTTTTTATTTTTTAACTTTTCTCGTAAAACCCATAGTTTTTGAGTAAAAAATAATATGAGTTAACATGCACCATTAAATACTCCAATATAAAACGATTCATTTTGGTGGTTACCATGGTTTGTTTATGTTCATATTGGGCAGAACTGACGGGTCTAATTCATTTTGACGTTTACGCGGCAACAACGCTAAAACGCCTGTCAATTCTACCCAATATGAACATAAACAAACCATGGTAACCACCAAAATGAATCGTTTTGTGTCGAAATATTTAATGGTGCATGTTCACATATTATTTTTTACGAAAAAAACTAAGGAATAACAAAAAATTCTACACAAATCAACCTAAAAAAAAAAAACAACTTAAAATTTCAAAATTTTAACCCGCCAAAATGTTCTGATTGAAAAACCAACAGAGGTCACAGTTTTCAGCCCCCTTTAAAGGTGGGGGACAATATTGAAAATATTACTATGGGAAACCTTTCAATAAGTTTAAAATATCTACTAAATATCGTTCTCCCACATTTATCAAAATTTGGCAAATGAAATAAAAATCTAATTTTACCGCCCCCAACTCTGTAGCTCTGTAACTCTGTAACTCTTTTATATAAAAGACCTTCCTTTAGTTTTTGATAAAAAAACAACTTCTGTTTTCGCATTTTTTACTAAACACCCTGTGTCTGTATATCCATGAAGTTTTTTCAATTTTTTTGCTAAAAATTCTGAAGTTCAAGGAAGGTTGTCCTTTTAAAAATAGATTGTTGCTCCTCTGGAATAATTTATCCAATTAAAGCAAACCTGAAAATTTTATCCGGGACACCCTGTATATTTTTATATACAGATTTTCAGTGACTTTTTTTAAACTTATTTTATTAATGATTTACTCATCGTCGTCGTCTTCTTTTCATGATTTAGACCATCAGGCCTGTTCCTGGTCTATACATGGTTTTCTTGGTCTGCCAACATCACGTCTTCCATATAGTCTATAGGAGAGGGTTTGTTTTGGAAGACGTGTGTCGTTCATCCCCCACATGTGGTGTTTCCATTTATTTCTTTACTTAAATATCTTAGCCTCTAGTGCATTCATTCTTAGTTCTTCTCTTATATTCTGGTGCGATATTTAGTCCATCCTCGTGCAACCCTTAATAGCTGTCAGGAATTTCATTTCAGCGCTTTGTATTCGCGAAAGATTTTTTTGTGTTAAAACCTACGTTTCGGTTATACACAGCAACATAAATTACTTTTATAAACGCAATGAACCTTATGGAAAACTAAATAAGACTTTTACCTCTTTCTTTTTGTTTCAGTTTTCGTCGATGTCGAAGATATCGACGACCCCATTCGAATAATGATGAACTTTAGTAACAAGTTCATACCTCGAATGTGGGAAGTGAGAATGTTACAAATACCTTTCAACGATAGGGCACCATCAGGATGCTTACAGTACCACACTGGAACGAGAGGTTTCATACAAACGATGAATTTCGCCGAAAATGGTCGTCATTTAGCCAACCAAGATTACAACATATGTTTAAGACAAGAGGAGGGAATGTGTTCTATAGCTTACGAGCCTTGTCATGAAAATTCATTTAGGATCGGCCCCGAAAACAGTTACAGTAGTTCTTTGAACAATGGGATTGGAGGTGGTCCAGGAACGGTTGGCTCGGGCACTAATGGAAATGGAGGTGCTCCAGGAACCGGGAGTTCTTCCAACAATGGTAATGGAGGAACACCTGGAATGGGAGATACAGCCAATGATGAAAATGGAGTCGGGGGTGATGGAGATGGAGGCGGACCTGGAGGTGATGGCGATGGAGTAGGTGATCCTGAAGGCGATGGTGATGATGGAGGTGGAGGTGGTGGCGGTGATGGTGGTGGTGGGGATGACGGAGGTGGTCCTGGAGGAGATGGCGATGATGGAGGACAACCAGGGGGTGAAGATGATTTAGCTTCTGATAGTAGTGATATGGTTGAAGATACAGACACAGGATCAGGTGATGGTGGATTTGGAGCAAGAAGCAATGAAGCGTGTACAGACAGAATTTTAATGCCGTGTGACTCTGAGGATTTACTAATGGTAACTTTAAGTTATATTTTGTGTCTTATTTTTGAAAGAAGTAGTTAGTCTTCCATTCTCTTTGTGTACTTTATCAGTTACGGATACTGGCATTATTATCATGTCGGTTCCTTATTGGCGGTATTTCTAAAAAATACCGTAGTCTCAAGTTTTTTAGCCAAGATATTCTGCGTTAATTATAGTCATCAACATAAATCATATTAATGTTTAGGCACTTCGTCGTAAATATAATAAAAAATGTGTTTATCACTTTGCGGTTTCTCGCTGAATAACGGCGTCAGAATTTTATTTAAAAGATCACTTCAAGATGTGTTAATGCACTTATATTTTATGACTAACCTTATTGTTTGCACTTGTGAAGATTGTAAATTGCTAAAATCTAATGACGATGATAAAAGCCACAATGTGTGAATAAATTAGATGAGCTGCGATTTTGTAACTGCACTGGTCTGCCATAAAAAACATTTATGACTGTTTTTAAACAAAATAAACAATGGAAATGGGAAATTACTTGCGTAATTTGCAGTTTTAAGTTGTATCAGGATGTATTGCGACTAAATGTGTAGTAATTTCAAAATAACGTTCTTAGGAGTAATGAGGTTGGCACGGGTCTATGGGACTTTTTAGTTAGGTCGGCACATTGGTATGATGACAAAGCAACATAATACTAATGTAAGTTTGTTATTAAAATGTGCCATTTTAAGAAATAATTAAAAATTTTAAAGGTACATAAATTATTCTCCATTGAAAATAAAACATATTGGAAAAAATAATTAACCATCTTACTATTTTCTCATTATCGGAATTCGGAGGCTATAAGACGTTCAAAAGTCATGTAGTTGTACAAAAATGTTCAGCATTTTGAGTTGATATCAAATTTGTTTAAAAATCCGAATCGTTCCAGAAAAGTAAAAAAGCTAGAATTTTGATTTAGGTATCTTCACATCTCTTTGATTTTTCAAAAGAAATTTACGAAAATTAGTATTAATATGTTTGCTTGATATTGAACGCGAGCATTTATTTTTCGATAAACCCAAGTGTAAAGATTTTGTAGTCCATTTTTCAACTTTTTCATATCCCATGAAATCCATGTTGGATTTTTATATCAATTTTTATGTAAATAAATCCAATGGCTGTTACCGAAATAAACATGACTACTGGTAAAACCATAATCAAAGATGACAATGAAGCCCCTTTTGCCATAATAGGGCATTAATTTAAGATTAAATCCTTAGTTGCTAAAACAATCTTCACGATTACATTTACAAAAATTGTCAGGTGTTTTGTGTCGCATCACCTTTTTGATATCCAAATAGCCGAGCGCGTAAGACTTTTGCATGTAATTTGAATGCCTCAATAATAACGGGCAAGAAATATCTACCAAAATTGTCAGAAGCGACGAAACTTTTTTTTTTCTTCGATGTACCTATCAGTCAAGAGATTTACGAAGATGGGCAATTTCTGACAATACAGAAAAAGAGAATAATGTTTTATACCGATTATATAATATACATTTGCGATATTTTTTACAGTTTAAAACCGTTTGTCCCATCCTAATCTCTATCTTCTTCTGTCGAGCCTATCTTGTTCTTGGAGTCCTCTGTCCTCTATGGCTTCCTCCGCTCCTTTTTTTCATTTTGTTTTGGTCGGCCTTTTTTCCGTCTTACACGTGGTTGCCTTTTCCATATTTGTGCTGGTAATCGATCTTCTGACATGCGTCTTAGATGGCTATAGCATTTTAATCTCTTTGATGTGATTGTATTTATTATAGTAGTACCTACATCCAATTTTTTCCGGATGTCTGTATTGCGCACTCTGTCAATTCTAGTTAGACCTCAGCACTTTTTTCAGTACTCCATTCCAAGAGCTGTAAATTTTACTTTCTTTTCTTTTATCAGTTACCCATAGTATAGCCCCGTATAGGTTTATACTTTCTATAATTGATTTGTATATTTTCCTTTTTGTCGTTTTTGTCACACTCTTGTTCCATGGCAGGAAGTTTAAATTTCTTATAGCAGCTCGTCCAACTCTGTTTAAGATTTCAGTTTTACAGTTTTCACCACTATTAATCATAACCAAGATATTTATATTCATACGTACTCTTGATGATTTGGTTTTCAAGTTGTAAATTGGCGGCAGACCTCCAGTCTCCAGTAACAAGGTATTCTATTTTTTCATTTTGATGTTTAAGCCTCACTTCTAATGTTCCTCGTTTAATTTTCTGAGCATGTATTCTATGTCGTCACTGTCTTCTGCCAATGCTAGTTGTTCATCAGTAAAAAATAACGATTATACATCTTCTTATCCAGCAACTTTAACTCTCCAGTTTTTGGGTTAAAAAAAGAAGATAAACGTGCATCCATCGCATTTACCTGATTCGCAATGTGCAACTTCAAGTTTTTTTTTTGTGCGGTAGCAAGTTCTTGTCCGAGCAGGAGCTTGATCCTGTCGTTCAGGATTATTTTGCGAGTAACCCGAAATAAGATTTGGGAGCCTTTAAGTAGTGGAAAGTAAGAATGGTAGAGTGTATTATTGCCGAAGGAAATTATGTTGAACCTATTTAAAACAAAATCTTAGAAAATACGAACAGTGATATTTATTTTCCATCAATTTAGCTTGTTCCTCATAGGTACAGCACATGTAGTCAAGGATTCAATGGGGTCCTTATTCAATGTTTAGAAAATGTACCAAAATATTTTGAGAACCATCAGTGGGAGAATTTTTAACGACTTATATGTATATTGAAAATATGGTGAAATATAGCCAACAACTTTGTCTTTTCTCAATTTTCCAATTGTTAACAGAACTCTCTTTGATCTTTTCACATCCTTTGTATAATCTTTTCTTTTTTGTTTTGTTTTTTAGCCAGGAGACTTTAGTATGGGTTCCTGTGAAGTATCGCACTGCGGTAGCTCCTTTTGTCCATTAGGAGTAAATCCATGTCGTATAGAGAGCAGCGTGACCCCTTTCATGATTGGTGTTCAGTTTGGCCCTGCAGCTCGCGACGAATCTCCTGAGGATAATTTAGGAATGTGTCTTAGATACGAACAGTTACCCTGTGAAAATTAATCTTAGTGAGACCGACCACATGCGCGCGTATAGTTCAACCAGCAGCGGTCAACAGAATCAGGTCGACTGTTTCAGTTTCATGAATTATTAATGCTGGGCTACAAACAGTCGGCGATTATTTAAGTTGTGAGTGCAAAATGACATTTTAGCAACAGTCGTAAAGTCATAAAAGCTGTGATTGTTTGAGTTATGCTCAATTTGAATTACAGTTACTATTAGGATACTAGCAAAACATGTTGGATGGATTCCTTGTTTAAATCTGTTAAGCTATAATATTAATTAAAAATATACAGTAATATTTCAGTTAAGGTAATTTTGAATCTCGTATTAAAGCGATATAAAAATTGATAACAACATATAGGTTAGCGCGACTTTATAACAACAAGAAAAAAACTTAGTTTAAATGATAAATAAATACGATATATCGATAAATGAGTCGCCTAGATGCAAAACTGACTATCTCCACTTTTATTGGAAATGAGATAATTGAGAAAAACTATAACGACTTGCACAGTTTAGTTAAAATTATTGTTTTTGTTGACAAAATTAAGGAAAAATATTAAGAATAATCCACCGGAACCTCAAAAAACAAACTCAAACCGTTTAAGAGAAAAATGAAAATTAAGCACGCATTTAGCCACTTTTGCAGCTAATTCGGGATTTGCCAGGATTTGAATTAAAAACATGGCGCATTCATTTAATAATATCATAAACCGTTTACTTCATCTGTAGCATTGTTATCGGTAACAGAGTTTATAATGTCTTTATGAAAATTTAATTTATATTCTTCTGACTTTGAGAGCCAATCTTTTCCAAAATGTTTGATTGGTAACTCATTTACATTGTCTTTTTTTTTGTTGCTTGATGGGCCGATTGCCTACTGGTAAAAACTTTGGAGCGATCATCTAAAGGGTTTTTCCCCTTTTACAAATTGATTGAGCCACTGCAGTCATTTTTATAATTCATTTTACCTTTCACAAAAATTTTTCCTCTTTTACTTCTGCTTAGAACAAATCTTTTACAAGAGGATAGCTTAAAAGGCAAACAGCTTGTTGGTTTCATCACATTTTTTATAGCGTTCCTCCAGTCAAATACCGTCCAATCTTCTGCGAGTCTCTTCACAGTACCATGAACTTTTAAAATGTTGATATAGTCTTCTGGATCTATTATGGTATCTTTTTTACGAACCTGTTTCTCTGAGCAAATACGCGATCTGATGGTAGACATGAGTGCCGAGTGACAGGGAAAATTAGCTGTATTGTATTAATTTGTATTGGCGCTTACGAAAACCATTTACAAGCCATTTGCAATCATACATTTGTTCTTATTTTGTCCAGTACACCCGTCGACCATTAAACGAATCTCACTCGTATCATCATCAATTTCAATTTTAATAATGCAGTCATACACTGCTGATACAATTTCATTAGAAGATTTTGAACTTTCGTGTTCAAACCAAGTGTAGATGAAAACATTTTGGGGAGACAATTTGCTTTTTGACGATCTCACAACAACCGTAAAATTTGTAAATATAAAATTGACACTTATAATATGTAATTTGGTCAGGTATTTTTGGGAGCACTAAATTTTTCTGACGAAATGGTGAGTAAATCTTTCCTCTCTTCCTTTAGAAGCCCAAAGAATGCTTTAGCACGGGCTTTCCTTTGGGAACTTTAAACTTACAAATCGCTCTGGATCAATCTTCTTTCAAACACGTGCTTGTACACAACAACTCGAACTTGTTTTAAGCTTAAAATAATTCGTAAAACCTATGAAAATGGATTTAACCGTATTTGTAGCTAAAGATAAATTTTGCCATTGGATATAACCGATTTTGCATCGATATTGATTTGGTCGTTTCTGCTACTATGTAAAATAGGAATTGACCGGTTTTGCATTGGACCTTTGCATTTAAACAGTGTGGAGCACATGTTTTAGTCGGTTTTGAATGTCAGGGTATGTCTATATTCACAGAGAATTCAATTCTCTACAAGATGGCACTGTCAGTTTAATTTGCACCCAAAATGGATAATACCGAGTTTGCATTTAGGCGACTCAAATATCAATATATTTTTGTTATCGATATCAAAATTTCGATATCGCCCACCCCTACTTGTGATTATTGCAAATAAGGAAGTTTTTATTCTTGTTATCATTTTATACTATACTACTTCATGAAATGATTATAAAAAGGTGACTAAAAAACAGCGTTATTATTTAAAAGCCATTTTGCATTGGTGACTATTCGATTTTGATATGCGCGTTTTTTTTTGAGTAAAAAATTGTGTTAACTTTGAAATCGCGTGTTCTTGTTCATCTGTTTGAATTATACTTGTGTTTTAGTTTCGCTCACTTCATTTTATCAGAAAAAATCATTTATATGTTACTTTGGCACGACGTTCTTTCTGTTAAACTGTGGAATTGAAATTTGGTTAAATAGCGTTTCTTAGTTATTTAGTTTTGTTTACTTAAAATAACATTCCATATGATTTATTGTTTTATAAAAGACTGTAATTTTGTTTGGCGAATCTTTTTTTTAAGTTGCAGTGTTATAAATTAATGTAAAATTTAGCGTACTTTCTAAAATTTATAATTTAGATCTGCTTACTTAGGTACTTCACCTAGTCATTAATTTAGTTATTTGTTTTATTTATTACTAACATAAAGAGCAATATTAGGAGATATAATACATGTATTAATTTATTAAATAGTTTTTAATATTGATAATTTGTTTTGCATAACTTATTAAAATAAGATATGTTTAATAATACACTTTTAAGTACAAATAATAACTTAAAGTAAAGTTTTTGTTTAATTTTCTTAATATGGTCATTATCTGATTTTAAAGTGTTTAAGAACGTATCTTTAGTTGTTATCAGTTGTACAGGGTGGACCAAATTCGAATGTTTTACGGGGTATCTCGGTTACCGTAATAGATAGCGAAAATCTGATTTTTTTGAGAAAATAAAGCCTATGCAATCAGATTTTTTCTATCGGATTCCATTTTGGCCTACAGACGAAAAATGAAATTTCATCATTTTTTAAAATTTGCTGTAACTTCTTTATTTATTAAATTAGAACAAAATGTTATATAGGTTTTTTATACAGATTTTTATGCTTAATTTAAAAACAAAATTAATTTTTTCTTAGCCTCCTTGACTTTTGAGATATGTAGTACTTACATTTTTTTAAATGGAACCTAGTTGGCCATGACTTTATGTGAAAGAGTATTTTTTTAGCTTTTCAAAAATATATAGTTTTATATATTTTTTGCAAAAAATAAAGATATGGCCAATTTTGTAAAAATTCGATCATCAAAGTTAGCCATGATTTCGTAAACAAGTGATGTTTGCAATTATTAAACAACTAAACGTCATTGCCAAATAAATTCTGCAGCAACCGCTACGTTTTTATCACTTACAAAGTAATATTCTAACATATTAAACTTTTCAGAGTTCAAATTTAGCCAAGTATACAATACCACAATAAACAGTTATAAAATACAAAATAATACAGGGATTTGCTTTAAAGTTGAAAAATTTACTTCGAAATGACGTTTAGTTGTTTAATAATTCCAAACATCACATATTTACGAAATCATGGCTAACTTTGATTATCGAATTTTTACAAAATTGGCCATATCTTGTCTATTTTTTCCAACAAATATATAAAACTATATATTTTTGAAAAGCTAAAAAATACTCTTTCACATAAAGTCATGGCCAACTAGGGTTTTCACTTAAAAAAATGTTAGTTTACTTCATATCTCGAAAGTCAAGAAGGCTAAGAAAAAATTACTTTTGTTTTTAAATTAAGCATAAAAATCTGTATAAAAAATCTTTATAACATTTTGTCCTAATTTAATAAATAAAGAAGTTACAGCAAATTTTAAAAAATGATGAAATTTCATTTTTCGTCTATAGTGCCAAAATGGAACCCGAGAGAAAAAATCTGCATAAGCGTTATTTTCTCCAAAAAAATAGCCCAAGAGACCGAAATCAGATTTTCGCTATTTATTACGGTAACCGAGAAGGTAATTTATGCTTGTTGGAGACCGGCGTGGCTGTCAGGTATTAACGCTATGTTCTCGTGTTTAAACGCTACGTTCACATGCAAGCGTTTGGGCGTAAAACTCATTATAAAGGTTTTTGCAAACCATTAAAAATTACAATTAAAAATACTTTCACCGACCTTTAACCTCATCCTCGTTCGCTTGGACAAAAATAAAGAGTCAGGTTAAAGGTTGGTTAAGGTTTTCTGTTTTTTAAATGCATAGGATAAATTAAATGTAGGCCATACATGTGTAATGGGTCACAACATTCATAAATGCTTTTACGCACAAACGCTTACAAGTGAACACAGCGTTCATATGACAGCACCGCCGGTCTCCAACAAGCATAAATTACCACCGAGATACCCCGTAAAACATTCGAATTTGGTCCACCCTGTACATACCGAGTTTGGTGGCTGGTTGTGTTAACAACCTAACTTGTAATCGGGAGGTCGTGGGTTCGATCCCAGGGCCGACTGTCATTGTAGAGGTTTCAGGTGGTTTCCTCTATGGTTAAGGCAAATGCTGTGGCAGTACTTCCACCTATCCTTGCCCATCCTTGACTATTTACATCCTTACCCATTATCCTTGTACCTCTTGCGACTGAAGAGGGGGTCAACCCCCCCCCCTATAGCAGTCTGCCGCGCGAGCGGAACACACTCGTGAACCACACAGTTGTATAATTCACATGCTTCAGAATTGCCAACAAAGACAATATTATTTAAGGAAATTTAATGTTTGTTCGTTCAGTAAACATCATCTGTATAAATATTTTGCACTATTTGATCAACCTGGAAGAACCTTTAAGTTTCATGAGCAACAAAAAAATATTGATTAGAAATTTTGCATAAAGATTGTCACGTAACTTAAGAAATAAAATATTTTGTTGAAGAAATAAGTTGTAGCGTAATTACAAACTTTTGGATTGTCATAAACATACTGATGAAAATCCAGCAACTAACAATAATCAAACAAAAATAATACTTTAATTACAAAAATAACACTACAGTGTTTCAGTAACGTTAATAAGTTTTTTTTATCTGTTTTTAAATACAGCCCAAGAAAACCAGTGAATTCTTTGTTTCAGAAAAAAAAAAACTTTGCACAAAGAATCATAAGAACATATGGAAAAATTCTCAAAAGTGTGAAGAAAGAAGTACACAATTGGCTTCTATGCGTGCATTTAAAGACTACAGCTTTGTTACTCGTATCAACGTAGACACGCGAAATTAGAATGGAAAATAAAGATGGAGGAAAAAACAATGGAGAAAAACCAACAATAAACTGGGAAAACAAAGTGAAGCAGAGACTAGAAAAAAACGTAGTCAGCTAGAGAGATGTGCCACAGCTAGCCAACAATAGACAGAGATGAAGAAACATAATCAAGAACTAGGAAAACATACATCGACACCAAAAGGTACTAGAGGAACAGTTTTGTTACTCGGTATGCAAGAGGTACCTACTCACAGAATATTGTCGTTTTCTCTGTTTGTGGGACAGCAGAGATACAGCAAAGCACTATTATACGAAATGCTGGCCATAAAGAAATAAATTTATTTCAGAAAATACTAATATAAAGTTTAGCTTTTTAATTGACCCATAAAATGTTTTCTTGCCACCGATGCATATTAAAGTAGGAGTAGTAGGACTAATGAAAAATTGTGTTAAATCAATGTACAAGGAAGGAGAAGGATTCAAATATCTAAGGAGATTTTTTTCTAATTTTAGTGATGCTTATTTAAAAAAAGAAATTTCTGCTGGCTCTTAGATCAGGAAAAGTTTTGTAGTTAGACTTCCTTCTAAACAACTCATAGCATGACAATCTTTTGTAACCGTAGTAAAAGGTTTCTTGGGAAGCGAAAGGAAAAAAACTACCAGTTTGTAGTAGAAAATGTTTTACAAAATTACAAGAAATTAGGATACAAAATGTCATTGAAGATCCACTTTCTGCATTCTCACCTTGACTTTTTTCCACAGAACTTGGGTGACGAAAGTTATAAGCAAGGAGATAGATTTCATCAAGACATTCTAATTATGAAAGAACTCTACCAGGGGCGCTATTCCCAACTTGCTCGCTTTGAACAGCAGTGCTCATGAAAGCGAGCGTCGTCAATGCGAGTGGAGTGGTCGCTCCTGTATTCTCATCTACCCCTGCCTTTGCAATTCTTCGACGCGAGTGGGTAGATGTTGCAACATTGGAATTTTGCATGGACTGTCACTTTGCCGCCAGTTTTTGAATGTTCTGTGGTTTTTGTTTTGATTGATTATGGGGAAATTAACGGAGCAGCAGAAAGCAGCATTAGTAGAAATTCTTGATAGAATAGTTAATTATTAAGTGGCAAATTTTCACAAAATTTTACATATAACGATGCCCAAAAGCAATGGAGTGTAATTGCTACAAATTTAAATAGTATGTAAAATGTATTGGAATGAGTATCCCTCGAAAGTCTACATTTTTTTCGAAATTCATCGACATTTAATTGTGTAAATGTAGGCTTGCCAGATATCCTGAATGTATAAAAAGAACAATACAAATCAAAAAAGAGAACATTGCGGAATTAACTGAAAAACACATTTATTAAGAAAAAATTTGCACAATTGTAGCAAAAATAGATTATTCTTATATATTATTTCTAATTACACATATATCAGTAAAATTATTTACATATATTCATAAATATAGTACTCCTATAAATCATTGAAAATTAGTTTCTTTGGTTGGAGAAATCACGTCCTAATAAACTAACATACCTAGTATAAAGCAGCCTTCTCCCCAATAAAATCGGTTATTTAGATTCCTTTCCATATTATTAATAAGAAAAAAATATTTATTCATTAAATACCTAAATTTATTAGAATCGATAAAGTTGGTTTCTCCTGTTGTTTGATTATAGGTTAAATAAACGAAAAGTTGCTGGTTTTCAAACAGGTTTATTCGTTGCAAATTTTAAAAAAGATCCGATATGTTTCGCTGATGTTATTTTATCGGCATGCTCAGGGATGTTTTTTAAAAAGTTGAAAAATGTTGAATTATGTTAAAATTGTTGAACATTTGTGTTGTTTTAAAATCAACAGATAATTCAATTTTTTCACAAATGTTCAACAATTTTAACATAATTCAACATTTTTCAACTTTTTAAAAAAACATCCCTGAGGATGCCGATAAAATAACATCGGCGAAACATGTCGGATCTTTTTTAAAATTTGCAACGAATAAACCTGTTTGAAAACCAGCAACTTTTCGTTTATTTAATTTATTAGAATCTTTTGGTTCTTTAAGAAACATTTTTTTCATACATTTATTCCTTTTTAATTAAATTTAATTTTTGAAGTAATAGATGTTAGGATGTTTTTCTGTATTATTTTTAAACTCATCATAAAAATAATTACAAGAAATATTCTTGTAATTGTATGCATTAAGTTTAAGTTCGAATATTAAATGAGCTTCACTAAACATTCTCATTTCAAAAAAGGGTAACCGAAAAAGAGAACAAAAGTGAACATTTTTACATGAAAAAAGAAAAAGAAATATCAGAATTAAAAAAGAGAAAATGTTTCTTTAAAGTGATATTCTGGCAACCCTATGTAAATGAATTTAATAATATTAAATTATAAGGTTCGGCCACATCATTTTAAGCCTGTTCTGTCCTCAATTAAATTGATAAATTTAATATCATCCATAATAAAAGAAAACAACAACTCACAACACACACAAAGGTTACCATTTGAGTGCAAAGCGAACGGTATTTGCCAAGAGGAGTGGGTCTACCCACTCGCGTAGAAGGCGAATGGAGCGCCTGCGAGAGGAGACGTTGGGAATACGATTGTCAGTGGTTTGTGCACCCCTAGCGTTCAACGGTAGCGATATCGCTGAACAGGAGGAGTTGAGAATACCAGCCCAGGATAGACGGGGCCCTACTATGATGGGTGCCTACTGCTGGTTCTTGCAGAAGAAATATATGGCAGCGCATAAAAGAAACAAGAAATAGACACCTATAAAGCAACAATTTTTTTGTATTTTCAATAAAAGTGACCAAGAAATGTAATCATTTTTAAAACGCTGCTCTCTTTTAGCATGGGATGCAAAAAACTTGTACCCATTTTTGTCAGATGTTCAATTTCTTGTGAGATTTAAGTTGTTGATGAACCTGTAAAACCACTAAAACCCTATTTATTTCAGTTCTTTTACTGGGAATTGGGTAACGTAAATCAACAATAAAACAAAATGTTAATATTGTATATACATTTATTATTTCAGTTATTATGCAGCATAACGTTTTAGAATTATTATAATACTAGGCTTAAATTCTGTACTTTTATTTGTCCAAACTCTATATAATAAGGAAGATTCCAACAACATTATTTTACAGTGTATATTAGTGAAATTGATAGTGTTGATGTAATGTGTAATAGAAGTGTAACAAACAGCTGAGTGTAAATTTAAGAAAAATATCTTACAAATGTACAGCATTAGACTACATTAACAATTTACATTAAACAAGTAAATTATATATTGATTAATACTAAATTAATTGTTTCAGCTTATAGTTGATCTTCCAGTATATACTAATAATATGAGTATCACGACTTATCTGTGATTTAAAGCTTGGATAACGTTTCATTTCCATTACATCTGTGTATATTCACTTTTATTGAGGTAAAATAAAACAATTTCATACTGGTTTAAGATTAATGAATTGTTGCAATAAGAGTTTGCAAAATGCTTTTCTAAAATGTGCCCATAATTCGGATTTTGTACAATTGTGTTTTAATAGATTACTCTACCACGAATCATTACAAAATGCTTTTTTAACCAATGCTACTATATAGTTTTTACTTAATGTAATATATCATTAAATTAAAATACATTTTTTAATGCGGTCTAGAGACCTAAACCAGCAAAAAATAAACAACTTTTCTGGAAATTGAGTAGTTGGCAAATTTGCAATTCATAGTTGGTCTTAGTTTTTGTAAGCTACCATTAACTGTATTTGAGTAAAACTTTGTGTTAAAATTGTAACAACAACTTAAACTAAAACATTCTTAATAGTTGCGTATATTTGAAACTTTTGGAAATAGTTTGCGGTATTCTTTCAAAACATCTTCATCAATTTTTGTTACATACCATCTGAAACCCTTTTTATGTAACTTAAATGAAACTTTACACAGCATGAAACATTCAAGTTATTTTACAATCAATAACTTTTAGTATAAACTGGAAAGCATTTACAGTTTTATTAATCATATGTTATGAGATGTAGCAAAATTCGGTTAATATACAATAGCAAAATTATTAAATTATTGTTAACAGTATTAGATATTTAATCTCATTTCGTTAGCGCGGGTCTGGATAGCTTACTAGGCAAATATTTGTGGTACTAAGGGGTTCATTTCAACACGATGAAACCTAGGAAAAAAATGACTCAAAAGGAGATTTTAAACCCAATATTTATTTCCTTATTCGTAATAAGCTACATTTAAAAATTTCTTTTTAAAATTTACCAATAGGCGAATAGGGTAATAAGATATTTAAATAAACTGATAATGTTACATTGTCATTTAATTCTTTTATTTATTCTCTTTTAGTTCATCTTATCATGTGTTAATATTTGAAGCTCCATAACAAGCGACAAAATTGGTTAAAATTACAGCGATATGAAGTGATATGGTTATGTTTTATGATAATTAAAAAAAAAGGGTACAAAATGTACCCTTGCTTTGATTTTAACTTCACGTTATCAAATTAAATTACATTTTTTTCTTCTTTCAAAATACAGTTTAATTTAGCGGTATAGCAGAATCGTAATTTTTAAATTGTAGTTCTTAGGAGACATTGTTATTATTTAAGTTTAAAATAAGTTTTGTTGTTGTCTTAAGGTCTTTGTGTTTTTGAACTTTTTAGCCTTCTAATAGTAATTTTGATTTTATAATATTTTTTCAGTAAGAAAGATAACCCTTTAATGCAGGGGTCCCCAACCTTTTTGTATCCTAGAGCACTTTCTTGACTACCTGTAGAGTGACGGGCACCATTTATTTTTGCAAAAAAAAATTGTAGGTGGACATAGCTAATAATGCACATAATAAACAGAAAAATCACATGAAAAATTGTAAAAATAGATTTTTTTTTAATCCTTCTGTCGTGATCGAACAGATTGAACAGTGGCGGGCTCACGCAAATCGGTCGGCGGGCGCCGTTGTGCCCGCGGGCATAGGGTTGGGGACCCCTGCTTTAATGTCTCATTACATAAAGTGGGTCTCTAAGATGCCCGTAATTATGTTTGTTAAACAATTTCTTATGCTTAAAATGATACTATTAGTTATTACAGTAAAGGTTATTTTTGTACCTGTTGCCGCGAAAACCCAATAAATCGCTATAAAAGGTCAGACTAACAAAGTCTTTAAGTATCATGAATTAATTTGTTCCTTATCATTTTACAAAAATCAGGAAATTTGTTTGTTATTTTAACATCTATAATTTTTTTATTAATACTAAAAATCGAATATCCACTTAACAACGATTAAAAAAATCAAATTTTTGTTCTTATTGAAAGAAAAGACTTAGTTTTTAAGCCGTTAAAGAATAATATTCTTTATTTCTTAGCTTTCAGTTATACTTTTGAACTACTTCAACAACAAATGACCAAATATGTCAAGCACCAATATTCAGCTTTTTCGAAAATTTTTGTAAATCAAGATGTTATATTCAAAATCAAAAGCGTTTTACATTTTTTTTGTTACATTGATCGACTTATCCGTAAACGTAAATAAATCTTTGCTCTAAAGAAACGCAATACACATATAAATGTTTCTCTTTACTGGACTTTTTAACCATTAGCGTAAGTAAGTTTTACCCCATGGGGTGTAGTTTCTTAGATATAAAGATAAATTACTGCAGTGTATTAGTTGTAATTGGTTAATTAAGAAACTTAATCAAGTGCATACTAGACTCCCTGTTGTCCGAAGGCAGTGTAATTAGAGTCTTTAATCATTTCTACTTGAACCAAATAGCCCAATATCTGCTGAAGTGGATAATTAGTAGAATAAATAAAAATTTGATCAGCAACATTATGCAGTTTCACAAAATAAGATACCCAAACGAAAATTAAAAGGATATTAGATTAATGTACCTACTGGGTTGTTCAAGTTTTTTGAGTATTTCAGTTAAAACAGTATGTATGTAGTTAGCGAAAATTATTTTAAGGGATACTTTTTAAAGATAAATACAACTTTTACCAAATTAGTATGTCCCTATTTTTGTTATCGACATTAAAACAACTATTTAGAATTTTAAAAGTGGACCCAAAGACGTATTTTTGGCTGCTAGTTTTTATTGAAATTTGTTATTTCTTGTGACGATCTTAACTTGTCAAATAAGATTACATTTTTTATGTACCCTTAGTAAATCATAACTTATGGAATAAGACATTATTTAGCCTTTGAGAAAATGTATAATTTAGTATATACAGGGTGTCCCCGTTATCACCGCGAATATTTTAAGTGGTGATAGAGGACCTTTTTCTAAGAAAAAATTTCAAGTACAATTTTTTTCTAAAATCAAATGCTAAGCAGTTATCAACACTTACTTCATTTTTTTACACTTCTGCATTTATAAGACTCTGTAGCCAAAAATATCAATTTTGTCGTAAAATACCTTAGAGCTTTTTAATAGAGCATAAAATTCTCTACAAAATTAGTTCTATTAATTTTTTGTCTACAGGCAATGGTTTGAGAGTTATAAAGCAGTTTGTACAAAAAAATGTAAAAAATTTACAAAACTTAATTGTTTCTTAGACTTTGCAACCGCTGTATCTTTAAAACGAAAGGTTGTACAAAAAAACCGACGGCGCATTCCGGATAGCAAATTTTATGGGCTACAACTTTGATCAAGTGAAATTTTTAGAAAATCAAACCAATTTTCCGGAAAAGCTAACAATAAGGAACAGAGTGCAAAAACAAAATTTCCTACAAATATTGTTTTGTATTTAAAAATGCTTTTAAACAGAGAACGATTACGTAATTGAAAATGATAAAAGATGGAAGTCATTTTGAACACTTATTGACGTAATTTTGTGGTTACATGTAAATTTTATTGAGTTAAGATGGATTTGCATTGTTTTGCATTTTATCGTTTTCAAAACAAAAAAAAACGGGAAATTATAATATTTTGTATTTAAAAATGCCATAGCATCGGTACCATTCATAAAATTATGTATCTCATCAGTTTTAAAGCTTTTTATGAAGTTTGAAATTATTCAGAAAACCACCCCTTATTTTTTAAGGAGCTAACGAACAAATTTAACAAAAAATTGTAAAATTGCATGTAAATAAGTTATTTAAATTTATAAAAACGACGCATCTTTTAACGAAACGTCGTAGAGCAAAACGGATGTCTATTGCGGATAAGGCATTTAACGGACTACAACTTCGGTAAATATGTTGTTCAATAAAACTAAACATATGTTTTTAATAGTGAAAAAAGTGGAAAAAAAAACGATAAAATTCAAAACAATGCAAATCTACCTGGAGGCAATAAAATTAATATGTAACCACAAAGTTACTTCAATAAATGTTCAAAATGATCTCCATCATTTTCAGTTCATAATCGCACTCTCTTTAAAAGCATTATTTTAAATACAAAACATAATTTCTCGACATTTTTTTTACACTCTGTTCCTTATTTTTAGCTTTTCCGGAAAATCGGTTTGATTTTCCAAAAATTTCACTTAACCAAAGTTGTAGCCCATAAAATTTTCTATCCGGAATAGGTGGTTGGTTTTTTTGTACAACCTTTCGTTTTAAAGATACAGCGGTTGCAAAGTCTAAAGAACAATTAAATTTTGTAAATTTTTTACATTTTTTTGTGCAAACTGCTTTATAACTTTTAAACCATTGCCTGTAGACAAAAAATAATTTTTATTAATTTTGTAGAGAATTTCTTGTTCTATTAAAAAGCTGCAAGGTATTTTACGATAAAATTAATATTTTCGGCGACAGTGTCTTTTAAATGCAGAAGTGTAAAAAAATGAAGTAAGTGTTGATAACTGCTTAGCATTTGATTTTAGAAAAAAATTGTACTTGAAATTTTTTCTTAGAAAAAGGTCCTCTATCACCACTTAAAATATTCGCGGTGATAACGGGGACACCCTGTATATCCTTCTTTCAATTTCATATAAGCTTCTAGTTTGTTGTCCTTCGCGTTTTTACGGTGTTATTGCTGATGTTGATAACTAGCTTAAAAATATGTATTACAAAAAGTAAAGTGGATATGACTGAAAATTTAATTTATTGTTTTTTTATTTATTCGAATGGTTTTCAATTTATGGCATATTACAGCCACAAATTTTTCGACATTTTGTGTTAAAAACTGAAAAAAGAAATATATTCTTATTAAAATTTAAAAAAAAAAAAACTTTAATGAAGGTATGCATGACTTACTACATTATGTTCCATAAAAAATTACAGGTTAGCTTCATATTAAAAAAGCTAAAATTTTGCAATATATCAAAATAATCGATCCAATTCTGCTTAAAAATAACAACCAAAAACGATCATAACATTTTGTTTTGCAAAATAATGCCACCAACTTTTAAATTCATGAGAATCACAAATTTAGTTTTAAGCGGTAAAACCAAAATTGCTACTATTATTTTGAAAATAGAGAAGTATTTAACTCAGTAAAGTAGCCCTTAACCC
Source organism: Elmis aenea (assembly GCA_947652605.1). Taxonomy (NCBI): domain Eukaryota; kingdom Metazoa; phylum Arthropoda; class Insecta; order Coleoptera; family Elmidae; genus Elmis; species Elmis aenea. The sequence goes on along the minus strand of OX393582.1, from coordinate 12,806,233 downwards.
ACAAATCAAATTTCACCAACTGTTGCAGTTAATAGTTACCGAAAAACCTTACAAATACTTTAAATATGAACAACGCTGAATATAAATATACTTTGTACGCCTTGGAAAAATTAAATTTCCAAGATAACTCAGACTCTCCTGTAATATTATTTAAATTAGAGAAGCTTCACACAAAATCTGCCTAGTTCGTCAACATTTGTCAATCCAAGACCTGCACGCTAATGTTGTCAATAAAACTAGCAGTAACAAACAATATTGCAATACATATATAACATTACAATTAAAATTTTTAGTAACAGCGAATGTTTATATCTGTAATAAATCTCAAAATTCTTATAGTTCCTACCTATATATTATCACATACATGGTTGTATAATACAGTTGGTCCAAAACTAATAACTAGTTTACAAACTAAACAACAAATGAATCGGAACAACTTTTCATTTTCAATACGCCCAGTATTGAGTATAAGTATCAATAAAGAACAACAACTACGTCTCTTTACAAAATAGCACTCCATGGCTAAATATTATTAAGTTCTCTTACTCCATAATGTTAAAACAGATGCATTCAACTTTTTACAGCCACTTTGCAATCCTTTCTAAATAAGTGTCGTATGTGAATGATTAGTTCACACATTTTGAAACAATTGCATTGAAATTTTCTTTAAAAATGTCCTAAAGAAAGTGTAAATATATTTAATACATGTACAAACTCATAAATAAGTAAAGCTTTATGGAGAAATAACAAACTTTCAACAGAGTACAAATGTTATCAAACATTATTTCGTTTACAATTTTACTTACTGTTGATTTATCTTTGTAGAAAACTTGTAAGTTGTCTCAGAAGTTTTAGTTTGGATTTCGCTTTAAAATTTAAAACTTTTGTCTCCAATTAACTTAAATGTTTTATAAATTTAAAAAATGCAAAGAATAACATTTATATTTAACTACTGCGAACACACGCGAAGAGCACTTCAAACAGTTTAAATGTTTAACACGTGTGATATAGGTACTTCAATAAAATAACACTAGCTTAAATGTTTTTTAAAAGTTTATGAAATGTAAATTGATCTTACAAAAAATTTGATCCTTTTCAATTTGGTAAAAATTTAGCGTAATTTTATAGTACTGTATCAACTTTACAACGGTGATAAATACTATTTTTAATTTTGAGCCTGATGCACAGTTAACTTAGATAATTAGGTTTGTTCCAGCAGTGCATTTTGAACTAATTCATGAACTGATACATGAATTGGTTTATACACATGCGTCAACTATGGATTCATAAATTTATTAAATCAAGTTAGCCACTGCCGAAACGCTTTAAAAACTTGCCTAACTGTAAATGACATATGTGAGTGTGAAAACTAAGGGCTAGTTCTTGCCTTCGTTCATGTACTGTCTTTTTCGTTCACAAACTAATTTGTAATTTACCTGAAAACTGCTGGAACAGCCGACTAATTGTCCGATGTACTATCAGAGACTGTGTTGGAACGCGATATCAATACTGCGCATAGCTGATCGTTCATCGGATTGCTGGAACAAACCTTTTATAGGCGTGTTTATGGTCTTGTAATATTGGTAAAACCAACAAATTTGAACTATACAAAGTTGGAATGTTTTTAAAAACCACCAAATTCTAAAGCGAAATTCAACTCCAAATAACAATCCTATAATACGAGTATATGAGTAAATGGTACCAACTTTTATTAAATATATTTGCGCACTGTGAGATTCCTTACACTCTGCGCAGGTTCTTCACATCAAAATTCAGTTAACGCATTGCACAAAATAAAACATGAACGTGTGCATGTTTTGGTCCCCAAAAATATTTTCAATAACTCACCAGAAAATGTAATGCAAGAAATCTTACAGTTAGGGCATGTTTGTAAAAAAAAAACTACCACCTTCGGTTACATTTGAAATGCTGAGATGTTGAGTACAGAAGCAATGGTTGACTTTTTACGATCGATGTGTGCTGTGCTGTGTGATATAGTGAAAAATACATATCTAAGTGCGTCTACATTAGGAGAGTACAATAAAGCGTTGCGAATACTATAAAGTGTTTAAAATTTTATATTATGTAATCAAATGTGTGTTCACCACAGTATAAAAACCAAAAAAACGTGTAAATATATTGTAATTTCGTCGATTTATAGTCAAATAATGGAACAGTTTCGACGTTCAAAATAACGTTTACGATATAAAGCAGTTTATTTATTATTTGAGTTGTCTGATCAGTCCTGGTTTCGATATTAATACAGAAGTTGCTTATTTCTTGTTTATTAAATGGAGCGAAAATCCATCGCTATACACATAACATGCGGAATCGTTCAAACTTTGCTGAAATAATTGCATTTTTACGCTTCAACTTTTCTAGTAGTGATCTTATGTCCCAATATAGCGAAATTTGCTATAATATTGCTCTGAACGCTCTTATTATTTTCAAGTATAACACGAAAACAAAGGAAAACACATCTAGTTAGTTATCGAGTGAATCTAGTTAGGTTCATGTCCTTGTTGTCTTTGTCATTTTGATTTGATACTGTATTTATGGAAGGGGAGACCGGAGTTGAAAGTAAAATTTTGTTGTTTTTATTTAATTTCTCATAAAGTATAACCAGTTTTTTACATCCAAATTGATTTCATGATAGATTGGACATTTTTCTTCCTTCCAAGATATTTATTTCATATGTTTCGTAAGATCGTAAGGCATACGTGGGTATTTTTGTTCCTGTAGTAAGACAGCTGTTACTTCCAATCTCAACGTTGGGGCTAAAAGTAACAATGATCGGGGTAAGTTGTAACGGCAAAATAATTTACACAGCTCATAAGGCAAAACAACTACCCGCGCTATTTATATGGCAATCCGAAATGTACTTCAATCCCTCAATAAAGACAAACACACCATGGTCATGTGTGTTGATCTCTCAAAAGCTTTCGATAGTGTTGACCACGAGATACTGCTAACAAAATTAGAACACTATGGTATACGAGGGACCGCCCATAACCTTATAAAATCTTATCTTTCGGAAAGAAACCAATATGTTGCCGGAAAAGACTCGTCAGGTAAAATTCTAAAATACTGTACACAAATGATCTTCCAGTTTTTGCCAAAACTTCCCTTATACAATTTGCCGATGACACATCTGCTATTATTAGTGACTCGGATTCAAAAAATTCTGAACAAAAACTTTGACTGCTTAGGCCAACTCCAACTTTGGTTCACATTAAACAATCTAACCTTAAATGTCAATAAAACTCAAGTAATAAAATTTTCACAAAGTAAATTAACCTCCGACCTAAAACTTAAAAACAATTCCACAACTATAAATGTTGTTAATAACATATCATTTCTTGGTTTAGGTATTGACTCTAGACTGGACTGGTCATACCACATCGAACGCCTGTCACAAAGCCTGTCACGGTATCCTTTCGCACTAAAAAACCTAAAAAAATTAGTCAGTACAAACGCGGCCAAAACTGCATATCATGCGTATGTTGAATCTAGGTTACGCTATGCTATAATTTTTTGGGGAAACGCTAGTGACTCTGCACGCCTTTTTATTATACAAAAGCGATGTATAAGAACTATTTTTGGTCTAAACTACCGAGATCATTGTAAAGAGACTTTTCGTGACAAAGAAATATTAACTTTTTACGGCCTATTCATTCTCGAAGCCATCCTTTTCGTAAGAAATAATTTTGATCTGTTTGAAGTGAATATAAGAAACCATGCAGCCAATACACGACATAAAAAAAATCTTAAGCCCGATTGCTTCAAATATACTTATCTTCAAAAAAATGTTGCCTCTATAATTATTGCAATATATAACAAATTTAATACATCACCTGAGAGTATAAAAAATCTACGCACTCCCGACTTGAAGAAAAGATTAAGAAATGTCCTAATTTCCAAAGCTTACTATGGAGTTAGTGAATACCTTAATGACGATTACTTTAAAAACTCCTTTAAGTAATTATAATTGTGTTGTATATATTCGTATATATGTGTATTTTTATATCATTACTGTGACATGTTCTACGCCTTTTTGGATTTTTCAGAACAAATAAAGACTACTACTACTACTACTACTACTAAGTAGTGGGTAAATATATTAGTATTCATCAACAAAATTAATATTTGATTCCAAAATACACATTAGCAGAGTGAAAAAATTTGAAAAAATTCTTTGTTACAATAGAAAATGATAATTGAACATTATTAATATTCAAAAATGTGGAACAAAAAGATACAACAAATTGAAAAATCAGTCCGACTAGTTTTATATGTTCTCATCTTAAATCTACGAAGAAAACCACTAATTATGTGCAAAGAGTGAACATTTGCAAGTGTAAACATTGATTGGGGTTGGTTGTAACACTGTTACTTTTGACCCCAAGTGTACTCAAAACAAATTGGAGGAAATCCACAATTAACCACGATTCTAAAGTCAAATTATATTGCATCCACCAATAGCCAACAAAATTTAGAACATAATTAACTAGCTACTCTTTTAGAGATTCTCTAAAAGCTCCACGACCGGTGACACAACGCATAAACTTTTAGGCGGAAAATAGTGACTCTGGCTGGAAAAAACTTAACCTCTATGACAGATGAAAACTAGCAATGTAGGTAGGGAGGTGGATGTAAATGAACATTGCACAAGCGCTTAGGGCGACATAACAAAAATTAAAGAAACTTTAGGCACTGTTACAACCTACCCGTGTTACTTTCATCCCCTGTCTTCCTTAAATGTAAAAGTATCTATAAATTATGAAAATAGTTATTGCTAACACATAAAACGACAATGGTTTGTTTTTGTTTATTTTAGATTAATTTGTCACAAGACTAATCGTTGATCCGAGGAGCAAGGCCTCATGTTGGAACGAATTTTGTCGATTGTGATTTTTCATTCTCCAGGAAAATATTTTTTGACGTACAATCAAATATCACACTTTCCTTTTGAAATAAAATGTGTGAAGAAAGAAAAATCTTACTGTCATAGACCAAATATTAAGGCCGCGTTGCTGAACTAATAACTTGCATGATAGCCACTAAAGTTTAGTGACTAAACCATGGTAATTTTTGCTCTTCAAAACTTAATTTTATGACAAATAATAATTTTGCTTTAATATACAGAGTGGTCCACATAGAAGGGCCACTAGTGGGATCTCGTAAACAGTAAGAGCTACAAAGAAGTTTAAATTAGACAAATTGTTCCCCGTTTTGAAAACTATTTAGTGATGCTTTAATTTTTTTTTAAAGTTCTATGGCACGCTAGATAATGAATATAAGTAAAGCTGGGTATTTTTAAAAATCGTTAATAACTCGCTTACACTTGTTGGTACAAAAATATTTTTGGGGAAAAAGTTGTAAATTTTTTTACGCGAACTTGCTTAGATGTAGCAGTAATTTTTACAAAATAATAATCATTTATTTTTTGTGTGGTAATTTTTAAAAAACACTGATGAAAAATTACAAAGTTTGTTAATGAATTTTGCTAAATATAACCTTTATTCGCAACGCTGAGAAAGGAACTGATCCAAAAACAGCAAAAGCCAAGTCAAAGATGAGCAGGGGCTGTGAAAAAGAGTAGCAAAAACAGTTACTAGTAAAGTTGGAGCAGTGTTTCAAAAATTTAAATTTCTGCAAATTTTATCATCGCCGTAACAACAATAAAAATTCTCAACGTTTTCCAATTAGGCAAAGATAATATCTTAAAACAACGAAAGAGTATATTAGCTGTAAAACAAAAGTTTGGAACTTTTAAATTCCCTGTTATGCTAAAATACAATTTTTTTAGGTTTGTTGTTACGTAAATATCTTGTCAGTGTTTCGCAATGTTTTCCTCTGTTTACTAGGTTCTCAAACTTATTTTAAGAAAAAATAAGCAACTTTAAGCCACATCAAAGACCTTAAAAAAAGTTGTGACACCAGTTTTCGTCTGGAAATTGATGTGTTCAGGACAGTGAACAATTAACTTTAATATCAATCGAGACTTGTGCATGGTTTAACTTTTTGGGTTTATCGATCGAACTTTGTTTTAATAGCCTTATAGGTAACTCTTATTAAACATGGGATCGGCGGACTTCAAATAGTTTCCTCAAACAATTGCCGATGAAAGTTGGAAAGTTACAGAAATTTCTGGAACATTTCAATGGCAAATGGAAATTCTATATTGTTACCAGCAAAGCTTATTCTACACTAACCGGATCGTAGCATTGAATTAATCGGCTCGAGTTTAGGGCGATATTTCAATAACTGCTTAATAATTAGACCAAAAAACTATTTTCATTTAAAATTTAAATCATCCGAGCATTTTTTTGTCATTTTTGATTTTCTTTGTGGTGTTTTTTTGGTTTAAATACTATCTAGAACACACTGATATACTCGTGTTTATAAACTACACTTCACGGTTGATTGAAGGATTAAATATTATGTCGAAACACACTAAGACTAATTAGAATAATTATAGGCAGAATTCGCACCCGCTGAAATACTACGGCAACTGCGAACCCATCTGTAAATTATCGTACTTACAGGTTATTAAAACAATACATTAGTTACTAAGTTGGTGCTGGTGCTTATAAGCAGACGTTGGTAAAGTACTTACATCATAACATTATCGCAGATTTGAAATTAAATAATACGCATTGGTCGTATGGCATCAATATCATTTTTATGAGCAATTAATTACAGCTATGACGTACATACATTTTGGGTTTGTTTAAATTTTATCGCTTTCGTTAAGTAGATAAACCAACAAGTAAAAACCAAACGGAAGAGGCTTCGTATAAACGAATGAGGGCGCTGTTAAAACAAAGCGTTGGAAAATGAAATCGAGTTATTAATTCAGTAAAACTCATTGTTCGGGTAGAAAAAAATATTTTTGCAGTGTTTTTCTTGGTGTTATTTTACCGAAATTCCAGGCGGCAAACGTTATTTGATACAAGATTATTTTTCTTACAAAATTGATTGTCTGTTTTGATCCAGAGGTGTCTGCGCACAGTCTAAAAACAAATGTAAAAACATAATATTTTTAAATGCCCATTTGGTTTTTACCGATTGTAATCTTTGATTAGACATTATCATTTATTCAGAAGGTTAGAGTAGAGAGTACAAGCTTCATTTTATTCGTTAAACACAGTTAATGTTGTTTAATTAGCAAAGTAAAAATAGGTACTAAAAAACAAATTTAAAGAGTTTTTCATAAATTCATAAACGCTAAATTTTCTTTAGCCTTTCGGATTTCATAACTTTTTTTTTAAATAAGTATGTGTAATTTATACAGAAATATCAAGAAAAATTGCAGAAAAGGTTAACATTTGTTTTTATATTTAGTAAACTATTTCAGTAAAAATTAAATAATAGTGATTTACGTAACAAGACCAAAAAGTGGTACATTACTGGACGAGCAGACAGTTTTGGGATGAGCTGTAGGCGAGTCCTAAAAGGATACGAGTCCAGTAAAGACACTTTACGGGTATTTTACGTACAATGTTTTTTCTGCGTCCGCCATTGACACCAAAATCACTATCGTTACCATCCATAACTCAACAATAACTTAACAAACTACAGGGGCAAACTCGCTTGGTGGAATAATGACGTTTGTTTGACAGCGCAAATCAACAGAACAACACCATGGCAACCAGCTTCTTTTCGGCCTAGACCGGTAAAGAATTGTTATTACCATCGCAAACTGTTACTTTCTGGCCTAGGCCAGTAAAGACGTCTTTTCAGTCAAAAAATTGATCGGTAACAACCGATTTTTTGGTCGGACGCAGAAAAAAAAAATAGCAATGCACATCTATTTGACAAATTTTTTCGTTGTAAAGTTATTTTTTATAGACCCGTAATGGTGAGGTAGTTTTTTGTCACGTAACTGGTGAGGTGGGATTGGTTAATATGCATGTTTTGGGGGGAGGTGCCCGCGTAAAAAAATGTTAATAGACTTCAATTTATATATAAATACAATTTATTTATGACAAAAACAAATTGTCAGTTGATACAACATTTTGTTTATGGTTTACCCATAAATTTTTGAAAAGTGATACTTCGATTTGAAAATGAAACCTTTTATGCTTTGGCAAACACAAAAGAAAACATTTACCTCCTATTGAAATGTATTTAACCTCAATCACAAATTAAAAAATTAGGTACAGCAGTGTTTTTCAACTTTTTTTATTTCGCCCTCTTTTTCTATATCAACTTTAATTGCGCCCCCCTTTCCTTCTAATCCATTGGTTCTGTCAAAACACTCCATATGTTTTTAGTTCTTAACCGTCCTTGGAGTGGGTGTATTATTTTAAAAATGCATATTTTTGTTAGCCCTTTTTTTTGCTATGTTTACTTAAAACAGAGACTCGAATCGCAAAGAACTACGGTTCAGTTCCGGTTACCGGTTCGATAAATTTTCACTTTTCGGTTTACGTTCCGAACACCGGTTTTTATTTTATAATGATTCGGTAACCGGTTTGGTGGCAACGGTTTAGTTCCGGTTCCGGATCAATGCAAAATATGATGCATATTTATAAATTGAACTGTGAAATTTTCCCATTTTGGTTAAATTTAATCAAAAATACGAAAATAAAAATTTTACAATGTCATTACAAATAATAATTGTTCTGAACGGTCGTGTAAACCGGTTAAAGCGTTTTGAACTGGTTCATACCAGTCGGTTCGCGGTTTTGTGATTTTTTAAATAAAAGGTTCAGTTCCGGTTCACGGTTCATGGAAAAAGCACCGGTTCGTTTCGGTTTTCGTTCTGGTTCCGGTTCGGTTTCGGTCCGTGCTTAAAAATATATCAAATCTGCGCCCCCATTAAATATTTTGCGCCCTACATGTTAAGAATCACTGTATCACTGATGTACCTAAACAATCTCTATGGTGAGATGAAGTATGGTGAACATCAAACTGAAAATAAATCAAAATAATCGCAAGACACTTTTATTCTCGAGAGCTTTACACTTCAAAAATGAAACTTAGGCAGACATCGTGCATAAATCTCCATTAGTCTTTTAAAGAATGAATCGTTGATTTCTATGGAATTCGTTAAACACCACCTCAGCAGAATTAATTCAGAAATTGTGGATCTGCAATAAATGTCTAAAAATGTAATCCAATAAGTAAAGTTTTCTTTGGCTCAAAAACTTCCAAAGAAATCAAGAATGTTGAAAAAAAACAAATATTGAACTTCATAAAGTATTATCTGCTGATCATTCTTAGTTTTCCACTACAATTTCCTTAAATGTTAGTTTTTATAGTTTTTACTTTAAAGTTTAAAAACGATTTTTTTCCAATCTGGGGATATTGTATTTATCGATTAGACTTCTCGGTCCAAAATATATTTTAGTAGATAAAATTATAACATATACAGGGTGTTTCCTAATTGAATGCTGATCCTTAAGGGTGTTATTCCTTGGATGATTTTAAGAAAAAAAGTTCATATCAATGTAGGTCCGCAACCGCCGTATTTTTGAGATACAGTGTGTTTTTTGAATTTTAGTAGGTAGGTACCTACTACCTACTACCTAGGTATAAAAACAAATTTTTTTCAGAAAAAAAAATTGTTCTGTTTCTACCAATGGCGTCCGTACTAACATGTCCTTGAATGTATTTACTTGATTATTAAAAATTAAAACTAAAGTGATATGTACTCTTACTCTTCAAGAGTAGCTAATGCCCTTTTATTTTTTTACTCGAAAACTGTTCGTCGGACAAGAAAAAGTCAAGAGGCCATTTTTACTAAAAGATAAAGTATAATTATAAAAATTACATTTATTTTGAAAAAAAAACAGTGGCATATAATTTTTTTCATTAAAAATATTCAAGGACATGTTAGTACGGACGCCATTGGTAGAAATAGAACAATTTTTTTTCTGAAAAAAAATGTGTTTTTATGCCTAGTTAGTACCTACTAAAATTCAAAAAAAATTCTAAAGCGGTATCAAAGATATAACGAAAAAAAACTATATTTTTTTCAACTTTTAACACGCTGTATCTGAAAAATACAGCAGTTGCGGACCTACATTGATATGAACTTTTTTTCTTAAAATCAACCAAGGAATAATACCCTTAAGGATCAGCATTCAATTATGAAACACCCTATATTTCTTTAATAAACTGATTGAACAGCAAAATAGTTGCCTTCCTAGGTAAAAACGGCAGTCAATCAATTGCTCATTTGTTACAATATTTTTTTGCAACACTTATTTTAAAGTATACTCATAATGTCTTTAGAAATAAAAAAAGGTCATTGTTAGAAATATATCTGCTGAACCGGTTATTTACTAAATAATACCTAATGATTTATGGTTCAATTAGAGCATTAGAGCATGTTTGGGTATTTTAAATTGTTTCAGGCAATTTATTTATTTATCAAAAAACGAACCTTTTTTTACATTTTCACGTTTCAATCTACTGAATCACATACCGATTCGAATATGCCACCAGCTTACACAGATTCAGCATTTTTCCACACCGATAATTCGATAACATTATCTGTGTTAATAGTGGAAGTAAATATATCACGATTAAGCATGTAAATTAATTAATCTATCTCTGGTTTATATAATAGTTGCGATGTTACGATACTGAGCAGAACATCAGGCATGTATTTATGTTATCTTGCTTTACAATGGCGTGTTTCAATTTTCCACTGTTCTGTGGCGTAATGGAATACATTAGGTGCTCCAATTAACTGACAAATTACCATTACCCAGAGGAGCGTGGAGAAATGTAGCATAAAATATTTAGCAACTAATTATTGGATATTTTGTTAAACAGAAATCAATAACAGGAAATTTTTACCTTCGGTGAATTAATTAAATTTTAGACATTAAGTTCATTATTAAAAGTTGTGTACAGTGGGTTATTAATTTTGAACTTATTTAAAAAATTTAAAAAAATGGCAATTTTTACATGCTAATAGGTATGTGGAATGTTAGTGCCGAACCTTAACAGCGTGTTATGTCAACAAAATTATCCAGAATAGTTTATATGGACCAATGTCACAAGATATTGTAGCAACAATTAATTATCTTAAGAAGACTACAAGGCTTTCGAAAATAGTTATTTATGTATCAAGGCCAAAAAGTGTTATTCTGCTCATTCATGATTTTTTTTTAAATTTTTCGATGATTCAGGACAACTAAATAGAATAAAAACGAAAAAACAGCTTTATTCGATTACCAGGAGTGGGGGGGCAAAGGGGGTGCTAAATTTATTGTAAATATTTTTTATCTTATGATACCTACACAGGAAAATAACTCATTTAAAGTTTGGTTTCAAAGGCCGCTGGCCTATCTCATCCTGCTAGGCCCTTTCTGGACTTATTGTAAAATTTATTCGAGCAAAACTTTCCTTTAAAATAAAATCACTGAACGTCAAATATATTCCAATAATGCACGGTATGTATCATATCCAACGAATTTACATACAAACTGTACTCCAAATAATGTATTCAATAAACGTCCATCTCAAAAATTAATTAAATAAAATTCCCTGATATTTGTGCAGCGCACGTCTGGATAAATTAAAATAGACGTTATATGTATAGATTTTTCATCAATAATAACTGAGGGATATTTTAAAGTCAAATAAAATCGGTACATAATTATTCACAGACTCCTCTTTGTTAGCCATAAAATCATAAAGACTTTGCAAAACAAAAGGAAATTCCTTTTTCGTTTTGAACCTGCGCATTTTAAATTAATTAAAAACGAAGCTTGTACTGTTTTACTAAACCGATAGTGCACCCTGAGATTCCAAATATCACCCACATTCTTCAACTGTTCCTACTGTTTAAACATTACTTATTAAAAAAGTACATAGATAAGACACTTGTAAAAATGTATGACCTACACGTTAAAAGATTAGTTTTGACGATCTATGTACAGAAGTGTAATAAAGACAATAATCAGTCGGAAACATCAACACCAACCAATATTTATATAAAGCGATGGACAACTATAAAAATTTATGGATATGTGACTAGTTAAATTATGAACGAGTGAAAGGTACTTATCTCGTTTCTACAATAATTTTTACGAGTTCTGCGCGCGTTCTGTCATCCACTACAATTTAACAACGCTCGGGTTTATGTTCACTATAAATTTATTGTAGTCATTACGAAGTTTAAAAATCTCACTCGCGAAAATCTACAAAAACTTGGAAAAAATTTATGGTTTTTGTTATCGAGCGATTTCTTAAAATATTAGAACGGTTTTGGTGACTTCAGTGTCGTGTAACACTGTCCGGAATCTGGGGACAGATTCACTTGCGATGTTGAAAACTCCAATGTGGGTTTAGCAATCGCTAAAGCCAGATTTGTATCCAAACCAACGCCGTTTGGATTAAGATTTGCTGTTACTCCTAGTGAACCTAAACAAAAAGTATATTTTAATACATCGCCACAAAGTTTTTCTTCATCTACACCAGTGATTCTCAACCTGTGGGGCGTGACTCCCTGAAGAGACGCGAAAGAAAAGTATAATACAAACAAAAACAAAAATCGCATGCTGAAAATGACAGCATTCACTTACATGGTGTCCCAGTTATCGTTAACAGCATTGGGACAGGGCTGATGAAAGGGGAGGCAGGAGGGCTGAGCCCTGGGCCCGGAGGTAATTTAAGGGCCCAGGAGTCCACATACTTGTTTAATTATGGTATATTAAATATTCACAATTCACAGTTCGTTTTTTTTTTTTAAATAAATTTTCAAATAATTTATTTACTTGGGGCCCATGAATTTTTCTCCTGGGCCCGGCGACGTCTCTCGACGCCTCTGCATGGGGATCTCGTAAACGGCAAGAGATACAGAGTTGGTGACTTAAAATATATGACTTAAGAGCAACTATTGTATTAAAAATAAATTTTAAAAAAATGGATAGTTTTTGCGCTATTCATAAAAAACAAAATATGACGTTTTCGATGTTTGCTTATTTGAAATAATGCTTTAAATATTTTTCGACATTATGAGGACACTTTTTTGCGTGGATTTGAAATTTGTCAACAAATATAACCTGTATTTATTTGTTTTTGATATTTTAACATCAACTTTCTTATCTTAAACATGGGTTGTAGTTGGTTGTTACATCAATAAAATGTAATTTATTTCTCGTTTTATTGGTGTATAGGTTGTTAGGTTTATCTTTAAAAATAAGTAAATTGTTACAATATTATTGCACTTATTGAATATAAACAAAGTGTCAGTTAAAAAACCTAACAAAACATCACATAAATAAACTACCTGTGCTTAATTACAAAAAAAAAACTTAAATAATTTAAGATATTTTTTACATTATATAATAATTTATGATTTTTTAGTTACGTTGAATCTAAATTATAACATGCGTTCAGAGTGTAGCCCACTCTCCATAGGCAATACAAATTTGAGATCTGTGCTATGTAGAATGTAGATAATAATGTTTTGCTAAGTATATTGCAGTTTGTTTGGTGAAATGTTCTTAAAACAGCCAATCCCAAGAAAAAATGCAATTGTTGAAAGTTAAAAGCAGTGATAAGCAATATTAAAAAACGCAATATTTTGTTGTTTATGAATAGCGCAAAAGCTATTAATTTTTTTCAAGATTTTTTCATAGAATAGTTGCTATTAAAACAATCATTCTGACCCATTTAACCAACTCTGTCTCACTTACCATTTAAGAGATCCTCATGCTGTTTACGATAACTGAGACACCCTGTATACGATTGGTTTTTAGTTAGTCCAATAACTAGTGATCCAACACATGAGCAAAAAAAACACTAAAATACGCATATTTAAAAAAATATATACTACTACTTAATTCAAAGGCGGTTGAGAAATAAAAAGTAAAGTGTTTAGACAGGACAAGAGCATTGGAAGAAAATCGCATTAAAAATTTATGTGAAAAAAGGGGACGCAATAAAATGTAATACATAAAAGGGGTCGCAAATGGAAACAGGTTGAGAAACACTGATTTACATATTTAAAGAACGTAACATTTAATTATTAACCACAGATAAAATAACATTTAACTACAAGTTAATAATTTCATGCTATACCTACTGAGTTATAAATAAATAAATAAATGATAGTTACGAAATATACTTAAAGGCACTGACGTAGTCAAAGAAAAATGTGAACATTACACCAATACCAACAAATTTAAATACAAATTGTTAATTGTTTACAATAATGTCAGTTTGGTGACGCAAAATTTCTTTGGTAATTTTTAAAGTACCTTATTAAGGCAGTTAGTAATTAACCAGTCTTTGTCTTACGGTTCTTCTAAAGTTACGTTATTGTATTATAGTTCCCTTTTCTAACAAGCACAATTTTAATTTTATTTCTTACTAAATTACTACATTGTTTTAGCTGGTCTTGTTCTTTTGTATTTTTTCGTTGCCTTTAAAGTTAAAGTTAGAATTAACTGCTTTCGTGGTTATATCCCATTTTTTTATAGTAGAGAGTGGTCCAAATTCAAGAGAATTATAGTATATCTTAATATTTATTATAATAAGTGAAATTTCGATTTAGATCTCTAGGGAAACTTTTTCGTGATTTATTTATTAGTGTTACCAAAGTTTTAGGAGGCAGTTTTCGTTTTCGCAAAAGTGTTTCTTTTAAATAAATATATTTGTTTAATTAAATAATCTGATTTTTTGTGTAAAATGTATAATAGGCTGTAATTTCATGCTTTTTTACTTCAGAAATGATCAACTACACAGAGTGTTTTAGCCAAGGCGTAATATTCAATAACTTCGTTGTTAGTAAAAATGGCAATGAAAGTTTGAAATTAAAGTTGTCTGTATATTCTGAAGCTATTTTTAAATGAACAGTGATTGGTTTCTATAACGAATATGTCGTCTTGCATGTCAATATTAAAAAACAAACCTCAAATAACTCAAGAACGATAAACTAACCTCACAAACAAAAAACCTCAACATTTTTGAAACTAAGTGCGTAGTCTTAATTTCTGTTTTCGAGAGGAATTCATTACCGTAAAAAGATTTTTGATTTCTTTTTTAATTTTCGAAATATAGCCAAAACCCAAAGTTTAGCAATTTTCAGAAATGTTAAATATCTCGCTTAAACGAAATGATAAAGAAAAACTTTTAAGGGCCTTTTTTGCATGGTTTTTATCCTTAATAAGATAGCAATATTCAATTTTTTTTACTCATCTAAATATCGATATATTACACCTAACCTTCTTACTTTTAATAGCAACCATATACAATTTATATATTTTTGAAAAGCGCAAACAGTAACCTTTCAATTTATGTCAAAGCCAACCATGGTTGCCATTTAAAATAAGAAAGTTAGTTGTATTATATCGATATTCATATGAGAAAAAAATTTATGCAAAAAATGTCTTTAAAGTTTTTTTCTATCTTTTCTTTTAAGCGAGATATTTAACATTTTTGAAAATTGCCAAAAATCGGTTTTTGGCTATATTTCGAAAATTAAAAAAGATATCAAAAATCTGTTTACGGCAATGAATTCCTCTCGAAAAAATAAATCGAGACAACGTAATGTAAATGTGGGAGTAATTGACACTTAGACAAGATGAACAATTTAAAAAATGTTTATTAATCAGAAAAATTGACATATACTACTCTGGGTTTATGGAAAAGAAATGTGTATTTATAAATATCTTCATTGTGTTCACAAAATTTTTGTAATGTGATACCATTTTTGAAACTGATTATTTTATTATTTATAGGAATATTCACCAGTAATTGACATAGCTAAAATCGGTATGTACCAGTAAATGACATCCTTTGTGGGTATAGTTGACATCAAAGAACTATTATTTTTTAAATTAAAAATCCTTATTAAAAGTTTACAATTCTTACAGTTATTGAGTATTGAACATTTAAATGGTGAACTAAACATATTCCTATAATAACTTTGGTATAAAATTACTATACTAAGTAAATAAACATTTTACTAAAATAACTATCCTAAACATTTGAACTGCTGAAAATTGCACTTAAAGAACAATCGTTTCCTTCTATCTGTTTGAGAAGTGGGTAGTTTCGAAATGATATTAATTATGTTACCAACAAAATATTTAACAGTTGTTTTTGTGAAAATTTTCATAATTACAAAATTATTCATAGCGAATGTCTCTCTGTCTTTATTAATATTTTGTGAGTCTTCATAAAAAGCATGGTATCATTCATCGAGATTTGTTAACTCAAAACTTGTGTCCATCGTCGAGGAACCCGACTGTACCCAATCTTCTTCAGATTCGCTACAAGAACTTGCAATCTATTACGTCTTCTTCTTCTCTAGAAAGTATTGTTTTTGGCTCCATTTTTCTTTCAGTGGGGCTTTTTCCTTTGGATTTGTAAAGGAGACACTGGACACTAGGTTTTTTAGCTGCAGTAGCTACAAGCATTCCAAGTCGAACATCCTCTAGAGCATTTTTTATATCTTCTTCAGGATATGCTAACATTTTACCTTTGATGGGAGGCATATCCATTTAGGTTAAAATCTTTTTCCAAGCAAGAGTTTAAACGCACCAATAATTGACAGCCATGTCAACTACTGGTAAACATAAGAGATATGATCACTAGTAGTTGACATACTAAAACCATGGTCAAAAATAACCGCTACACTAATACTTGCAAGTTTAAAACACTACATAATAACCAGTAACAACATGTAACAACACAATTATCTATATTAATGTGTTCAAGAAAATAAAAATCACTTCAACCACTTTACTTATCTCCTTTAAATCGAATAGAAAAATTTGATATATCTGAATGCTCACAACTTTATACGAGAAAGATTATGTCATGTCAAAATGAATGTTCTCAGTGTTGTCAGGATATCAACAAACAAAAGGAAAGTACAAAATTACCAGATGGCACTAAACGTGTGGATGTAACAACAACCGAACTGTCTTTATAATGATTTAAAAACTAACATGTCAACTACTACATCGGTGTCAATTATACCCACATTTACCTTACTTAGTTTTTTCTATCTCTGATAATAACCGAGATACCCTGTATGGGGATCGAAAATAGGCCACCCTATACAGGGTGTTCCATTTAAAGGAACAAAGTTACGTAATTTTCAGTTATCTAGTTGATTACCAACAACTTTTTTTTTAACTTTTATCTAAACAAAAACTTTTATTAATAACATAGTAATCAAATAATTCGCCTTGGCTGATACATCGTGTGTATCTGTTTTTATTACCACTATGCTTTCAACGTCATTTTTGGCTAAACAACTTTGCATAAAATTAGATTATTTTTTGGCACTTCTTATACATTCGGCATTGTTTTAATTTTTCGTTTTACTTTATCTAACCGAGGCAATATAACGCTTCAAGTATTTGTTTTGTTGTCTACAGGGTGTCCCAGCCAAGACGAATTATTCGATAGCTCTGTTATTAGTGATAATATTAAAAAAGTTAAATATGAAAGTTGTTTGTAATCATTTACTACATAACCTAAAATTATTTTTAACTATACACAGTGTTTTGTTTTTGCGCTCTGATACCAAACATAGTTTTTTTATATAGAACACCCTGTATATTTTGAATTTTTGGATGTAAAATTAAATTTTCTTTCAAAAATATTATAGGTTGTTTATGTCTAAAATGAACCGTTTTTGAGTTATTAACGTTTTTTTGAAAATTTTGACGGATGCAGACCTTTATAAAAATATTTATATTTATTAACATAACAACACCAGAGCAATTTACTTTCGCAATTTATTAGACAATAGTGTGGTAGTGATTGTTGATTGGTTAAACTTTTAAAATAATATACAGGGTGTTCGTTTTACACGGTCCATTTCGCTAAACTTTAAACGCATTTAAGTCATTTTTTTTTAATGGAACACCCTATATATTTTTACATTTTCTTGTAGAAAATTTAATTATCTTCCAAAGTTACTAAGCATGTTTTATGTCTAAATATAATATTTTTGAAGTTATTTCGTTTCTTATGTTTATTTGCGAGTATTTTACCTAAAATATCGGTAGTAGCCTTTGAAAATTGAAAACAATTTGTATGAACTGTCAACCAAAACACTTAATCGGCACAATTTTCACTATTATGCCATTAAAAATCCATATTTTTTAAGAGTTGTAGTTCTGATGTTATTTGCTGCCATTTATGCTGTGTAAATACAACTCTTAAAAAATATGGATTTTTATGGCATAATAGTGAAAATTGTGCCGATTAAGTGTTTTGGTTGACAGTTCATACAAATTCTTTTGAATTTTCAAAGGCTAATACCGATATTTTAGGTAAAATACTCGCTAATAAACATAAGAAACGAAATAACTTAAAAAATATTATATTTAGACATAAAACATGCTTTATAACTTTGGAAGATAATTAAATTTTCTATAAGAAAATGTAAAAATATACAGGGTGTTCCATTAAAAAAAAATGACTTAAATGCGTTTAAAGTTTAGCGAAATGGACCGAGTAAAACGAACACCCTGTATATTATTTTAAAAGTTAACCAATTAACAATCACTACGACACTATTGTCTAATAAATTACGAGAGTAAATTGCTCTGGTGTTGTTATGTTAATAAATATAAATATTTTTATAAAGGTCTGCATCTGTCAAAATTTTCAAAAAAACGTTAATAACTCAAAAACGGTTCATTTTCGTCATAAACAACCTTTAATATTTTTGAAAGAGAATTTAATTTTTCATCCAAAAATTACAAAATATACAGGGTGTTCCATATAAAAAACAATGTTTGGTATCAGAGCGCAAAAACAAAACACTGTGTATAGTTGAAAATAATTTTAGGTTATGTAGCAAATGATTACAAATAACTTTTATATTTAACTTTTTTTAATATTATTTATAATAACAGAGCTATCGAATAATTAGTCTTGGCTGGGACACCCTGTATACTCATGTTTTCAGGCAAAATTTTTGGTATATTGTTTGAGTTTAAAACTTGTTTCAACTCTGAAATAGTTTATTACTATCTGACTCCAAATAAATTTTCTTTTAGATATTTCCATACATACCTGTTAATTTTGTCTGGAAAAAATATCTTAATAATAGGAACAGAAAATAAAAGAAAACCATCATAATTTTAAATACATATAGTGAACGTCAGGCCTTTCGGAAAAACAAAAATAATAATAAAGAATTTCTCTATTCAAATTTAAGGTAAACATCAATGCAAACAACAATTGATGCAAAAACCCATACGCATATAAGTAAATTTAAAATAACAAAGATTTCACATACATATAGACATGTACCTAAGAGTTGTATAATACATTATACACAGTAATAAACAACATTCAGTTCATACACATCCAAGTATAAACTACATTCTGCTAATGTCTCATTCGCTAATATATTTACAGAATACACACAACAGTTAATAATGGCTAATGATGGACTAAATATAATAGTGGAAGGGAATCATGCAAACATGTTAAGTTCCATTTAGAAAATGAAAAGATGATCGCCAATCCTTTTCTTTATACCCACAACCATCACTCATGCATAATTCACGATATTTTAAAGTAATGAAAAAAGTTTCAGACATACGTTACAAAGGCAATAATATTTTCCCTTAGACGGTGAGTTATGTTTGAAAATGATGAAGATGTGTTGAAGAATTTTTTTTTAAAAAGAATTTAATCGAGTTCTTCATTAGTTAGAAACTTAATGGTTTAAAAATGTTTTACGTAATAAAATGTTTAATGTTCAGTAAAATTGTCGTTAACTATTATGAAATTAAAAAATGGAGTCTAAACTTTTTATGACAACTAGAGTTTGCTGTGGTCTTATAAAATCGATTGTTTGTTTCTGACTTCTTTGATTCAATCAAAAAAAAAATCATAAAAAGCTTCATAAATGTTTGCAGTTAATAATTTAATTATACAGGCTGTCTATAAATTGGCGGAAGCGCTTCACGTGACAATGTTCTTCGTAAAATTCCAAGTCGAAAACATTGTACCGCTTCCTATGGCCTCAGGAACCAATATTTAAAGAAACAAAAATTTGCCAACATTGCATCCATTGATTTGCGTTTGGACATTGTTTTATCAGCAATTTTTACTTAGGTATTTATAATATTTGTTCCAATTAAAAGTGTTCAGTTCGTAAACATAGCTGCAAACTTTTAAGTATCGTCTAACACAAACAGAAATAATTACGAAAAAAACAGAGATGACAGCTAATGGCAATGTTGCCATGTGTATTATACACATTCAAATCAGTGATTAAAATATTTTCAACACCAATTTTTGAAAGGAATAACACAATATATTTGATGGTTCATGTTTACTTATTTTATTTTTTACTCAAAAACAATAGGTTTTACGAGAAACTTATACAACAAAAAAAGTTTTTAAATAAATCAATCTCTCAAAACTAAATTTTTTAATTGCAAAATTGCAATCCACCAAAAAGTTCTGATAAACAAAAAACATCAGGGGCTGCACTTTTCAGCCCCCTTTAAAGGTGGAAGATGATTGGAAATATTACTATGGGAAACCTTTTAATAAGTACAAATTATCTACCAATTATCATTCTCCTACATATGTATATCCAAATTTGAGGAATAAAATAAAATCTAATTTTACCGCTCCCGTTTAGGGGGGTGTAACTCCGAAAGGAGACATCTAAGGACAAAAATTCATATGACAGACTCTCCTTCATTTTTGATAAGGAATCACCTGCCGAATTTTTTCGCAATATTTAATAAACACCCTGTTTAAATATAAAAAAAGAGTTTCTCGTTACTGTATGGACGTTTTCAAAGTGGTTTTAATTTTTTAAAGCTAAAGTGGTTTTATTAAATTTACAGGTTCATCTCTTTTTAATAAAAAAGTACCAAGTAGGTACCTTTAACAACCCATCTATTAATAAAATAAAAAAAATAAATATTCTGTAAAGCTACGGCCAAAAATGTCTAAAAAAATATAAGTTTGGGTTGTTTCTCATATCACTAAAATTAAAAAAAGTGTTATTATCTTAATCAAAATCAACGTAAAATAATTTAAAAATTACATACACATTTAAAATCTCGTTTCATCACAAAAAACATAATTACCTATGTGTGTTTAACAAGTTTGTCAATTTTTAGTTTTTTTTAGGAAGTGGACAACATAGGTAAATTGTTTGACCTCAACTTTGCCAAACTAATCTAGTCATTCCATTTGTAACAAATTTGTTTGTTATCATTTCTCCAATAGTATATTTCATGCCAATTACTTCAACTTTTAACATGCTTTTGTTCTTTGCATTCAAACATTCCATTTTCCAGTCCACAAAATACCTATAAATGTTATTGCCTGATAATTTCAGAGCCTAGTTTGGTTCCGTTGGTACGAATGTTGGTGTTGCATTGGATTTCCTCTGAAAATGTGGCACTATGTATTGATTGATAGATAAAAGTTTTTGGCTATTAACGCTTCAAAAA
The DNA here is from genome assembly GCA_947652605.1 of Elmis aenea. Lineage (NCBI taxonomy): Eukaryota > Metazoa > Arthropoda > Insecta > Coleoptera > Elmidae > Elmis > Elmis aenea. Next base: position 12,784,808 of record OX393582.1, on the reverse strand, counting down.
GTTTTAATATTCAGTACAATCTAGCTAACTTATTAAATTAAAAGATTTAAGATGAAAAAAATTTATTCTACGTGATGATACCTATTTTAAAATATTGTATTTCTGTACATTTTTTACATTGCAGTCATACAAGAAAATTTAAATGCATTGGCAATACACAAAACTTATATAACGAGCAAGTTTGATAGCTATCCTTGTACAAAAAATGCAACTCTGCATGATTTCAAAAAAAAAAAAAATGTACACGTTTTTTAAACTATTTAAAATTTTTGGTTTCAAGAGAAAAAACGTATCATGGTATACCAGGTAACAGTTCTAGCATGACGATCTCGCTTATCACAAGAGATACAGGTTTGCTTAAATTAGATGAATTATTCCCTAGTACGAGAGGAGCCACAATCAAGTACAAAATTTCTCGTACTTCGTGAGTAATAGCAAAAAAATTAAAATGTTGAATTTCTTTTTTCTTTCGTAATTTTTTTGTCTTAATCATTACATAAATTTTATTAGTACCTTTCCAAAATTCGTTTTAATGGAGAATGTAACAGTTATTTTAGATTTGTTTTCTCACTTACCATTTTTGAGATATTACCCCAAACTTCATTTTTTTTTAGGGGCCGCGAAGTTTGGATATGAAATAGTTAAATGTGCTTTTCTTTTTTCTTTTTAATGAGATGTTACTTGCTATATCTATTTTTATAAATAAGTCGCAAAGACAAGAAATATCGTATTTTACCAATGACTTATTAAGCTATCTATGAAAATAAAAACAAAAAACAACAAATATAACGTATTAATTATATGATAACGAATTTGCTACAAAGACTATCGAATTGCACAACAGTACTATAATGTTCTAATAAACGATACCGCAGACAATTGGTAACTGTCATTTGAAGTTTAGTTGGTTGATTTTATTTATTTTGTCATAGATAGCTTGATTGGTAACATACAATTTTTCTTGATTTTGTGACTTATTTATAAAAATAGCTAAAGCAAGAATATTTCATTGAAAAGACAATTAAAAGCACATTTAACGGCCCATAAAAAACTACATTAGGGGTAATATCTCGAAAATGGTAATTAATGAAAAGAATCTAAAATAACAGTTAAATTCTTCATTAAAAAGTATCTAAGACAGTACTATCAAAATTGATCTAATGAATGAAACAAAACAGTTATGAGAGAAAAGAGTAACAATTTTCATATTTTTTCTATAACATCTGAAGGACGAGGAATTTTGTACTTTTAAAAATCGATCGAAGCTCCATACTTGGAAATAAATAATCTAATTTAAGTAAACCTGAATCTTTTATAATAAGCGAGATCCCCAAGCTAGAAATGTTATCTGGGACACCCTGTATATCTTTCTAACGCTTTTTGTAAAGAAAATTTATAACAGAAATGATGGCCAAGTGTTTTTAATTTAACAAAAAAGCATTTTGTAACAAAAGTGTTGCATGAAAAAAATGTAAAAAAATACAGGGTGGTGCTTTTTTCGATGCTCACCATTGCTATCTTGGAAACGGTAAGAGATACAAGGTCGGTTAAATTAGAGAAAAGTTGCACATTTTTATGGCCATTGAGAATCTAAAAAGAAATCCTGGATATTTTGATTCGTTTTTGATTTATTACAAAAAAACTGAAAAACGTGATTTTAGAAAAATATTATTTTCCCTAACATTGACGCTATTTCATTTAAACTTGGTAACTGTATGTTTTTGACCGTCCTGGGTTTGATGGCGTCAACAGAAATTTTCTAAGTGTAAGGCCTGAGTGAAAAAGCGTGCAGCGGGGCGTGCGGCGGAGCGGGGCGTGCGAAATAGTAGCGTTGACTGAGTGGCCTCAGTAAACGCAGTAAACAGACAGCGTTCGAGTGACGTATATACTATAAACTGTCATAATGGCTTCCTACGATATTATTGATATGTATTTAGAAGAAAATTCATTTTTGAAATTTGACTTTAAAGAAGGTCCGAGTAATATTGTTAAGCAAAGAAAAAATTTTAATTTATTAATTTAAGGTAGGAATAATCTGAAAATTTGTATTTGTATTCTCTGTTTATTCGTTTTTTAAAATTTAATTACAAAATAAACAATAATCCTAAACTATAAAGTGTAAATTCAGAAAGGAAAAAAATAATAATAATTATTATTATTATTATAATGAAAAACTACATATCTTGAAAAAAATTTAAAAAGTACAGCAAAAACTGGCAAAAAATGAGCAAAAAATTGTGACATGAAAACATTTCGAGTTTTTAGCAAATGTACCTCAACGTAAAGTTGGAGGTACATTTCTTTTTTTTTTAATTATCTTGTATTTGAGAGCAGCAAAAAATTTATGATGTACCACCAGTACTGGACGGACCTACCAAAAACGCTGGTAAACGCTGTAAAAAGACAAGCTGGTTTGAACTCGAACGCCACGCCACGCCGAACGCAAACAAGCACGCTCTCCCCCGGCGTGCACTCAGGACACTTGCATTCATAAGCGTGTGTTTGACACAAACGCCACACGCCCCGCCCCGCTCAACGCTCCGCTCAAGCGGGCACTCAGGCCTTACACTAAGGCTTCTAGATTTCAAGTTGCGATAGTAAACTTTTTTATTTCTTATGGCCGCCATATTGGATTTTTACACCATCAGACAGACAAAAACATTAGCTTTTCAGATTGGTAACCAACATACCTTGTTTCTTTCAAAAAACTTGTTGAAATATTAAAATTTGTGTAAATAATTCATAAAATCGAGAATGCTCTGAAAAACAATTGAAACTATGAGATAAATAAAAGCTACAGAACATTTAATTGGTCTAATGATAACGAAATGAAGATTTTTGGAAACATATTTAGGAGATATGTTAGGCGAATTGCCATTATTAACAATTCAAAATCATCAGTAGTTTCAGCAAGATGGAGCTGGTCCTCACAACGGCCGCATTGTAAAAGGATATTAATTTAGATGTACGCTTTCAAAATTCATGACTTGGTACGTTTGGTCCTGTTCATTGGCATCCGCGATCGCCATGGATTACTTTTACATTGATGTTGTTTATGCAACCCTAACGGAAATATTAAACTTCTTCGTCGTAAAATCAAAAATGCTTTCGACTATTTCGAGACAAACTATCCTAAAGGCAGTGGACGAAATAAATTTGAGCACTAACCACTACATCATACTTACATAACGGCGCGCACTTTAAACAATTTAAATAATTATTTATCTGGTGTTTTAAATTTATTGCCATTTTGTTATTTTATGAGACCTATAAAATGTTGTCACTTTTATTTATATTATAATTTCAATTGTTTTTCAGAACATTCACGGTTTTATAGATTATTTATACAAATTTTCAAATTTCAACAAGTTTTTTGAAAGAAAAAAGGTATGTTGGTTACCAATCTGAAAAGCTTATTTTTTTGTCTGTCTGATGGTGTAAAAATCCAATATGGCGGCCATAAGAAATAAAAAAGTTGACTATCGCAACTTGAAACCTAGAAGCCTTAGAAAATTTCTGTTGACGCCATCAAACCCAGGACGGTCAAGAACATACAGTTACCAAGTTTAAATGAAATAGCGTCAATGGTAGGGAAGATAATAATATTTTTCTAAAATCACGTTTTTCAGTTTTTTTTGTAATAAATCAAAAACGAATTAAAATATCCAGGATTTCTTTTTAGATTCTCAATGGCCATAAAAATGTGCAACTTTTCTCTAATTTAACCGACCTTGTATCTCTTACCGTTTCCAAGATAGCAATGGTGAGCATCGAAAAAAGCACCACCCTGTATTTGAATTAGCCCTTTTGCGGTAATTTGGGGAATCACAGTATTTGTGTTATAACAAAATAGTATCATGACAGGGGTGTAAAAAGTCATTATTGCTAAAAAAACACATTTTTTTATTTAGCAATGCATTATGATACTGGTAAACAAAATCGATTTTTGACAGTTGTACTAACCAATAAATAAACGTTCTCTAAACCAGCAACATCGGCATTTATTTATTTTTATTTGGTTGTTTTGCAGATTGAATTGCTTTTAGAGTCATCAATTACGTTAGTTTACAAGCTAGAGCATTGTAATGACCAATGGAGATAAGGTTTCATACACAGGCTAATTAAAATTCAAGTTTCGTAATGAAGATGTCTCTTATTATAAATTAAGGTTTGAATTGGTAGCAGTTGCTATTTTTTGTTGTTGATTAACATAAATAGTAATAAAAATAAATTATTACTTAATTATATTGTTTAGGTACGGTAAAAGGTTGAAAAAACTTTTTTAACTCAATTAGGATACCCTCGAAAAAACACAAACAGTATGTATTTTGACAAAAAAATTAACGTGAAAAATATTCTAGTCAATGCTTTAAAATGACTTTTTTTTACAAGAAAATGTTATACAAATTTATTACATGGCTCAAAGACATAAAAGCAGGCGTTCCTCAAGGAAGCGTGCTAGGGCCAGTTTTATACCTCTTATATACCCACGATATTCCACAAACTAACGGCACCACAATAGCAACGTTCGCAGACGATACCACAGTGTTAGCGGTAGAAGATAACATCGTAGAAGCAACTAACAAGCTGCAGCAGGCCATAAACAAAATAAGCACATGGACAGAAAAATGGCGCATTAAGCTAAACGAAACGAAGTCGGTCCACGTCAATTTTACCAATCGTAAAACACATCACATCCCAATAAAAATTGGTGGCAACCGATTACCGCACTTAAACTCTGCAAAATACCTAGGAATGACACTGGATGCTAAGCTTCGATGGAGCGAACACGTGAAGAAGAAGAGAGAAGAACTAAACATAAAGTATAAAAAAATGAACTGGCTTCTGGGAAGCAAATCCCAACTATCAATGCGAAACAAAATCTTAGTATATAACCAGATACTGAAACCGGTCTGGACTTATGGAGCACAGCTCTGGGGCTGTGCGAGTAAAAGCAATATTGAAATCATCCAAAAATTTCAGAACAAAGTGGTAAGGGGAATTGTAAATGCCCCATGGTACTGTCGAAACAATGATATCCATAAAGACCTTGGGGCCAATCACGTTACCGAGGAGATTAAGAAATCAGCCAAGAAGCACGAGGACCGACTACATCGGCACGTCAACGTGGAGGTAGTGCAGCTTCTTGACAACGCTTCAATAGTGCGAAGGCTAAAACGAACTAAGCCGTTCGAACTTGTATAAGCTCGCTTGGTAGTGTAGTGTAGTGAAGTGGGCAGGCCAGGGACGTGCCCAAGTGGAAACCAGGAAATAGGACACACCGAGGGAAGAAGTTCTATTATTTGTAGTAACTAGTAGATTAAGATAGATTTAAGGTGCTCGTTAGTCAGTAGTAGCTTGACTAGTTGCATTTCAAAATTTAAAATTAAAAAAAAAATTTATTACATTTGTAATGAAAAATTCCAAATACAAAAAAGGCTTATTTACAAAATTCCAAGGGTATCTTTGTTGCATGTGATGTCCTTCAATTATGTTGATCATATAATATACAGTGGAACTTGGAAAAAAAGTTGCTAGACGACTACATGGAAATTGAAATGTACCCCATAACAAGTACCAAAGTAAATGTCAGAAACTAATAGCAAATCAAGTAAGCAAAAACTTGATAAAATCATTATTTAAGAAGCAAAAGGTTGTAATAATGTTGCTCATTAATAATGTAGGTAATGTAGTTAAGTTAAAATTCTAAGCGAATTTAAACGTTTTAAGATTTTATTAATCCATATAAAAAATAAGCAAATTTAAACCAATCGTCTAGCTTTTATAATAATCGGAATATCCATGTTGAAACTCAAATTGTAATTAGTCTGAATCATACTACTATTATTTAAAAAAGACGGATTTAAATAAGATAACAAGCAGATTGACGTTCTTTAAAAAATACTCTGTTCATTGCAATAACAGGTAGTGTATGCATGCTATACAGAATGCCAATACAGTAAGGCAGGCATATAGCTTATATTTTCTAAAATATTAATATAACGAAAAAATACTCGTAACAAAAGATGTTTCGATATTTGTTATACTCGATTTGGTTAAATAAAAAAAACTAAACATCTTTTATTGCAAACTTTTATTCGTTAAATGAATGTTTTAGAACAAAAAGCGCTAAGCGTTACACAGCGCCGCCCTTAGAAGTTGCGGGGCCCTGGGCAATAATTTTTACATTATTTTTGGTATGGTTCAAAAGTATCATAAAACCTTCATCCTGAAGGAGAATGGTTTTGTTATACAGGTTGGTCCAATTTTTTGTAGCAGGACTTTTAACAGTCGATACAAAAACTCATTTTAAAGCGAATATTACATATCAACATGGCTCCATAAACACTTCATTTTAAAGAAATTTTCGTAAAAGTATCGATAATTTTTAACCGTTTCCCAACCAGTAGATTTTAACAAAATTTGGTACACAGCACCACCTTAAAGGTTACCACATTCGGTGAGAATGTCCAACCCCACAATCAATTAGTGGCGGTGTTGTGGGGGTTCAGTTTTAATAAATTTTATTAAAAATAACTAGTACGTCCCTGTTTAAAATCCAACTCTCGATTTTTTTCGTATCTGCAACCGTTTGGCACGAAATTGTATTTATTTCACTATTCTCGCGAAAACTTTGCTCCAAGTTCGATCTAAAAATATCGCGAAAAGCAGAAAATTGCAAATAGCGGAGTAAATGGTCAAAATGTGGATCATTAAGCGTTAATTTAATAGAACTTATTCCTTTATTATTAGCAGGTTGTTAATAAAAACTGCAAAACTCGGTTATTACTTCTTTATTTTGAATATTAGAGATATTTTTAGATGGAATTTATGAGCTAATTTTTCCGGAGAATGGTAAAATAAATCAAATTCCGCGCTAAACGGTGGCAGATACGAAAAAAAGTCAAGAAACACTTTTTGTTTAGAATAAAATGCTCTACCCAAAAAATAGTTCGAGTTTGATTTTGAACAGAGCCATACCAATTTTTTATAAAATTTATTGTAACTGAACCCCCACAACTTCGCCACTTGTTGCTTGTGGGGCTTGACATTCTCACCGAATGTGATACCTAACCTGTGGGGCTGTATACCAAATTTGGTTTAAATATATCTACTGGTCGAGAAACGGTTAAAAATTATCGTTTTTTTTCAACACCCTGTATCTTTAAAATGAAGCGTTTATGGACCCACGTTGATATGGAATATTCACTTTAAAATAGTAGATAAGTTTTGTATGGACTGTTAAACTCCGGCTACAAAAAAGTGGACCACCCTGTATACATTTAATTTATAAACATTAATTTTCTGCAAAGCCTTTCACGATTTTTTTAAATGCGAACAACTGGTAGCGCGGGGCCCCTGGTAGCGCGGGGCCCCGGGCGCAGGCCCATATCGCCCATACCTAAGGGCGGCCCTGGCCGTTACATAATTAACACTCTGTATAGCAAAAGTATAAAATGGAATTGTGGATTGAACGGGAAAATCGAATAAAATATCAAAACAAACACAAAAGCTGTTGGTAAAACTTTTTCCATAATTTATAATGTCGTATGAAAGGTGCAGCTAAAGCAAAAATTTTTAAACGATTAAAACAAATACAGCCTTTGATTCTGTATTACCACAAACGAGTTAGTTTATAAATACCTTTTTTTTAAGGCGAACCTTGTAATTACAAAGCCAACTCATTTTATTTTATTCTAAAATTAGTAATGGTTTCAGAAAGTAAGCTGTGTTAATAATACAGAACTCGAGCTCCTCATTGTTTAAAAATGAGATTATGAACAATGCACTTGTTTCCTGGAGGTTTTCGTTGTAAAAAAAATAAAGAGATGAACTTTTTTGTTTTTATGATAATTTTACATGTCCGATACGCATTGTTTTAAAGCTCATGATGCTTAATTTCGCCAACTTTGTGTTTGTTTTGTTTGAACCAAGCAGTGCAATCACGATTCACTCAGTGCATCCACAGACACTGACGAAACCAGTCACAAAAATCAAACCTTCACTAAAGAATCCTTTGATTATGACGAGTTTTGCCATCCAATATAGGTACAATCTCGCAGTCATCTATTTCTACTCCTAATTGTTAAACAGATATTTCAAAACTAATATACACTCGATGTATGTGTCGTGTTATTACACAAGAATCATCAAATCATAGAGGAATATCATCATTATTTCACTGTAGCTAAGTGTAGGAAAGTTAATGAATAATTGTGTCATAATTACCTTTTGGACCTATTCCCAGTATGTCCTTCGGGTGGTTTGTTTTAATGGCGTTCATGCGTCTGTTTTGAACTCCAGCAGGAGGAGCGCCAGGCATTCCAGGAGGCATGCCAGGAGGCGGCGCTTGTCCTGGTAGTCGAGGACCTCTGGTGGGTTCTACTGGTAGTACTCTCCGGCGCTTTTTCGGAAGTTTTGCCCTAGCCTATACATCAGTTAAGACTCAAGTTATTTTGTGCACATTTAATACAAACAAGTACAGGGTAGTCCAAATTCGATGAAATTGCATGAGTATCTCGGTTAATATTTAAGATAGAGAAACGGTTAAATTACCAAAAATGTGCAGTTTTTTGGGACAAACTCGTTTTCAGAAATATTCTATCATTCTCGGTTTTGAAGTTATTGAATAATTTTTTTTTTGGTCATATTAATAATGTGTCATATCTCCGTTATTGTTGTAAATATCGAAAATATTTATGAAGATTATTTTTAGATATTTTTTTGTTTAATTTGATTATATTAAAAAAATATATTACGGTCGCCGTTAAGAAGTTATCACACAAACTTACCTTTTTTTAAATGGGAGCGATAGTTGGCTATGACCTATTTCAATTCCTTATTTTTTTCTCATTCCAAATATATAAGGGTTGATGTATTTATTTTTAATAATACGTTAGTTACGAAAGTTTTTTAGTTTTTTTTAAGAAAATCATAGTACGCTGTGAAAACAAAAAAAAGGTGTAAACTCATGTGGTAGGTACAAGTTACCAAAATTATTTTATTTGTTGTTGAGATTAACATTGTAAATATTTGAACATAGGATGACAACAACATAGTCGAAATCAACAGTTATGTAGTGTATTGCTGTTTATCTTATGTTCAAAAAATTTTGATGTTTATCTCAACGACAAATTTAAAAGCCTTGGTAACTTGTATCACATGAGTTTTATCAGGTTTTACACCTTGCTTTTTTTTTTTGTTTTCGCAGCCTACTATGATTTTCTTTAAAAAAAATTAACTAAAAATCCTTCGTAACTTGCGTATTATTGAAAATAAATACACCAACCCTTGTATATTTGGAATGAGAAAAAAATAAGGAATTTAAATAGGTCATAGCCAACTATCGCTCCCTTTAAAAAAAAGGTAAGTTTGTGTCATAACTTTTTAACGGAGAGCACTTTTTTTTTTGTATTATCAAATTAAACATAAAAATATCTAAAAATAATCTTTATAAATATTTTCGATATTTACAACAATAACGGAGATATGACACATTATTAGTATGATAAAAAAACACTTTTTATTCAAGAACTCGAACATGATAGAATATCTTTGAAAACGGTCCTGAGTTTGTCTCAAAAAACTGCACATTTTTGGTAATTTAACAGTTTCTCTATCTTAAATATTAACCGAGATCTTAGTAGGTTATTAATAATAGCTGTAAAGTTTTTAATTTGTTATTGTCCAATAAAATTATTTTTGCTGGTTATTTCAATTGTTTCTGATGATGAGATATAAACCAAGAAAACTTGACATTATTGTCCAAATGCAAGGCACCCTTACACTATTTAGTAGTAATTTCGGTTTTTTGCAAATTTTAACCAAATTTATAAAAATAGATATGACAACCCATGCATTTTTGAAATCAGAAAAAATTAAGCACTTTAATGAATCCATAGCCAACTTTGGTTGCCTTAAAAAAAAAGTTTGTCTTACATCTCAAAAACCGAGTGTGTTATGACTTTTAAGATAATTATGTTTTTCTAATTTTTCGTACAATTATCTACCTGAATCATTACAGTTTGGTTTTATATTGAAAAAATCGCCTGTTTTTAGTTTTTTCAAAATGATTAAAAAAGTTGAAGGTGTAGGTGAAATGTCAAAATGGCATTAAATTTGTGTTGAAAGTTTGCCCCACTTTGCTAATTTAACCGAGCATGTTACTCTTGTAATAACAAAGTTACCTATAGAACACATGTACATAGATTATGGCCACCCTGTATAATAAAATGTTCTCTTCACCAGACTGTGCAAGATTACCGAAAGCGGTACTACCTAAACCAGTGGTTCTTAACCTTTTAGTAGTCGCGGCCCCCTAAATATCCTAGAATATTTTCACGACCCCCTAGTTTGTAGTAACAAAAATATTACGATTTATTTAAAAAGATATCTCTGCGATGGTTCGAGTAAAATAAGAAGCAAAAAGTATTTTTTTAAAGATTTCAATATTCTAAAAAGTAAAAACGTTTTTTAAATTTTTCCCGGCTGCTCTTAAAATCTTTCACGGCCCCCCGGTTAAGAATCGTTGACCTAAAACACAGTCGGATGACATTAAATAAACCATACTTGCAATCTCTGGTTTGTTTTAGGTATTTAAAGTGTTTGATTCGTATTTAGTTTACAATGATTTGTAGAACTTAAACTAAACGTAAAGATGAAAACAATAAATATAATATTTGGAACTTATAAAATAAATAAATAGACTATTTTGACATTTTGACGTACACTCCAACACATATTCGCGATCTCTTTCGCATGCTTGCTTAGAGATCGCTGTGACCATCCGAGCCAACTAGGTACATGCCCAGAGCTAACAGGAGACAGCAGTCTCGCTTTGATAAGTGCCGCCATTTTGTTGTTATCGCAATGTTAACGTCGTTATGACGTACGTTTGGGCTTTGTTAACTTTTGCACTTTTCGAATTTTCTGAATTATATTTGACATAAGTGATTTATCTTTGATAAGAGTTGATTAGTTTTTCATAAAAAAATATAAATAGTTGATTTTTGTAAACAATTTGTAGTATATAAGAAAAAATTACAAGGATCTCAGTTTTCGTGCCATTTTTTGTATGTTTAATTAAAGTGAACATTTCAGAGTTTAAATAAACAATATTTTTTCTAAATTTCTGTTTTTTTATTTACATAGAAAGTATTTCACATAAACCATACAAAAAACTAGTATTTGCAGTAAAGTTTATTTAGATAGAGCTCTTTTATAATTGTACGTCGTTTTGACGTATGATTGGGCTTTATAGCCTCAAAAATATGATTGGGCTTCTAGGGTTAAACACAAAATTGGTATTTATAATTGAAGCCTAAGTTTAAGCCAAAAAATTATTCTTAAAGAATTTGGGGTCGATGGGGCACGGGTTTATGGTACCTTATCGATCACAAACTTTATACGAGTTAATTTTTTTGTATAACAGAAGAGAACTAGGGGGTCTTACCATTCAAAATAACGAAATAGAAATTTCCTGTATAAATAAGGCCCACCCTAGACCCCATGGTATTATGAGGGTTAGTAAAGTAAGATCTCCATAATGGCCTGAAATAAGTGATTCACGGTAAACAGCACTATTGTAACTTTGATGATTTAATATGGAAAACCGAAATTAAATAATGTGGCATACCTAACGGATAACTTTCTTACCTGTGTATGACTGTAGTACATTGCAAAGTTGGAGACAATGACAGGCACGGGTAATGCTATCGTAAGCACACCGGCCAAAGCACAGAGAGCACCCACGAACATTCCTATATAAGTCTTTGGTACCATGTCTCCATACCCCACGGTGGTCATGGTTACCAGGGCCCACCACAGTCCCAGAGGTATACTTTTAAAATCGTTATGCGGATTGGCTTGTATCCTTTCAGCGTAATACACTAAACTCGCGAAAATCACAATACCCAAAACTAGAAAAAACACTAATAGGGTGAGTTCCTTTGCCGACGCCCTAAATGTCTGTATTAAAATCTTTAAGCCCGACGAGTGACGCGTCAACTTGAATAACCTCATAATACGTATAATAGAAAAAAACTCCATTATGTCGGCATTTTCCAAATGTGACGCGAACTTCCGTAGCAATAGATCGATATAAAAACTTGCCGTCGCGATGTAGTCGATAATGTTAACCGATGACTCGATAAATTCGCACTTATTGGGTGATGTTACGAACCGGACAAGGATTTCGAATGTGAACCAGGCGTTGCAGAAGCACTCGATGTAAAAGAAGGCAACATGTGCGTCTGTATCCTCTTTATCGACGACATAGTCAGTACCGTTTGCCGCGGTGCGTACTACGATGGATTTAATTACTGGCACTTTCATATCCGGGTGAGTTTTTAGACAAAACGATAAGATGGACACACAAATGAAAAACACCGAAACGACTCCAATAACCTGCAACAAGGAAAACATGCGTTAGTAAATATTGATTCAATTGGCGAATAAGGTTTCTGTTAGTTCTTATGTTTAACTAACAATGATTCATTTGTTTGATAACAACAAATAATTCACTATAGCAGCGTTTCTCAAAGTGTAGCTGTAGATAATCCCTATGGGTTCTAGAAACCCAACTTTTTTTGATTAATTGTTTTACTAGACTATAATTTGCGAAAGATTTAATAAAGTATGAAGCAAATTTCTATTAAAACAGACTTTAAAAAATTGTAAATATGTTAAATAAATAGGTACACTATTCTTCTTAGTTCAATAGAATTATATTTATAATATTCACATTTTTAAAATAAAAATTTCGAATGTAATTTTTTTATACGATAACGAACATACTACATGTACTCGTATGTCCGTTATCCAAGGGACCAAAATTTCTTAGTTAATAAATTTTAAAATTGTAAATTGTTGCATAAAAAAATTAGAACCTTAAAAAGTGTCTGATGGAAATTCCAACTAATTTGCAAATATAACTGAAAGGAAGTGTTTAATGTGGTTTTGTGAACTTTTTAAATTTTTGAGCATGGTAATACACAATTTTTTCCCCATACTAACAGTTCTTTGTCTGTCCTATGTATAAAACGAAATTAAGCAATCCTTACTAATAAATTCTTTGATAAACAGAAGTATTATAGGAACCCATTTGGAATACTGCTCTTGTATTTTATTTCTGGCGAATACTAATGATTTAGACCGGTGTCAAAAACTGCAAAATAAAGCTAAGAGAATTATTTTACACTGATCCAGACACACCAAAAATACTTTCAGATACTTTACAGTGGCTTAGTATCAAACACCGGATAAATTTTAACACAATTATTTTTATTTTCAAATTATAAATAACCTGCTTCCAAATTCTTTGTTAAAATATGGAACCAAATACTCTGAGATTTATAATTATAAGAACTAGAATTTGTAAAGACTTTAAACTGTCATTTAGGAACGAAATTACACTCAAATCTCTTTGTTTTATAAAGAACTAAAATTTTATAACGATCTAACAAGCGAATTTAAAAATGAAACTAATATTGTAAGGTTTAGACGTAAGCTCAGTAGTTTAGGTAAGGAAAGTTTTATTTGTTATATAATTATACAAGTAAGTTATAAAATTGTAAACGCAATTGGCAAAACGTTAGATAAATTACATTATTTATATATTTTGCAAATAAACCTTACTTGAATTTAGGCAACCAAGCTAACAGGGTCAGAGACAGTCTCAATAAGTATCTCAAATGCAGAAACTTACTTAACGAACAATACCGTAACGCGAACTAATAAAAAAGTAATTATCAGATTCACGCAAATCTCTTACCTACAACTAAAATATTTAGATACAATTGCTGATAAATTTATTAGATATTTAAAATGATTTTATTTTGACGAAGTCATGAGTTCATAACATTAATAACTAGCAATCAAACCGATTGTTAAGTATTTGTTTAAGTTTTATCAGTTATAATATATTAAGGGAACATTATTTTGCCGGTAAAATTATTGACAAAAGTTTGTTACTTTGGTAACATCCTGAGACAAAAGACATGACAAAATCCTGAGCCGAAGGCGAGGGATTTTGTCATTCATTTTGTCGAGGGATGTTACCTATAAGTAACAAACTTGAGTTAAAATTTTTCCTGCAAAATAATGTTCCGAAATATATTTGATTAGACTATTTCCCAAATAAGATACCAAAAATAATTACAATTTTCGTTTATTATTTGTTAACATTTTCGATAGCGTACCAACCTCTGTAGCGCATTTAAATCGTAACTCCTTTCCTTGCAAAAATTTTCAAATTGTTTCCATATTGACATTTTGGATGCAACAGTATTTTTGGGAGTTATATTTGCAACAGTTTTTTGTATTTCTTCTATGGAAGTTATTCCGAAACGGCTCATGTTAAATAATATATTTTACAACTGTCAAACATCTGTAAACAAACAACCAGGTTGCTAAGGATATAATTGACATGACAACGGGATGTTTTCGCTATTTTGGAGGTGAAAAAATCCCTAGGGATTTTATCGCTTAAAAATGAACGTGATTGGTCAAAACATTAAGGCGTGACTATAATTTGACAAAGTGATTGGTTTATATCAGTTTATATGACCATGAGGGGAATAGTCACTTTTATTTGCAATTTAAGATTACAACAATATTAGTCCAGTTGCAAATTTTTTATATTTTATAAGAATTACATTTTTCAACTTTTCGATATAATTTAAATCTAAAACGTCCTAAGTTGACTTCCTAACTTCCGCTTTTTAAATAACGTAAGTGTATACAGGGTTAGAACAAAGTTCCGAAACGGTCGATTATCTTTGTTATTTTCGAACTTTTTTTAATGAAATTTGGCTTAAATCTGCGGCCAAACACACAGAATTGATTAAAGATATTTTAATTTTTTTCCATTTTTGGTTACGCAGGAAATTAGTCGAATTTAATTTTGTTTAATGAAAATTCCTGTATATTTTTACATTTTTAGAAGCAGAATAAAAAACTTCATTGAAAAACTGAAGAGTTTTATTCCTGCTAAACCGAAATTGAAAATATTATCAATAAATTCTTTAGTTTTGACCATGTATTTAAGTCCAATTTAAAAAAAAAAGGTCTTAAATAACTAAGATTATCGACCTATGCCTATGCTTTCTGCGTAATACGTCGTGGAATCTTATAAGAGTACTTTATTTATTACAATGCCTTAAAAAAAAACTTTTAACAAATACTCAACCTGATCCTAATTATTGACCAAATGAACGAAGGTTAGATTAAAGGTTGTTAATCGTATTTTAAACGTATTGCTGATATAATTTGTTTGCAGTTCTGTTTTTGCCGGTACTTTATGTATATATTTTATCGTATTCTTTACCAAATTCTCGTTAAAGTAATGTACCCCCAAGAAGCCATTAAAAAAAAAATAGAATTAAAACTGCAAAAATCAAATCGATTTCGGCACATTTGTGTATCTTTATGATTCAAGCAGTAAATGATATTTTATTACACAAAACAGAAAAACATACTTTTGAAAAAACTTGTAGGGCAATATATTATTACAGTACCTAAAAACAGGACTAATAAAAGATTGTTTTTTAAATATAATTGTAAATCACAGTGTGGTTATGCTTCAAGAAAAGTACAAAACCGTAAAACTTTTAAAGAGGTTAAAAAATGAATTTGCTAACTTGCAATAAAATAAGTTGACACAAAATTCGAATATACAAAACCATCGGTATATGCTTAAGATCACATCCGGTTAGACCGGAAATAAAAGTTGCCCTTAAAACGTGCAAATCACTGTCGAACAATATCCTAGCAATTAAAAATTTTATATCAGAAGACAGTCGAAAAATATTTCTCAACTAATTACATTTTTAATCTGTAAATATTTAAGTGAGCTCAAAAATATTTATAAACCGTATGGCGAAAGCAAAACTGCAAACAAATTTAAAGTGCATTGATTATCTTCTTTAAATTACTTACTTTAGCTGCCGTAGATGAATAAGGCTCATCAAAAAGGGACCATATTTTGGGCTTCGTTATTTGCCACCAGGACACAGTGCCTTTAAAATAATCTTCTTCAAACCCAAACTTGCGCGCTATCTCCTCGTCGGTGGGTTTCTCTGTGTCTATATCAAGTCGATCCAAGACGGCCAAAGTCTCTTGAGTATCTCGATGCTGTAACCAATAATACACAATTAATAATAAAATATGACTTAAAATTATTGCGAATTTTAAAATATTGCATAATTATCTAGTCGTAATATCAAAAAATATAAAAGAAATTTATTTGAAATCTGTATGGAGGGTCGCGACTTAAAATTAATTTTTAAATAAGGACAAATTTAAAAATAATTTTCATTTTGCCTTTGAACTACTTTTGTAGTTGGCGAAGAAGATTTAATAAACTTTGTAATTTTATCTCTGATAAATATGCTCTTGCAGTATGTTTAGTGGTTTGCTAAACGTTATCACGGCTGAAATATTAGTTTTCCTAATCAGTTCTGAAATCTCCAAATGTATACGAAATAACTACTAAGGGTGCATTAAAATGGTGATCATGCCTTAATAACTTTTGACGTTAATAAATTACACACATTTCCTGGTAAGTGGCAGATAAAACGATCTATTTTGCTGCATTATTTTGCCTAATGGATCTTGCGGTAGAATTACATTACATGCTGTCTTTTATAATTTGCGTTAACAGCTAACGTTAAGCAAAAACTTTTAAAATGACATGACACACTGCTATCATCAATCTGCTTATACAAGATCTTGTAAATAAATAATATCTCTTAGGAAATCAGCAAAATATTTATTATAAACTCTTAAAGGAGCTTTATAATCGCTGTAAACAGGGTTACAATAAACTACATGCGTTGTGTGGGTAACTTTGTTTTTGTAAGAGTTACATGGTCGGTTAAATTAGCAAAGTTGGGCAGAGTTTCAAGACTAATCCAATACCATTTTGACATTTGACCTACAATTTCAACTGAAAATCGGTGTTGCACCTATTTTTTTATGAATGTGCTCTTATTTAATAATGATTAACAGTTCCAGTATCAGTTTTAATTAAAGCTTTAAAACAGGGACTGAGAACGGAACGAAAACGAAAACGTTAAACGAAATTAACCGAAATTTTTTTAAGAACGAAAACGAAACCGAAAACGAAATTATTATTTTTCGTTCAAGAACGAAAACGAAATAAATATTTTCCAAAGTCGGTTTTAACCGGTTTTAACCGGTTTTGTCGCGATTTCAATTTTATTTGTTAAACACAAACGCGAATTTACCTTCTGTGATGGGGAGACTCCACGAGGCAGTAAAAAATCTCACTTGAAATAAGTGAGCTTCACTTTTCTCCATATATTTACGTGAATATGTATTAACAACTTTATTGTTTATACTTGCAATTTCGTGTAACACAATTAACGGTACAGATAGTCTCTATTTCTAATTTGTATTTTAGATCATCAATATAGAATATACACTTAATTGGATATATATTATCAATGTGTGTTTTATTTGCGTTTAGACATAATAATAGTTAAATTTATTCTTACTTCAAAAAGGACTAATGTAAAAGAAGATTTATTGGAAGATGTGTTGCTAGTAAGATTTAACGGAATGTGAAAATGTATATTGTATGATATGTACAAACTATAAAGTTAAAGTATATTTCAAGTTAATATAAGTTTATTTTTAATATCTTTTTTATTTATAACATTTAGTAAATTATCCACTTGAATTCATTCCTTTGTCTTTTTAAATAATTACAGCAGGATCTTATTTAATTCAAATGCATAGATTTTTAGTACTAAAACAAATTTAAAACAGCACTTGCTATATTTTCATATTTTTAGATAAAGATCGTGTGTCCAATTTAACCTAATCACGTTGTGTTTTTGCACCTTACGGGTGTTAAACTTAATAAAATGGTTAAATGTTAATGTGTTTAACGATTTGGTAAATTTAATATGGCGATGGTTCGCCAGTCTAAAATATGCTGTCCGTGAGCATCAAACCCCATCGTCATCTTTTATATTTTAGTTGAGACGCAAATATTGTTATCGTATTTATAAAGGGTTGTGGTGACTAGAAAAAAAAAATGATTTTTTGACGACAAAAAAAAATATTGTAAAACCGGTTTTAACCGTTATTATTTCGGTTCACGAAAACGAAAAAAGAATTTTTTCGGTTAGAACGAAAAGAACGAAAACGATATATTTCGTTTTCGTTCCGAACAGAAACGAACGGAATTTTTTTCGTTTTTAGTCCCTGCTTTAAAATGTTGACAGTAATAGCAGACCAAAATTAATTCAGCTTTAAAAAATAACTCATTTTGTGAGAACTGAAAGATCTTAAAACTCCATTAAAACTGTTTGTAAAAGTATTTAACCACATTTTCGAGTAGATTAAAAATAACACGTTAGCAGGGGCAACCAAGAAAGGGTTGAGGCTACTTTTCGAGTTATTAATTAAGGAAAAATTTACCCAAGCAAACCCAGGACCAAATTTCTTCCTCATAAAACTTTTAACTGCATTACTCATCCCGAACATTAATCAGTGAACCAACAGAATATGCATGATGTTGCAGGAAAGCCAAGGGTCTAAGTTTATGTTTGACTTGTAGCCATGAATATTTGTTGCAGTTTATTTATGTAAACGTCTTTTAATTACGGGGCATAATTTGCAGAGCTGACAAGATGTGAAAACCTCTGCTTGCCATACGAGGGTCAGCTGAATAATTGACGGCTTCAGTCATTTGCGACAATGGTTAGTGTATTATATTTATGATTACATAAGCTTTTGTTAATAAGCACGAAAAATTTGAAGTCAGTAGCAGTTTCTTGTGACAGGTATTTTGTGTTGCTGCTATTATAACAATTAAATAATTTTAACATGGTATTGTGCAATAACTACAGAGGAATAAGTGTGACGAATTCTCTTAGTAGACTCTACGGGACAATAATTGAAAATAAAAGTAAAAGCAATTTTGATGAAGACGAAGAACAATGTGAATTCCGACAAGGACGCTCTTGCATAGACAATATTTTCTGTCTAAATCAAGTTATTGAAAAAACTACAATAATGAAAAAACAAAAGACCTTGTTCCTGGAGATCATGCCGCCGATTTACAACTTGAAAACCAAATCATCAAGAGTACGAATAATTATTAATATCTTGGTGTTAAGATAAATAGTGATGAAAACTGTTGAACTGAAATCTTGAATAGAGTTGGACAAGGACGAGCTGCCATAAGAAAATTAAACTCCCTGCTATGGAACAAGAGCGTGACAAAAACGACTAAAACCAAAATGTACAAATTAACATTAAAGATATTATATATGTCTATTATTATAACCGTATAACACTATACAGGATGAACTGTGGTTAAATAAGAAAAAAAAAAGAAGTAAAATTACTGCTCTGGAAATGGAGTAGATACTGGAGGAAATGCTGCGGTCTTACTAGACTTGACAGAGTACGTAACACGGACATCCGCGAAAGAATGCATTTAGGTACTACTATAATTGATACAATCATATATAACATCAATGGTATGGCCATCTAAGACGGATGCCAGAAGATTAATTAGGGACACGTATGGAAGTGGCAACCACGTGTAAGGCGGAAAAGGGACCGGCCGGGAAAAAACTGGAAAAAACGGGTGGAGGAGTGGAGGAGGCCATGGAGGACAAAGGACTCCAAAAACAAGATTGGTTCGACAAAAGAAGATGGAGATTAAAATGCGATAAACTTTAAACTGTGAAAAAAATCGCAAATATATATGACCAATCATTCTTTAAAAGTGGGATTGGGGCCTCGATGAAAAGTATTTGAGTCTATGAGGTGACGAAGTTGAAAAGTAAACCATAATTAGTAACTTTAACTTGCTTTTTCTATGCGAGGTAGACAATTACATATTTAGCCGACCTTCGTATTGTCCAATTATGTAGAAAAGAAAGCAAAAAATATACCTATAATGCACCAGGTGTAATACTTATTTATTCCCCTATGGGGATCTTGTTTTATATTAGAGATAAAGTTCGGTTAAATTAGCAACAGGCAACATATAAGAGAGCTGAATTTGTAGTGAATTTGTTATGAAAAATACAATGTTAATAAATAAAATTTTGCTGTTTTTTATTTAATGCAGTATCTTTTCTATTTTAAAAACTCTCCTAGTTAAAAGCATGCCATGTAAATAGCATTACAAAACTTTTTATAGCATACCTACTGAGTTACGAAGAAACAGTAGTCAACTTTTATTTTTCTTTAGGACGTCATCTTAGATAATTACGTACATAAATCGATTCAATTTGTTATATTTTAATTATTTCATATTTTAAAAAAATCAATGAAACATAAGTATTTGTCGAGCAAATAACATTTTAGGAAATCTTATTTAAATAAAAAAAACTATATTAATATTGAATAATAATTTTATTTTCTTAAATAAAAATTTAAAAAGACATTGTTTGTTGCTGTAGGTACATATTTTATACAACAAAAGATATACAGGGTCCGGCAAAATGATCTCCCACATTTTAATCTTTAATAAAAACGCCATTGTAAATGCTATTTAGATTTTATTTTTATTAACTGAAAATGTATGCTATGCCATTTGTTTTTATTAAGTTTTTAAAATTACAGAGTCCAAATGGCGACCATTTTTTTCGATATACATTCGAAGCTGATTTCTGAAAGTTTCCATCACTCGAGCAGTAATTTGAGGCGATATTCCTGTAATTTCTTGGCGTATTGCTGCTTTCAATTCGTCAATGGTTCGGGGATGGTGTTGAAAAACCTTCGCTTTCAGGTAGCCCCAAAGGAAAAAGTCGCATGGGGCAAGATCGGGTGAACGCGCAGGCCACCCAACGTCTCCACGTAACGAGATTACGTATCCTGGAAACATTTCCCTTAAAACGTCCATTGTCCTTCTTGTCGTATGAGCCGTAGCTCCATCCTGTTGAAACCATACATCCAAAACTTAGAGAACTTGAACATCCGGATGTATGGTTTCAACAGGATGGAGCTACGGCTCATACGGCAAGAAGGACAATGGACGTTTTAAGGGAAATGTTTCCAGGACACGTATCTCGTTATGTGGAGACGTTGGGTGGCCTGCGCGTTCACCCGATCTTGCCCCATGCGACTTTTTCCTTTGGGGCTACCTGAAAGCGAAGGTTTTTCAACACCATCCCCGAACCGTTGACGAATTGAAAGCAGCAATACGCCAAGAAATTACAGGAATATCGCCTCAAATTACTGCTCGAGTGATGGAAACTTTCAGAAATCAGCTTCGAATGTGTATCGAAAAAAATGGTCGCCATTTGGACTCTGTAATTTTTAAAACTTAATAAAAACAAATGGCATAGCATACATTTTCAGTTAATAAAAATAAAATCTAAATAGCATTTACAATGGCGTTTTTATTAAAGATTAAAATGTGGGAGTTCATTTTGCCGGATCATAAGAAAAAGAAAAACAATAACTATTTATCTCAGTAAATATCTAATTTGGCATTTTTCAGAAACTCCAACCTTGAATGCTATAAACGTGGACTGAAAAAAAATAATAGGTACTTATCTCAGTACTCAATTTTTCAGATTTTTATTTTTAAATTATATTCATAAAATACAAAATTCGCTAAATTTCATTTTTTGTTTTTTTCAAGTTCAGTTTTAACTGCGCCCTTTTCAACACTTTTTAATGTTGCTACTAATTGAGATCTTTTATATCTAATTCTTTACTAATGGTAAGGTAGTCAACTCTTTCTTTCCGATATTAAGCAAAAGCCATATTATGGCTTGAATTAAGTATGATGCCTCGTATATTACCCCATTTTGGAAATGTTGAAACAACAAAATTTAACTAACCTGTGTATACGTCATCCAACAGCAAGGTTCGACTTGATTCGCATCCAACCCCCAAAACTCCAGTTCCTCTTCAAAAAGCGGGCCACAAACATCTGATGGATAATGAAGTTTTCCCGTTCTAAAATAAAAACACGTAAAAATTCTCATAACTCACAAACTATTTGTTTTCATCTTCACAATAAATAGGTCTGGAACTAACCTGTAGTAGTTTAGAACTTGAGCGAAAACTCCAGGATGACGATCGAAAAAATACTCGTTCAGAATTGGATCGTAGTTCGCAAGGGCTTCAGTTAGACGAGAGAGACGAGTCGCTGGGATCTTTTTCAGCGTAGCCTTGTAAGTCTCGTGTCGGATCCCACCAACATTGAGAACTACGCGGTTTTCCGCGTCCATATTTATTAAATTCATAGCTTCAAAAGAAATGAGAAATTAGAAATGTATGTGTAGGGTTAATTCGAAAAATCTGTTCAGTGTTTAAAAAAAAACAAAAAAATTATTAAGATAGATAATATACCTTAATATACGTTTTAGATAAAACTATCCATGTCAAAGCGGTTAACTATGATTTAAAATTACTTACTGGAAACATATTACATCAGAAAGAGTCAGGATCAAATGAAGCGTTTGCGAACCATTTCAAAGTGTGGGCGTAGTTCACTGTAAAAAAAAACAACAACTATTAATAATTTATGTCTTCACGAAAAGTGATAGTTTAAAGTATATTGTATGAAGTGAAGTACATCCGGGGCCGTTGAGAGGAGGGGGGGGGGGGGGACAGAGGGGCGCTCCGAGCCCCGAGCCGAAATTTAAAAGTCCAGGAATCCACAAACGTTTTTAATTATGGTAAATTAAATATTTAAGACTCACAATTTTTTTTAAAAATAAATTTCCAAATAATTTATTTACTTGGGACCCATGTAATTTTTCCCCCGGACCCGGAGACCTCACCGAGTATATCTTGTAATAAACTTATGTTTTATATACAGGGTGTCCCAGATTACATTTCCAGCATGGGGATCTCGCTTATTATAAGAGATACAGGTTTGTTTAAATTAGATAAATTTTTCCTTAGGATGAGAGGAACCACAATCAATTTTTAAAAGTACAAAATTCCTCGTACTTCAGATGTTATAGCAAAAAATATGAAAATGTCGAATTTCTTTTTTCTTTCATAACTTTTTTGTCTTAATCGTTAGAACAATTTTATTTGTACTTTCTGAAGGTACTTTTTAATGGAGAATTTAACTATTATTTCAGATTTTTTTTAACACCTACCCTTTTCGAGATATTACCCCTCATTTCATTTTTTTCTTATGGGCCGCAAAGTTGGCTATGGAATAATTAAATGTGTTTTATTTTTCTCGTTTAAATGAGATATTACCTGCTATACCTATTATTATAAATAAGTCACAAAATCAAGAAAAATCGTATTTTACCCATCGTTTGTCAAGCTATCTCTGAATATAAAAACAAAAAACAACTAATTCAATGTCAAATGACAGTTACTATTTGACTGCGGTATCATTTATTAGAATTTTATAGTATTGTTGTGTAATTGAATAATCTTTGTAGCAATTTTTCTCATATAATTGTGGGCACATTTACAACTAATTAAAAATTTTAAATGTTGAAATGCTACATTCTTTGCAATAGAAACTGTGTAAAATAGATAATTCTAATTATTCATTGATTTGTTTTGGATTTTTGGTTGGTTTCTCGAAGGAACCATATTCTTTTAAATTTATTTCCAAATTTCTGTGAGTACACACCCTTCGTTGCCTTTTCTCGGGATATAGCTCTAAGTATATTCGCTCAGCTTTTACACAGTTTTTATGGTATAGAATGTAGCATCTCAACATGTCAAATTTTTCGCTATTTTTAAATGTAGCCATCATTATAACAATTACTACAAGGCCTGTCGAATTACACAACAATAATGTGAAATTCTAATAAATGATACCGCAGACAAACGGTAACTGTCATTTGACATTTATTTAGTTGTTTTTTGTTTTTATTTTCATAGATAACTTGATAAGTGTGGGTAAAATACGATTTTTCTTGATTTTGTGACTTATTTATAATAATAGCAGATATGGCAAGTAATATCTCATTTAAACGAGAAAAATAAAACACATTTAATTATTCCATAGCCAACTTTGCGGCCTATAAGAAAAAATGAAATTAGGGGTAATATCTCGAAAATGGTAGGTGTTAAAAATAATCTAAAATAACAGTTACATTCACAATTAAAAAGTACCTTCAGAAAGTACAAATAAAATTGTTCTAACGATTAAGACAAAAAAGTTATGAGAGAAAAAAGAAATCCGACATTTTTATAATTTTTGCTATAACATCTGAAGTACGAGGAATTTTGTACTTTTAAAAATTGATTGTGGCTCCTCTCATACTAAGGAATAATTCATCTAATTTAAACAAACCTGTATCTCTTATAATAAGCGAGATCCCCATGCTGGAAATGTAATCTGGGACACCCTGTATAGGTACAGTAAAAGGAATAATAAAAAGTGTTTTAAATAATTCCATTTATCCTAGATATTTCGATATTTGATTAAATTATTTAAGTAATTCATTTTAACTATCCGTAAGTATTGGTTTCGTTAAATAAACACTAACCTAGTATTTATATGTCCATTTAAAGAAAAGGTTTACCAGTTTCGGTGTTAAGTTTACGACATTGTTCCAGCAAAAGAAATATTAGCTCCACCAATTTATAGACGTTAAATAAAATATAACCGGTTGGGAATTGTGTATCAAGAGAGTTTGTGCTGTAAAAATATTTTGGAACGCAACAGCTAAATTTCTACAAAATAAGTTTCATAATATTAAATACACTTTATTGTAATTTTGTGAAATAAAATGGGTTTTAGTAATTTCATCCCTAACTTTTTATTGACCATGTGTACAGCGAAAAAGTCTTCTTAAATAAATTACCACTTAAGATGAAATATTTAAAAAATAACTTAGGCCAACTTTGCTTTGACAAACACTCGACTGCTTCTCGTAGCATTGTCAAATTTTGTTTCGTGGTATTGTTAACAGTTTCCATGAAAACGACAAACGATGCACTGAGAAGCTTCACCACAAAAGTATTACCCTTAGTATTAGTTTAAATGCTGCTACTTTTTTTAAAATTAACTTATGAAACTAATGGTATACAGAGTGTTCCAGTTATCGTAAACAGAATGGGAATCTTGTAAACGATAAGAGATATAGAGTTGGTGAAATGGGTCAAACTAATTAATGATTTATAATCAACTATTATATGGGAAAAATGTTGATAAAAGTAAAGAATTGACTTTTAAAGTTCTTTTAGTATTCCTTTAATGAGTGCTAATTTTTCAACTATATAGCCAGAAAAACAGCCCAAGATTATAAGGTAACCACCCCCATGCTTTACCGTTGACACCACACAGTTTGCCATTGCTGCGACCAACAAAAATTCTCCTTCGTGATCCAAATATTTCGAATTTGAAGTCATCGGACTAAATCAATTTATAAAATATGCTGTTGTCCAATATCGGTAATTTAACGCCAACTGTAACATTTTGTTCTTATTTTTTTTTCTCAGCAATGCGCCCAAACACATTAGATTATCCTGTTAGTCCTTTTACTAAAGATCTGGACACAGGTTCTGAACGATTATGTCTGTGTTGTGCGCGGATTTCCGGTGCTGTAAGGAACTAACTGCTTGACGGTGTGGTGCCAATGGTGAATCACAAGGGTAGTTCCTTAATAAGCTTGGGCTGTTTTTCTGGCTATGGAGTTGGAAAATTCTTACGCATTGAAGGAATGCTAAAAAAGGATCAGTGCAAAAGAACTTTAGAAGGCAACGCTGTGTCATCTGGGCTACGACTAATCTAAGGTGGGGTTACCAAACCATCATGCAACAGGATAATGAATTGACCTTAAACACTAGATTGGGTAGAGGCTATTTAAAATAAAAAGAGGCAGAAGGTCTTTTGAATAACATGATTTGGCCAACACAATATCCAAATCTGAGTCCTATGGATTTTGTAAAGGAAGAGCTCGATGGAAAGGTCCGAGAAAAATGTTCTACATAAAAAAAAAACTTTGGATTACATCTTCAGAAAATTGGAAAAGTATTTTAGCAGAAACAATAAGAAAATTAATTGCCAGTATGCCAGGATTAGTAAAAAATACCAATAAATACAAATACGGTTGTTTTGAGGAAGTCAGTAAAACGACTATTTTTAGTTTTTTTGTTTTATTTGATATAATTCCAATTTAATGTGATTAATTTCAATTATTTCGATAATATATGTGTATTTATGTTATTCAGTAAAAATTTGTTTTGTATGTGCACAATATTTTCTGTGTGTAAATTTATTTTACTGGAAACACCGAGGTGGTCTTAAAGTTTTGACTTGCAGTGTAACTATAAAATCAGTTGTTTCAATAATTACCTTACTTACTTACATAAGAATATACCTAGTTGTTTTAAAACTAAGTTACTATATGCTTGTTTAAACAAACACAGCAAATAGAATATCTCATTATTGTATATGTATTCGAAACCAACATATTTTCAACCCGGTTACAACAAAATATCTCTCGCAGTTTGCGCTATCGCAGGGGTAGTTTGACAAAGCAAAATATTGTAATAGCGGGTTGGGCGGCATTCGACATTGTGTGTAATATGTAAAACGGACATTCTTCATATTTATATTTTGTCGTCGCATTTGATATTCATTCGGTTGTACGTGACACAGCATTTTCTGGTTTATGCTGACGTGTTAGATCTCAGTCGCCTGTGACATATGTGTGTTAACTGATAAGCATGCATATTAGGTATCTGTCAGTTTTTGTTTCATCATAAACAATGAACGCAGTGACATATGTTGCCCTGAAATATTTTATCATGTGCCAACGCCTGAAACGAATTGTACAAACATTTCGTAATTGTGTGGTTACCTGCAAGCGCGGCAGAATCTGATGCTAACAGATTGATGCAAATTTTTGTCAGTTTGAATTCGACCGTTTAAAATGGTTTTAAAAGCGTTGTATTAATAGCATGTTATTAACCCTCTTGTTGTATTCACGTTTTGGTAACACGTAGGTATAGTGTTCGGGTCAACATGACCCGTATAGCAGCCTTTTTAAAGTTATGGCGTTTCTGTGTTATAATTTAGCTTCTTTATTGTTAAGTAATGTAAGAAATAAAAATGGAATGTTTGGTAACCAAGAGTTTTATTAGAAAAAGCGAAAGTTGATTAATAATTTAATATATAACATAACATAATATTATACAGGGTGTTTTTTATTATTGCGATCCATTTTGGTGGTTGCCATGGTCTGTTTATATTCATATTGGGTAGAATTGGTGGGTGTATTCATTTTGACGTTTATGCGGCGACAACGGTAAGACGCCCGTCGACTCTACCCAACATGAACATAAACAAACCATGGCAACTACCAAAATGGATAAATTTTGTATCTCCATCTTCACAATGAGGTACGTTTGGGTACGTTTGCTAAAATAGCAAAAACTTTTTACGTAATCATTGTTTGCTCTTTTTTCCAATTTTTGCTTTATACATTTTAAATTTTTTGCTAGTCTTTAATAGGGTAAAACCCCCAAACGTTGGCACTTCACCAATGATTGGCACTTCCTTTATATTTTCCTCTATATATAAAAAAGTGAGTTAATTCAGCTGTTAGGAATATTTTTTATGAAATCTGACAACATCGAAGTGCATCCTCGAACCATTACGCATGCCGTTGTTTCAAAGATGGCTGAATTATGCTGTTAAATGTGTGACGTCTTCTTCATAAAAGTAAGTTTTTATCAATTTTCATAGTAGTAGGCTATAGAAACAAGTTGGGTTACTGGCTAGTTTTGTAGTAGTATTATTTGCAAGTTTTTAGTAATAGTATTTTATGATTTTCTGTTGATAATTCTTGTACAAAACATAAGATTGGTTAACTTTTTAATAGAAAAACAGCGGTGCCAACATTTGGTATAGCAATATAGGCTCTCGCTAAATATTGGCACCCGGTGCCAACATTTGGGTAAGATAATTTTTGAATTTCGCCAAACATTGGCACATCTATCAGTTAGGAATAGGCTCCAGGGTGATGTGTTTTTTTTCCAAATGCCCAAGATTAAGAAAGATAAAAAATATGTGAAGAAATATTCTGAACAGATTCTTCAAAGTGCTCTGAATGAAGTCAAGTCTGGCATACCTAAGAAAACAGTTTCAAAAAAATACGGAATACAAAGGTCAACTCTCCAGTTTAGGTTGGGGCCAAAGTTCACAAAACCCGAATTCGGAAGGCATACTTGTCTCACGAAAGAAGAGAAAAATACACTTGTTGAGTTATCCTGGAAAGTCATAAGAAAGGTTTTCCACGAAGAAAAATCGACATTCAGTGTTCAGTCAAGGCTTTCTTAGATGCAAACCAAAGGCCAAACCCATTTAACAACAACATACTAGGAAATGATTGGTATAACATAACTAAAAACGGATATAGCAGAATATCTCTTGCACCCTAAAACACCCGAAAGAAAAGGAACATACCAGTCTAGAAGATCTTCTTATGTCGTCACCTCTAAACAATATAAAAAAGAAATGGAAGTAAAAGAAAAGGCCAAAGAAAGAAGAAAAGAAGAGAACAGACAAAAGAAATTGATCAAAGAAGACGCTAAGAAAAACATAATTTCAGCGAAAAAAAAACTCAACTACAACGAAGAAAAACTCAACTATACAAGAAAAACCAGAAGAACAGAAACACTTTTGCAGATAAAAATGTTAAAATTGGAACTGATGCTAAAGAGAGTCCTGAAAGTCAATCTCTTAACCCTTTCAATACGGTATTTGAAGAATAAGGTTTTCAAATATTTTCGGTAATATTTTGGCTTAATAAAGTATAAAAAGAAGCTTTATTGGAAAAACATTTTTTTTTTCAAACAGATTCTCTTGGAGAAGGTGGTACATATATGTACCACTAGGGTTATATGTGGTTATAGTGTGATATATATAAGTACCACCAGTGTCTAATAAAACTAAATTCTCTTGTTGTGTTGTGTAAAATACTTCAGGGGGCGCACTTGCAGCGTAAACTGTACAATTTGACACTAGGTAGACCTATAAAACTGACTGGTACATATCAGAACCATTCACAATGATAAATTACAGTTCTAGTATTTTACAAACTTTCGGTGGTACATATATATATACCAGCAGTATGGAAAGGGTTAAAAGTTCTAATAAAATTTTCAACAAGATAAATCGCGAAGTAAATCCAGGAGATTCATGTAGACGCGAATCTGAATCTGAGAAGAAAGAAAAAGAGCGTCACATAAGAAATCTATTTGAGGATAGTGATTCAGATGAGGACTCAGATATTCCCTTGACAAGTAGCGTGCATTATTCACCACCAAAAAACAATATTGTCATACGTAGAGGCCTTTGTTTCATTTGTACCCAGAATATCTACCTGACAAATGTGGGGATCGGATGTCAAAAATGTAGAACCTATCATGTTCAATACCTAAAGTAACGCCAAAACTTCAAGGAAAACTTTATATGTCAAACATGCGCATCACGTGGCTCATTATTGGGCCTTTAACACTGCAGTATTATATATTTTTGTTCCTCGGTTAATAAGTATTATTTTATGAAGAATTTTTTTAATTTTTATATATTTTTATAATCTAGATTTTTCAACAATAAACATTATTTTGAAAGTTATATTTTATTCTATTATACTATGTATCTAAGGTAACCATAAAAACTATATTTTAACTAAAACTACCCTCCCAACCAACCATACCACCTTACATCCCAATGGTTCTAACGAACAGTAAGGGGTGCCAATTACTGGAATAATTCAAGTGCCAATCATTGGTATTAATGTGCCAATGACTAGAAAATCGGACCAATTTTATAAATTTGAGGAAAAAGGAACATAATTGATCTTAAAAAGAAAAAAATGCAACTGTAATAGTAAGAACTAACTTTGCGGAATGTAATAAAAATTCATTTTTGGGCTTTTACATGATAAATTGTTAAATAAACGGTTTTATTTGTCTCTATAGCCTTAAAGTGCCAATGTTTGGGGGTTTTACCCTATGGGATAATTTAAAAAATTATTTTGTTCCACCAACTTCACGGTGAGGTACATTAGCAAAAAATTCAATCAACTGTTTACGTCATTTTTTGAAAATTTTTGCTTTCCTTTTTAATTCTTTTGCTGGTAGCGTCCACAAGATAACTTTTTCATGAATATTAGGTACTACAAATAGTATTCGTCGAATTTCAACACGAATAACTTCAAATAACCGTAATTAACGTTAATTTTTTGTTCTAATAACTTAATAATAAATAAAGTTCAATGAATAATTAACTCATACTTTTAATTTATTGATATAAATGTAATTTTGTTGCGGTGATTGTCAAAACCATAAACTATTGTACTTAGCACAGGTTAATTGTCAATGCGAAATTGTTTTGTGTTTTTTTTTTCGTAAATCACATGAAGACCCAGGGTGAAGAACGTGTTAAGTCATTTTTTTCTTAAAATCAACAGATGGCACTGCCGTATTTATCTGACTATGGCGAACATTTTGGTATTAACAACAGGGGGAAGAACGAACTTAGTCAAGCTGATATTTACAGTTGAAAAATATCACACTGGTTAAAAACGTGTTAAGTCCTTCTGGAAGAGGGAAGAATGTGTTAAGTCAAATATGGAAGGTTGCAACTTTCAGGTTATAATCAGTAATTTGAGGTCGTTTACTGTAGCAGATTGTGACAGTGTGCTTTTATTTAATATTATTCTATATTATTTGTTTAATATTATCAAAATATGGATAGTGAATGTGATTCTGATGAAGGGAATATTAAGAGTACATTAACCAAAAAAAGGAAAACAAGTGGTCGGATTATTGATGCAACCAAAAAACTGCGTCTTCAGTCCCATGTTGAGGGCAAAAATTGTGAATGCAAACGGTATAAGTGTTTTGAAAGTATTCAAAAACATGAAAGAATGCAACTTTTAAAAAATTTCAATTTGATGGGAAGTCAGTTTTCATTTTTTTCTTTTAATATTCACAGGCTAAGTGACTCTAATGTGCGTTTTTACTGTTATACAGAAGCAGTTGGGCATAAGGGTTCAAATGAGGTCAGTTCATTCTTGTATGATTATGTCACACATTACTTATCACCTTCTGTCAGAATTTTTAACATATTCTGTGACTCTTGCGGAGGACAAAACAAGAACTGGACTGTTGTAAGATTCCTTCATTACTTGGTTCACAAGTTACTTAGATTTGACTCTGTAACTGTGACATTCCCTATTCGTGGTCATTCTTTTCTTGAGTGTGACAAAGATATGGGCATAATAAACCAAAAGTGTGCTGCCGAATTACCTAAGGATTGGATTTCTGAAATAGAAAATGCTCGCAAGAAACCTTCTCCATTTAATGTAGAAAAAGTAAACAAATACATGATCAGGGATTGGTCGGAGTTTCTAAAAGACCGTTATGTAAAACAAGCTCCGATGAAAATGCGACCCATTAGCCCTTTCATGCATGAATTAATTTACCACTCTGTTACTGATACAGCATAGTGTCCTCATTTGGGGACATTAATGTTTTTTATAGTTTTCAATATAATAACTGATATTATTTATTATGTAAATGTATCGTAAATAAAATCAACAGTTTTGTATAATATGTAATGTGTTTTGGCTTTATTCAGATATAGGTTATGTTTCTGGAAGGTTTCTGAATATTGTTTGTGACAGTAATGGCCGGCGTGAAACACAGTGTGTGCATATGTGCTAGTTTTATTAACATTACTTAAGGAAAATATATTTGAAAAAGGTAAGAAAATTATATATCTTATTAATTATACTATAAATTATACTATTTCAATGAGTTTTATTTGTTTTTATCAGTTAAATCAAAATATTAGCATATATTAATTGTTGTCTCATACGAGGACAGCATGCCAAAAAAGTAACATTTAATTTTGGCGCTAATATACGTAATTCAAAAATATTTTTTAATAATGTTTTAATATTTATTATTAATGTTATATTTATTTATAGAATGAGTCGAAAATTAAATCAAAAGGAACTGCTTCAGTTAATTGAGGATGACGCTGCTATTATAGAAAATGTTGACAATGCCTTGACCGTTCAATTCAATTTTAAAAAATCAAGAGATGATGAGCCACCAAATATGGATCATTCATGTTCCAGTAGACAAATTGATACAATACCAGCAAGGCAATCAAGAAATAAGAACCATAACAAACGACCTCTGACTGAGAAGGAACTACAGGAAATGGTGACTCTTTACATGAACGAAGACTCCGAAGATGACTTAATAAACGACGATACTATTTTGGAATCAGAATTGAACGTATCTGATGAAGAGGATGAATCTGAAGATGAAAATGTTGTTGATAATGATACAGCAATTTCAGAAGTCCCTGTAGACAGTCCGTTTTGGAAAATTGGTACTGACCCTATCATCAATAATCATGTCTTTAGTGGACAACATAAAATTAATATCAAGTACACGACACCAATTGAATATTTTTCAAATTTTTTTCCGGACTCATTGCTACAAGAAATCGTTTATCAAACGAACTTATATGCATTTCAAAATGGTAAAACAAATTTTAACTTGACTCTGTCAGAATTAAAAGTATATCTAGGTATTACCATAATGATGTCTTACATTAAATATGCTAGAATTAGACAATATTGGTCGTCGGATGGTGGATTACGCATGAGTATAATAGCAGATGCAATGACTGTTAATCGATTTGAAGAAATTCGTCGTCAACTACATTTCATGGATGCGACAACCATATCAACAGAAAACACTGATAAATTAATTCGTTTAAGACCTATAATAACTCATTTGCACAATTCATTTCATGCAGCAGTAGATCCGGAAGAAAACTTGGCAATTGATGAAATGATGATTCCATTCAAAGGCCGCTCATCGCTTAAACAGTATTTACCGAAAAAACCTAAAAAATGGGGTTACAAGGTGTGGTGTCTATGTGGGGTATCGGGATACCTATACTGTTTTGAAATTTATCAGGGAAGTGGTGGTGGTCGGAATAAAATTTCGAACTATGGACTAGCTGGAGATGTTGTGCTACGTTTATGCCATGGTATTGAAGGAAAAAAACATAAAATACATGCTGATAATTTTTTTTCCAGTATGAAATTAATTTTAAAATTAAAAGAAATTGATATATTTTATTTGGGTACAATTAGAAAGGACAGAATTCCAAAGGAATGTAATAAATTATTGAAAAAGGAACCAGAACTTAAGAAAAGCCAAAGAGGAACCTACCATTCGATAATATCTAGTAATGGAATTATTTTAATACAATGGAACGATAATTCCATTGTTCACATGATATCCAGTTGCGCAGGAGTAAATCCACTTGAGAAGGTATTGCGATTTAGTAAAAAAGAAAAAAAGAAAGTGGAAGTCATACGTCCACATGCTGTAAATATTTATAATAAAAATATGGGGGGTGTGGACCTCATGGACTACTTTCTTTCCTTGTACAGAAATGCAACGAAAAACAAAAGGTGGTACATGAGGATTTTTTATCACCTTGTAAATATTGCAATTATAAATTCTTGGATCATTTGGAAGTGGAACGGTCACCAAGAGGAAAACGAATTAGATCTATTGAATTTTAAGGCTCGGGTGGCCACAGCATTAATCTATCAAGGTGATGCGCAAAAAAAGAAAGGGCGTCCTAGATCGCGAAGCAAGACGCCGCCTGCACCTACTAAAAAGAAACCAAAAATTGTTGTCCCCATAGAAAAACGGTTGGACAAAGGAAGACACTATCCAAAAAAATCAGATGAAAAATACGCAGGAAGGTGTAAAAGAGCAGGATGTAAATCGAAAACACGATACAAATGTGGAAGATGTAACTGCAGTTTATGCCCAGAGTGCTTTGAAGATTTTCACACATAAACTTTGTTTTAGGAATTATAAATGTATCGACTTAATTTAACTTTGTTTTAAATAAAAATTCAGTTTTGTAGTAATATTGTAGTTATTTACTCGATTGGCTCTTATAGATTTAGATCATGTACTTATGATAACATTTTCTGCATAATGTCCTCATATGAGGAATATTTTTTTTGTTGTAATTAAAAAGTAATTATCGAAAATTGGGTAAAAGGTTATTGTTTATTACATTGCCAATAAGTAAAACTATTGAAAAATATTTTTTTTAGGTAATAATAAATAAAAATAATAAACTCATGCAGTAGAAGTACAAAAACAAATGTCCTCACCTGAGGACACTATGCTCGAAAGGGTTAGAGAGCTCAAGATTTCAATAGAGCATCCAAAACTTGTTATGTTCAGGGACACTTATAATGGAGCATGGGTTTCTTCTGTAGTAACTCCAAAGAAGAAAATAATAATTGAACCCGTCTTGGAGAATGGTTTATTTTTCTTCCCGTCGAGATGCTATTTCAGTAAGTGTACAACAATTAATGAAATTATTCATACAATAATAAAAACTATTTAGGAAGGTATGTACTAGATAACTTATTTTCATTATTTTGTTTTAGAACAAATACCTATTTCGAGAGAGAAAAAGGAGGATTTAATGGTACTAAAAACATTTTGCAAAAAAGAATCTCAAACCTATTATGAGAGACTTCGTTCAAAATGATGAGAAATAACTGTTGCGTAATCTTTTTACTAACTTTTCAATAATTATATGTTTATAAATTGTATTTTATACAATAAGTTTTCAAATAAAATAACATGATGTTTTTGGTTACATATTAATATTCTCTATCATCCTTCATTGATTTAACACGTTATTTCCCATTACAATAGTGGGTTGCTATTTTGTTTTAAAACTAAGACCTGTAAAAGTGTTTTGTATTTTGCCTAAAACATATACATGTTCTCGTTCGATACACATTGAAGTTAAAACAGTACAGAAATAGAGAGTATTAAAATATTTTGTGAGAAAATTTGGGTTTTTTAAGTTCGCAAATGGATTTCGCAAAATTGAAAGAAAATGACTTAACACGTTCTTCGCCCTGGCTCTTCACATGCTATACCTATTTTTATAAATAAGTTACAAAATGGAAAAAAAATCGTATTTTACCCATCACTTATCAAGCTACTTATGAAAATAAAAACAAAAAACAACTAATTAAATGTCAAATGATAGTTACTAGTTGTTCGCGGTATCATTTATTAGAATTTCATATTATTCTTGTGTAATTCGATAGTTTGTAGTACTTAGTTGTTACAATTATTTAAAATAGCAAAAAATTTGACATGTTGAGATGCTAGATTCTTTACCATAAAAACTGTGTAGAAGCTGAGCGAATATACTTATTGTTAGTGCTAAAACCCGAGAAAAGGCAACGAAGGGTGCGTAATTACAGAAGTAAATTTAACCTTCTTCCCCATGGTTAGATTTTTGTACGTTGCTCTATGA
This sequence comes from Elmis aenea, assembly GCA_947652605.1. Classification (NCBI taxonomy): domain Eukaryota; kingdom Metazoa; phylum Arthropoda; class Insecta; order Coleoptera; family Elmidae; genus Elmis; species Elmis aenea. The sequence goes on along the minus strand of OX393582.1, from coordinate 12,749,470 downwards.
CGAGGTACCCGGGTAGCAATGACTAAAAAACTGGGAATCTGTCATTTTATTATGCTGTAAACATAACTTTTAGGTTAGTTTCTGTGAATTAAGTTTAACAAAGTGGTGAAATATGGCTGTGCCCCATAGGGACGTTTCCAAAAGTGAATTTCAAAGGTAAGTTTACAATTTCAAAAATAACCTAAAATCAATATCACAATATTACAAATACTGTATTTTGACTGTATTTAAGGAATTGTAATATATAATATAAAATCGTTTACAAAACCAAAATTTTTAGAATGACTTATGAACAACAAGTTGCTTATATAGAAAAATTTATGGAGGACAGTGATACAGAAGAACTTTTTGAAGGTGATGCATCAAAGGATGAATGGCTGCCCCTGAATGCCACAGGTTCACAAGAGAATGATGAAGATGTTTACGCTGACAAACAAAATAAGATAAAAGTAGAAGAAAGCAGTGAAGAGGAAGATAGTGACCAAGAAGCGGAAGCACAAAGTGAAACAGAATTTTTGTGTAAAGACGGTACACAATGAAAGTCGACGCCTTCTAAAATGACAACTCAAACTCTTAAACAAAATATTTTACGCCAAAAACCAGGCCCTGCAACAGCTACGAAAACTCTTTCTATCAAACATACATTCAAACGGATATTTACTCCAGTAATGTGCAACTATAATTCGGGATACCAATGGAAAAGCAAATCTTGTCTACCACAAATGGAACGTAGATAATCCTAATAAATCGCCGAAAACTTGGAAAGATTTGACAGAAGAAGAGTTTGATGGATATTTAGCTATATTGATAGCAACAGGAGTATATCACTCTAATACTGAGGACATTAAAGAACTTTGGAAAACAACAGTTTGGAACAAACCGATATGTGTAGAACATACTAAAACAATTATAAAATGTATTCCTTGCAGTGATTTGTAATACAATGTTCCTTTTTAAAAGATTTTTTTATTTTTATAAATAAAACTTAGGTACCTTGCAATAATAGTGTTTTATCATACTACCAATGAATTCTGTGTTTCTTATTCAAAAGGAACTATTTATGCATGTGGTACCCGGGTACCTCGTCATAGAGAATAGCAATAATTAATTTTTATTTTTTTTTTCTACAAATTTATTTAAAAATTTTAATGTTTAATTGCGATAATATGTTTATCTTAACTAGTTTGAAGATGTCACAAAGGCTCAGAATTATATCAAAAGCCGGATACTGAATATTTTACGAATGAATATGAAAAAAGTACCGGGGTACCACGTCATGGGGAAGAAGGTTAAAAGAATATGGTTTCTTCGAGAAACCAACCAAAAATCCAAAACAAATCAATAATTAATTAGAATTATCTATTTTACACAGTTTCTATTTCAAAGAATGTAGCATTTCAACCTTTAATATTTTTAATTAGTTGTAAATGTGCCCATAATTATATTATAACAAATTTGCTACAAAGACTATCAAATTACACATCAATACTATAAAATTCTAATAAATGATACCGCAGACAAACGGTTATTGTCATTTGACATTTAATTAGTTGTTTTTTGTTTTTATTTTCATAGATAGCTTGATAAGTGATTGGTAAAATATGATTTTTTTTTTCATTTTGTGACTTATTTATAAAAATAGGTATAGAATAATTCATCTAATTTAAACAAACCTGTATCTCTTATAATAAGCGAGATTTCCATGCTGGAAATGTAATCTGGGACACCCTGTATAGCACGAAGATGCAGGGTTTAAATGGTTACTTTCGAGTAGAAAAATATTAACTGAGGAAAAAGATAACGAGACGTGCACAGGTAATTTGAAATTCCAGCAACGCTAAGTAAGATTGTTAGTATGCCAAAGACGGGTAAAATCTCCAAGTGGAAACTATCACCGCAGTAAGAATTTCCTTGGAAATCAAGTTAGCCCACAAAAAATTCAACTCTGTTACAAAAATAGCCGGCAGGCGGCAGCGATCTCCTCGTCGTTGTTTTAAGCGTTTCTTTCACAATTAACCACATTAGCATATTATATAACTCTTATTTTACATCTACAGTGTAGACCTCCGAACAAATTATATTACTTTAGAAGCCACAGGTAAAAGGAAACCTAAAAAGATTTCCAACGCGGAATGATTCTTGTTTGCGTTTTTGCTGTAATTTTCCGCTGGAAAAATGTGGTCGGGCAATTTACCTGAAACGCGATAAAAGGATTCTTTGAGCACAATTTCTCTTGAGCTTAATAGCAAGCATATTGATAATAGTACGCTTTTTAAAAAACGTAAACTCTGAATTAATTTAGTTGCAGTTATTTAAAGTATAATGTAAGTTTATTTACCTGCGCAGAGTCTTGCATTATTAATATAAAATGTATACAGGGTGCGCCATTAGTGCGATAAAGTCCACTATTGTCCTTAATGTCAACTTATTAAAAAAAAGTTTCAAATGAAACTTATAGTATTTCTAGATATGCATGTTTTAAAATTAGTTTCTGACTGTAATTTGACAAACGGCTTTTTTTAAAATTCGATTTCTGAACTTCTTATTGGATATAAATTTATCGCATTACGCAACTCTTAAATAAAACAATTGAGCTCAACCTGTTGACACTTGAATTTGGAACACCTTAAAACTAGTAAAATATAGATTTGTAACCCTTCAAATAATTTGTAATCCGCACTAAGGCTCTATCTCTTAAAATAATCAACTTATAGCTTCAGGAAATTCTATCTGGGTCACAGTGTATAAAATAATACCAGAAAACCATACCTATCTCTTTAGTATGTAAATGTGACTGCGATACTTTCTCTAGTATATTTTTCTGTTGTATTAAAATTGACAAAAAATTGGTTACCTTTGTACGAATGGAGGTTTTTACAGAAGGTAGGAAAGTCGGTGCCAGTTTCAGAGTGGTGGAACTGTCTGATCGATATCACTGCAGAGATCCCACAGTTTTATTATGTAAACCCGTATGTATCGTTCTAAAGAGGTAAACAGATGTACATTTACTGAACTTCATGTTCAAAAATAAAAATACGCTTCTGCTCTTCAACGGACCAACTTGATATTGCTTTTTTTTAAAATAAAAAACTGAAGGATTGCTAAATACAAACTCTGTTTAAAAAAATGTTTTTCTATGTATTCTATAATACTTTATTTGACTGATTTTAGTAAATACGGGGTGGGACAAAAGTCATTTTCTGATTTCTTTTAACTACGGTTTTATAAGAATAAATTTTAATTTTGTAATCACTGGTGTGCTGCTCAGTTTTTCTTGCTAAAGCGATAACCAAAATTACATCCCTTAAATGGTTGCCTTCCTATCGTTCACAAATTTGAGGTCTTTTTCTTTTACTTGATTTATAACTTCAGGTGGTACATTATCTATTCGTTATATGTTTTTTTTTACTCCTTCAAAGTGTCCGACTTATCAAAAAAAAACCTGCTCTTTCAGATGGTAACCGGTAAATTCCTGGAATGCAATTACCTACTCGAAATCTGTTACTCGAAATCAATTGCTGGAAAATCTATTATTCCTCCATGGTAAGGTCGCTGGAAAAATTTAAATCTTGCTTCTAAATTTAGCATAAAAATCTGTATAACAAACCTCCATAAAATTTTGTCCATTATTAATAATATAATTATCAAAAATGATAAAATTTAATTTTTTGTCCGTAGTGCCAAAATGGAAAGCGATATAAATTATCTGATTACAGGCGTTCTTTAGTCAAAAAAAAAGCCCAAGAGACTAATATTACATTTTAGCTAACTATTACGGTAACAGAGATTGAATTTGGTCCACCCTGCATAGCATGAAGTATTATAAAAATATAAAAATGTAAATTAAATAAATAGCCTATTTCATAAATTTAAATGAATTTTTGAGCAAATTGTATTTCGAGCAACTTAAAATCGAGCAATTCGTTTTTCAAGGAACTTACCCTTCGAGCAATTTACATTCGAGGAAATCGCTTCGAGAAATTCGTTTTCAAGCAATTGATTTCGAGCAATTTATCTAGAATCCTTTCAGATTACCCCACAAATCTGGCGAACTGGTAGATTGTCATAATAAATACGAAATATGTGGGCCGTAACACCATCTTGTTGAAACCATACTTCGCCCATATTTAATTTTTCTTGCTGCAAGTGACTTTTGGGCCACCCATAATTTGAACACGTTAACGATAGGATAGACGATATCTCTTTTTATATCGCACAAAAAATGTAATAAAAAATCATAATTAAAGAATATTTCCCTTTTAACCTAAATTAATTATAGAGAACGTCATACATTAAAAAATTTCCAAGACCACACAATCGATGGTTAGTTATGTCAGATGGATATAATGTGCTCGGTATACTCGTACAAAAGTTGCTGAAAAACTTTGAACAAGTCCGAATTTAAACGAGCGTGTGTTAATTTAAAAGTTCATGGTGTTTGCACTAAACAAAAATATATAAGGGTTCATCAAATACTTTCACAGATGAAAATCGCGATTTACAGCATTTTGCTTTGCAACTATTTAGGGATGAAAAGTGCACCGCTTGTCCTTGCTTCGTCTCTGTTATAAATACAGCACAAAAATCGACAACGAATCATGTACAGACGTGTTGGATGGTTGTATCGGGAAATCATCTAATGTGTTAGTTGTAGTGCTTCGGTATTGGAAGTTACAAAATGATTTTTTATTATGTCTTGCACGTATAAAATTATTATTCTGGCTTCTAGCTAATACATAATCAGGAGTGAGATTCAACGAGTCTCAAATAATTTGTTTTAGTTAAAATGGAAAGTGTTCAATCCGAGTTGTTAAAAGCTTTTCAAAAGTTAAGTGAAAAGTTGACTGCTACGCAGATATCGATTTTGATATGGCTTTGCCAAATTTTAACTTAACAAGGATCGATTTTGCGGTAGTGTTAAGATAACTGAAAAAATCGGAAAATAAGTGTACTATTAATGCAAATTACAAATGGTTTTTAAAAGTTTCGGACTGATAACCATTTTTAACCTCTTCATGGAAGCTTTAGGTTGAAAATAGCGCATCGTTATGCACTACTACACCGGAATAAGTCGTTTAAAAGAGTTCACGGCAACTTAAAAAACTCAATATCGATAGTTTGTTAGACGCGCCTCAAATAAAAAATTCCTTTTTTTTCTTATGTATAAGAAAGTTGTCATTTTCTCATTGCCTACCCTACATGAAAGTTTTACTTTTGTCTCTAGTGGCAAAAATTAATTTTCACCACGCGGTCGCAGGCGCGGGCGCGGTCACGATAATAAGTAACCTTGGTTACCAATTATCGTGACCGCGCCCGCGCCCGCAACCGCGTCGAGATCGCGCCGGTGTGTGTGGACCTTAAAACTTTATACATAATAATTGTCATTTGGTTCGTTTATATTAACGTTCGTTTTATAATATAATTTTAAATTCGTAGAAAATATAGCATTTACCACTCGAGATGGATCAGTTTTTTCGTTCGGGAGATTTGCTCACTCGCCGCTTCGCGGCTCTTGAACAAATCTCACCTCACGAAAAAAGCTGGACTTTTATCTCTGGTTGTAAAAAATACTATTAACTTTACCGGTAATTTACTCGTCTTTTGTACAACACATATTGTTAGTAGGAAATTAATAGAAGTTTAACCCTTATTCTCCTAGCGTCGTTAAATGACGACGTTTACCTGTCCTGTAATAACGGTGTATTGTCAGGTACCTGATGATTTTAAACCTGTCAGCTTAAGTTTAATTACTCAGGTAAACAATTGTTTTCATAAATGTAGCCATTGCATCGCAGTAAGTTGCAGACTTCGAACATATTTAATTGTTAAAGTGACCAATTTACGAGAGAACACGAAAACCATGACGTCGTCAAAAAAGTAAGTACTAAATAATATAATTACGGTAAAAATATTTTATTTGTTTACATATTTTGAATATATAATAGTCAAGTGTTTTTTATATAAAATGTAATAATTTATAATAACATTTATGAGGGAGTTATTTCGCTATAAATTTGATTGTCGTCATATGACGACGCTAGGAGAATGCATGTACTAACATACCCTATTTGTCCTTAGATTTTTGAGTGTAGCCGAAATGATGGATTTGTTAGAAAATGATGATAGTGACCAAGATATTTTTATTGAACCACCTGCAGTTAATGAGCTAACAGACGGAGATTCAGATGAAGAAGAAGGGACGAATATAAACTGTTTATCCAGAAATCAACTAATGGCACCGGCAGAGAAAAAAACAGACCAGAAAAGAAGTTTCAACTATTTCCAATCTTAACAAAATACCAAAGATCACCAAAAAATCAAAAAAAGATCAAATTATATGGAGCAGTGGCGGTAAAACTATACATATACAACCTAGTCAATTCATCTTATGGCAGAAGAAAATATTGATGAAGTCACTGCTGTTCAATATTTTGAACGGTTTTTTGATAATACTTTAATCGAATTAATTATTACTGCCAGTTCCGAATATTGCTTATCAAAAAACTGGCCAGATATAAAATTAACCAAAGAGGAATTGCGAGTATTTTTTGCCATTTTAATTGTTTCTGGGTACAATCCATTGCCAGGAAAAGCAATGTATTGGAGTACATGTAGTGATTTGCGCAACATTGCGATATATGAATCTATGCGGAGGGATAGATTTGATAATATCATGAAATCACTTCATTTTAAATCAAATTTAAACTTAGACAAGCTCGATAAGTTTTCCAAATTACGACCATTAATTTCATATATTCAAAAAAAATGTATGGAAAATTATACACCCACCTCAGCAATATCGCATGATGAGGCAATGGTGGAATACTTCGGTAGGCACGGATGTAAGCAAGCGATTAGAAATAAACCAATACGATTTGGATACAAGGTTTGGTGTCAAAATTCACCATCTGGTTATCTAATCGCCTTTGATCCTTACCAAGGAAAAACATCGAGGAAATGAAATAATGGAGAGTAAATTTGGTAAATGTTCATCTACAGTGCTTTACTTGCTAGACCAATATCCTATATATACCTTGCTTTCAACCTTATCATAGTTTATAAGTTTATAGTTTATATGTCTCAAATTTAATTTACATTGTAATATACTTTCACAAATAAATCTGAAATTATAAAACATACCAAGTGTTTAGTGTTTTTGTTGCGTTATGTTGGCACTGGGCGATCGTGAGCCACGGACGGTAGAAAGGAGAAGCATTCGTAGAACAGCGCTGAGCGAGGACGGATCGCACCCAGACAAGCCCGCCAAACAATTAGTAAATGTTAAACAAAGTATTATGTGTTCGTCAATAAATGTTTTATAGTATACAAGATGGTTTACCCGGCGTTGCACGGGTGATAACAATTCTCTTTTATCAATCGCAGACTACTCGCGCTCCGCGCTCGCACCCGGCGGACGTTTCCGGTCGTTCCCGGGCATTTCCGGTCGTTATTTATACGGCGTTTGATCCGTTGGGTCCTAAATAGTAACTGTGCAAAATTTGGTCAGACTACTCGCGCTCCGCGCTCGCACCCGGCGGACGTTTCCGGTCGTTCCCGGGCATTTCCGGCCGTTATTTATACGGCGTTTGATCCGTCGGGTCCTAAATAGTAACTGTGCAAAATTTGGTCCCGATCGGTCAACGGACCTAGGATTCTATAGCGAACAAACACACAAACAAACAAACAAACACACAAACAAACAAGCTCTTTTATATATAGTATATGTGTTCATCATTCCAAACATAAAATTGGTCCTTCGAGCCGGATTGGAGGGACACAGCAGCAACAAGCGATTACACGTGCACGTATGTCATATTTCCTTTGTTCCTTTGTTTAGCATTGCTTCGTGCAACATGGCGGCCGAGTTGTCAGTTTTAGTTGTAAAGCGCAATAACATTAAAAATCAAATTACGATATTTGCCAATTATTTGGATTCTATTGCACACGTAAGAGAAGATATTATCATTAATTTAGAATCTAGATTGACTAAGTTTGAAGAATATTTCAATGTTTTCGAGGAGCTGCAAATACAAATCGAGTGTTTAGATTTCGAAAATGCCGAGGCTCATTTTATCGAAAGAGAGCAAATACAAAACAGTTATTTTCATACATTTGCGAGAGCCAAAGTAATTATCGAAACGTATAATGACAACAAGTCAGCAAAAATTGACATTGTCGACGCGGTCGACAGTGATAACGCATCTTTGTCGGACGCCGAATCAAAGAAATCGGCGAGTTCAAATAGGGTTTCTAGAAAATCAGCAAGTTCAATTAAGTCGGTAAAATTAAGTAATATAGCTAGCACAATAAAGTTACCACGTATATCTTTACCTACTTTCGAAGGCGACTTTACAAAATGGCGAGAATTTTTAGACATTTTTACAGCTTTAGTTGATTCGAATTGTGATATTGGTAAAGCTCAAAAGCTGTGTTATTTGAAGGCGTCGCTTGCAGGTGAAGCAGGTGATGTTATTTCTTCTTTCGAAACAATTGACGCAAATTACGATATCGCATTTAATCTTTTGAAAGACCGCTATAATAATAAACGGCGCATCGTACAGAGCCATGTCGGAGCCTTGTTAGAGGCTAGTAAGATTCACAAAGAGAATCATGTAACGCTTAGGAGTCTTATTGACAATACGGAAAAACATATTCGTTGTCTTGATAGTTTGGGACAAAAAACGGATAATTGGGACGCGTTATTAATCCCAATAATTGTCGCTAAATTAGATACACAAACAATACGGGCTTGGGAAACAAAGATTAATTCGGAAAACTATAGCAAGGACGCGGTTCCGACTCTCAAAGAATTCATATCGTTTTTAACCCATAGACAAAACACATTAGAGGCTATCGCACGTAAAGATGTTTCGCATGACACGCAAATACAAAAGAATACAAGCCGCGAACGTCGTACGTGTGCACACACGTTTAGTAAAAACATTTCTTGTCCAATGTGCGACGCTTCCGATCATTTTTTATCAAGTTGTAAAAAATATTTAGATTTGGATTTGGATGCCAGATTTAAAAGGGTCAAAGACTTAAAATTGTGTATTAACTGCATGCGTAATGGTCACTTCGTAACGAGGTGCAAGTCTAGTGGTTGCAGAAAGTGCGGCCACAAACACCACACAACACTTCATAGTTCGAGAGATGGTGAACAAAGAGCGACGTTTGTTAACAATCAAAACAAACCAAGTAATACTGAAGGTGTTAAGGAACAGGTACCAAGCGTTTCGTGCTCATCATGCGCATCATCATCAGAGGTTTTATTGCCCACTGCTATCGTTCAATTAAAAGATAAATTTGGAAATTATCACGTAGCGCGAGCGTTAATTGACAGCGGATCTCAGTCGTGCTTTATGACGAATGAATTTGCCTGTAAGCTGGACCTTCCAAAAATCAGTTTGAATTACTTTATAACCGGGGTAGGTCAAACGCCCGTGAACATCCAACAGCAAGTACTTGCAGAAACTTGTGCCAATGATATGAGCTATAGATTTAAAGCGTTTTATTTAATCATACCGAATATTACGGATAACATCCCTTTAGTTTCTTTCGATTTACGCGGTACGAGAATACCAAATAATGTTTCATTGGCGGATCCCGACTTTAACAAAGGCAGTAAAGTTGATGTATTGATAGGCGCTTCTATGTTTTGGAAATTAATTTTGGGTGAACAGATAAAGCTACCAAATTCGGAAATATATATACACAAAACTCGTTTAGGTTGGATTACTGGAGGAACAGTAAATTGTAGGACGTTTAACAAGGCAGTTAGTTGCTTGTCATTGGGAGCATTAAATGAGCAATTACAAAGATTTTGGAAAGTTGACGAATTTGCAAACGATAGTACGTTAACCGAAGATGAACAGTTTTGCGAATCGCATTTTAGTAATAACGTTTCCAGAGATAACGAGGGGAGGTTTGTGGTTCGGATACCCTTTAAGGATAACGTGCATGACTTGGGGGATTCTTTCGATGTCGCTAGGCATAGGTTTTCGTTATTGGAAGCAAGGTTCAGTAAGAAACCGCATTTGAAACAAGGTTACAAGGAGTTCGTGGAAGAATACGTTGAATTAGGTCAAATGTCGAAGGTCGAACTTGACAGGGGCACATTTTCAGTTTTTTTACCTCATCATGGTGTGCTCAAGGAGTCGAGCACCACCACAAAATTGCGCGTGGTTTTCGACGCGTCGTGTAAAACGAGTACTGGTCTTTCGCTCAACGATGTGCAATGCGTCGGTCCCACGGTACAAAACGATCTTTTCACAATATTAATCAAGTTTCGAATGTCACTTTTTGTCGCCAGCGCAGATATCGAAAAGATGTACCGGCAGGTAGTGGTACATCCGGACGACCGAAAATATCAACAAATTTTATGGCGCTCAGATATCACGATCCTATCGAACCTTATCAGTTAAACGTAGTAGCTTTCGGGCTAGCTTCTTCGCCCTATTTAGCTACAAAATGTTTGCAACAATTAGCAAATGAAAATCGCGAAAATTACCCGGTAGAATCATCGATAATAGCCAATCAGTTTTACGTCGACGATTTGCTAATGGGAGCAAATAGCGTCAATGAGTTGAAACTACACCGCAATAACATATGCGAAATATTAAATAGCGCGAAATTTAAATTACGAAAGTGGCGTAGCAATGTTGTAGAGTTAAACGAAGAAGGGCAATCAGCAGTAAAATTCGATACAAGTCCCACGAAAACATTAGGCATTTTATGGGCACCAAACGATGATATGCTAACGTATGATATCGATATTTCGAACGAAGGGGTGATTAGTAAACGTACAATATTGGCAACAACCGCACAGATTTTCGACCCGCTAGGTTTGCTTGCACCGATTACCGTTATTCCAAAACTGATCATACAAGAGTTATGGCACGCAGGTGTAGGTTGGGACGATCCAGTATCCCAAACACAAATACAAAAATGGAACATGTTTCGAGATGGCTTAGAGCACATCAAACATATTAAAATTCCTCGTTTCGTTTCTGCAATTGGCATGGCCGACATTCAATTGCACGGTTTCGCGGACGCGTCAGAACGCGCTTACGGCGCTTGCGTATACTTAAGGGTTAGTACTCAAAACGAAGTTTTCGCAAGGTTACTTTCAGCAAAATCTCGCGTAGCCCCATTGCGATCTGTTACTCTGCCGCGACTCGAACTATGTGCTGCAGTTTTACTTTCGCAATTATTAGAAAGAGTTCGTAGCGCGGTAAATATGAACTTTCAAAGAGAATTTCTTTGGAGTGATTCGACAATTACATTACATTGGATCAATTCAGAACCCGGTAGATGGTCCACGTACATAGCAAACAGGGTGGCCGAAATACGTAGGCTCACAAATTTCAAAGACTGGCATCATGTCTCGTCACACGACAACCCTGCGGATCTTATATCTCGTGGAGTGTCGGCAGAAAAATTAGTCACATGCAACTTGTGGTGGAGTGGCCCAGAGTGGCTATCCTTGGTCGATTTTCGCGTACCCGAATTACCGACGGTCGAGGCTTGCAAAAACATACTTGAAGAGCGTAAACTGGTTCACATGGCATGTAACGTTTATGATGGAGATTTCATTTTCCGCCGATATTCGTCTTTCACAAAACTATGCAGAGTTTTTGCATACGTGCTTAGGTTCCTGCACAATGTAAAGTCCAAAAATCAAATAAAGCGCGTGGACAATTTAACAATAGCTGAAAACAATGAAGCATTAATGGTATTGCTAAAAATGGTTCAACAATTAAGCTTCGCTAAGGAAATTAATTTTTGCAACTCGGGTAAAACATTGCCAAAATCGAGCAAAGTATTATCGTTAAATATATTTTTAGACGCGAACGGGATATTGAGGGTCGGAGGTCGAATCAGGCAGTCGCGCGAAAACTTTAACAAAAAACATCCGATTTTATTACCATCAAATCACACGTTGACTAAATTAATCATCGAATACGAACATAAACGTCATTTACATGCAGGACAGCAAGCAGTCCTAACCGCTGTACGTCAAAATTATTGGCCACTTGATGGTAGGTCAGTAGTTCGAAAGATTTTGCGTAAATGCATCACATGCTTCAGAGCAAGGCCACAAAATTCATTTCCACTTATGGGTGACGTTCCCGAAAAAAGATTATTGCATACGAGACCGTTTTCGACAGTAGGTGTGGACTACGCAGGTCCCATTCTTGTTAAAGATGGGTTATTGAAAAATCGTAAATTAGTCAAAACGTACATCTGTGTTTTTGTGTGTTTCGTCACTAAGGCAATGCACATTGAGCTAGCAAGTGATATGTCTACAGCTACGTTTCTAAATTGTCTGAAAAGATTTTGTTCTAGAAGGGGAATTTGCACTAATATTTATAGTGATAATGGGTCAAATTTTGTAGGCTCGAATAATGAACTCAAGTCACTTGTAAAATCATTAAGTAAATCACCAGAAATTAGAGATTATGTGCTAAAGAATTCAATTAATTGGCATTTTAACCCCCCTCTCTCACCTCATCAAGGTGGTCTGTGGGAGGCGGCTGTGAAGTCAATCAAAACTCATTTATTTCGAGTTATTGGAAATGCTCATCTAACCTTTGAAAGTTTGTACACGGTGCTTTGTCAGATCGAAGCAATATTAAACTCCCGGCCTCTTGTTCCTTTGTCCAATGATCCAGAAGATCTTACCGCTCTTACCCCAGCACACTTCTTGGTGGGAGACACACTTACCTCCATTCCGCAACGGGACGTCAGTGATGTGCCTACAAACCGTTTGAAGTTATACGAGCAGTTGCAGAAAATCATCCAGCATTTTTGGCGACGCTGGTCAAACGAATATCTTACCTCGATTCAACAGCGTACTAAGTGGCAAAGGGATGTTCCTGGTCTAAAGGTTGGTGACCTCGTCGTGCTGAAAGAAGCAAACTTACCACCACTCCGTTGGAAGTTGGGTCGGATCACCGCTCAACATCCGGGCAACGATAACGTCACACGTGTTGTGAGTGTTTTGGTTAACAATGGAGTGATAAAACGAAATGTAACACAGTTATGTAAATTACCATTGAGTGACTCAAGTGTCAACTCCTCGTCGTAATGTGCAATTTCAAGGACTGGTTTTGCGAACTTAAAATGTTCAGTTATATTATTACTATTCAGTTATAATGTTTAATCTTCTTATGAGTTATGTACATCAAATGTTATTTTTCCCGCCATTTGCTTATATAATTTTCGAAACCTAAGAGGTTTCAAGGTGGGCGGCATGTTTAGTGTTTTTGTTGCGTTATGTTGGCACTGGGCGATCGTGAGCCACGGACGGTAGAAAGGAGAAGCATTCGTAGAACAGCGCTGAGCGAGGACGGATCGCACCCAGACAAGCCCGCCAAACAATTAGTAAATGTTAAACAAAGTATTATGTGTTCGTCAATAAATGTTTTATAGTATATGTGTTCATCATTCCAAACACCAAGATTATTATTATTTGTACTCATATTCCCCTAGCGTCGTCATATAACGACAGCTCCTAAGTCAGGACCTGCGTCCTGTAATTTAATAAAAAGTGATTTTTCATGTATCTATGGCCATTTTTAAACAACTGATTGAATTTCAAAACATTTTTATAAATATTTCTTAATTCCGGAGAATAGGGGTTAAGTTTTAGGGTAAAAGAATTTTTATATTTTATTTTTGCATTCATAGAGTTAATGTTTGAGCGTAATAAATCAGTGCTTGTAAAAATTGAGCTGCAAAAAGCCAATGTAAATTTGTTTAGAAATGTAGGATACGATTATTTACATCGAAAACACTTCCATTACCGCAAAAACCCGTTTTACAAGAAGTGGTTGCGAGAAGATTAACATAACTGAGCTTCTCGAAATCCAATGAGAATGACTAATTGCTCTGGCAACTCAAATGGATTTGGTCTCAGCTTCAAATTTATGCCCATCATATCGTTAATTTCAGTCAGGCTTTTCGCATTCTGAGCATAAATTTAATAACTGTTGTGCCGTTTGAAATTAATTCCCAGGGAATGCGTAAACAAGAATTACGAAAATCATTATATTTACTTCTTCCCTATGCATAAAGGCAGTTTAATTTTTATTAAAAGCGGAAGCGTGTTTCCGTTGATGTGAAAAATATGGTGAAAGGCAGCATAAAATGTATTTCCACCCTTTTAACAATAAAAGGAACAAGGAACAATGAAAATGAGCCAGCAAAAAAAGTTTCATTTTTCAAAACAAAATTTTAATATTTCTAATTTAATAATAATAATAATGTCTTTATTGCCATAAGAAACAAACAAACAGTACAACAATATTATTACATATCTGTTATATGGCAACCGCAAGGCGTAGTTCAATCCATTGTCTAGAACAATGGATTGCTCTTCCACTCAACCTTGTTTGAAGGTACATTCAAAATAAATCTTATACTTAATAATAAAAATAATAAAAAATAAAAAATATGAATATAAATATGAGGCAACATTTATAATGTAGAAGACAAAATAATATTTCCAAAAACAACCCATCCACATGTTAACATGTTAACTGCCAAAACTTGCAAATCTGATTCAACAAAATCTGATTTAAAAAAAAAACAATTACTACAATAATAGCCTGCCCTCAGCCACAATACGGTAAAACCTTTCTCCTAAAGGACTTTGAGTCACAGATTTTCAAACTGTCCGGAATAGAGTTGTATAATTTGTAAATATTAAAAGAAAATGATCGTTCAAAGAACTTAGTTTTGTGTTGTGGTGGACTGATACGACCCCTATTCCTGACGTTCAAGTTGTGGACATCAGTTCTGAAGGTAATTTTTTTTAGTAAATATTTAGGAGCTTTAGACAGAAATAAATTATGGTACAGAGTGACGCTTTGTAGGATACGTTTATTTTGCATATTGACCCATCCCATTAACTTAAATTTAAGGAAAATTTTTTGAAATTTTCTTATGCCATAAACAAATCTAAAAGAACTGTTTTGAACCCTTTGAATTTTACATTTAGTATCGTAATCTAAGCAGTGGCCATAAACTGGTGCCGCGTAATTGAAATGTGAGAGTACCATTGCGTCGCATAACATTTTTTTTACATAAGTATTAAGATAGCTTCGGTGAGGATATAAAAGTTTTAAATTTAGGTATGCTTTTTGTATGCATTTTGATACATGATTTCTGTATCTAAAAGAATTATCCAAGGTGAGCCCCAGAGTTTTGAAAGATTCGACAAATGGTACATTGACACCATTAACTTTAATAGCTATCGCGTTGTTTATTTCCGAAACAACTTTCTGATTACCAAACAGCATCCACGCAGACTTAGCGGCATTAAGAAAAAGGTGGTGTTCCTGCGAATATTCATAAATTGATTGAAGGTCTTTGTTTACTTTATAAACAGCATCAACTAAAAATTCTTTTTTAAAACTGATGTAAATATGAGTGTCATCAGCATACATCACATATTTGGTGAAGTTCAAGCATAGTGGCAATTGACAGGTGTAAATAATGAACAACAGGGGTCCCAGAATGGACCCTTGTGGGACGCCACAGTTAGTAAATCTTACATCTGATATTTTGCCAACATATACAACCTGCTGACTACGAAATGATAAATAACTTTTTATTAATTGAATGGCTGGATTATCGAAACCAATAAAGTGTAACAAAGAATACAATACTGAATGCTTGATCGTATCGAATGCCTTGCTAAAATCCAGAAACACAACCAAAGTCAGCTTTCCTTCATCTGCGGCTCTTATAAGGTCATCGGTAAGGTTTAACAGAGCAGTAGTGCAACTGTATTTACTTCTGAAGCCGGATTGAAAAACTGGTAAAATACTATGTTGTTCAAGATGTGTTTTTATTTGTTTATGCATAAGTTTTTCTAAAACCTTAGATAGAGTTGATAGTAAACTTATGGGTCTCAGATCTTTGTATTCTACAGGATTGCTGATTTTTGGTAAGGGTATAACAAGAGCATTTTTCCAGGAGGCTGGAAATTGTTGGTCAATAAAACACGAATTAATAATGTTGGTGACGCATGGTATTATTGTTGGACAACACAATCTAAGCATCCGAATTCCAATTTCATCTGATCCCAGTGATGCTGATTTGATTGAGTTTATGGATTCAAGCACATCAGTTGTGTCGACAGTTTTAAAAGAGAATAAATTTTGAGATTGAAAGTTAAATTTAAAATTGTTATTATAAAAGTTGATGATTTGGCTGTGCCCATCAGGATTTTTTGGTATACAATCGATTAAGTAATTATTGATTGCATCAACATTTTGTAGATGTGAGGGTAATGTCCTCTGCTTAGGAGTTTTGATATTAAGTAAGTTCAAGTTGTTCCATAGTTTATAATTTTTGCAATTGCTCTCGAAATAAGCCGATTTTTCGCTTATTAAAGCTCTGTTGGTAAAGTTACGTAGTGATTTATAATACTCGAAGTCTCTTGGATTTTTAGTTCTTTTGAATTTTTTCATGGTTTTATCTCGAATAGATATAAGAAGTCTAATATTATCTGTTAACCATGGAGCAGGGGGCTTTGTGATTCTTATGCTTCTAAGGGGTGCATAAATATTAAAAATATTGTAATGATATCTATTCATCATAAAAATTTAATATATAAATATTTATTTAAGTTTAGGTATCTGTTCGTTCTAAAACAATATAAATAACTTATTATTAGGATGAACCATAAGTCTTTTCGTTATTTTGATTGAAAGGTAAACGTATCTAAATATACAAATAAATTAAAGAAAGGTTTGCTGGTATTCCTTAAAAATTCTTTTTAAAAAATCCTACATGTTTCGCCAAATAAGTTTTTTTTTGTCATCCTCGGGGATGTTTTTAAAATTGATGAAAATTTGTTTTGTAATTTTTTCAACTTTAACTTTTTAAGTTGTCTACTATTTCAATATTACACAAAAAATTTTCATCAACTTTGAAAACATCCCTGAGGATGCCGAAAAACATATTCGGCGAAACATGTAGTATTTTTTCAAAAGAATGTTAAAGGGATAAACCTGTGTGAAAACCAGCGAACCTTTGTTTAATTTAACCTAATCAAGAAACAGGAGAAACCAATGTTATCAATATAACAACAAATAAAGATTATTCTTTAAAGTAAAGACCATTTGATTTTATGGTCTAGAGATGGGAATAATCTTTTTTTTTTGGGAATCGATTTTTTTAAATTCATTTCACTACACTAAATCGTTTTTAAAGAATGGTTTAAAAGAATCGCATATCCAGAACCGTTCTGATTGTCTGGTACTGCACGATTCGCGATTCAATGAAGTAAGTGAACCGGTGAAGGATTAAAGCTATAAGGCGCTTCGTTGCTTGCACCGGTTTACCGGTATTACAATCCCTATGTATAATACACGAAGTTATTTGTTTCCTTAGATGGCTAAACGCTTGTTTTGACTTACTACTTTGCGTATAGCGCTGGATGAAACCTCTTTTGCACGGTGTTACTGGCTGCTTGCTTAACCCTCCAATTCACTTGAAAAGTGCAAGCGAGATGCGTATTAAATATTATTTTCCTTACGTCTACTGTTGTTAATAAAGACGTTTTTTTTTACTGTTGTTATCTTTCCTGAAAATTAGGTGTGACACTGAGAACAACGGTAACGCAAGTCGAATAAATACTATAGGTATGTTTTCGTAGGCTATAAAACAAACCCAATTAACAAGTTTTATCAGTTTTTTTTTTTTACAAAACACGATACTTCAGGGTGATTGAAATTCAAGTTTAAGCATGGGGATCTCGCTTATTATAATAGCTAGAGTATAGGTTTAAATTTGGCAAAGCTGCTAAATTTTGTGCTCAATAATAATCTGAAAAAAAATTGGAAGTATCTCAAACAATATCTGAGAAAATTAGGAAAAACCGGGAAATACGATTTTTGAAAATCGTCTATAATTCCTTTGGAGTATGAAATATTTCAAATATGTAAAGACATTGCCCAAGCAACTTTTTAAGCCGAATCGGATGGTGGTCACAAATTTTTCTTAGATCTTTTATTTTTATTTTATGACAACCAACTTTCGCAATTTTCGCTATTTACATAATCAAATAGCATTTATTTTTCTGAATTCATTGATGTATCACACATTTTTCCGGATCTGTTTGTAATAAAAATGATTTTTTTACGTTCATCTGAAACCTTTCTGCCATATTATCTTCTGGGTTTGGCAAAAGCCCCATATTTCCCTGAGTACAACAATATGAGTGCAAGGGTTGTTTTCCTTCTGGATATGTTTCTGCATATCGTTGACTTGACAATATACAGGGTGAGTCACGACGGACGCGTCGGAGTTTTATGGCGAAACCGTTTATATTTTCCAATTTATGTCGCTGTTAGATTATGTAAGTCAATAAGGGCTACATTTTAAAAATATTTTCAATCATACAGGGTGCTCCAAAAAAGAGTGCCATATCAAAGTTATACTTTTTCTTATGGAACACCCTGTATATTTTTACATTTTTGGATTCCTCTTTAAATTTACTTCAAAAAATGTAAAAGGTTACATGGGTCTAAAGTCAACCGTTCTCGTGAAAATTGCATTTTCATGAAAATACAGTATTTTCAAAAATTTTCAACATTTGGAAACTTTGACAAGTCTGAAGAAATTCGCTTGGAGATTAGATTGACAATAGAATATGTAACACTTTGCACCACCTACATTTTTAAAATATTATACAGGGCGTTTTTTGCGCTTGGTCAAACTTGTGAAACTTTAAACATCGATAACTCATTTGTTTTAAATACAACACCCTATATTTTTTTACGCCGTCTTATAGAAAATTTAATTCTCTTTCGAAAACGTTAAGGCTGTTTTTCACCTAAAATTGATATTTTCCGAGATATCGCGATTTTATTGTTAATTATTAGGGTAAAGTAATATTTTCAAGTAGGTTATGAAGGTAGACAGCGGTAATTTGAAACAATTGAAAGAAAAATCAAGAAACTTATAATTTTGTCGTTTGCCTACACACTTTTGACATATTTTTATAAAAAAGTTGTAGTTTTACCATACTTACGTTTAAATAGAGATTTTTTAAAATTATTTATGCATTTATTAATTGGACCAGTGATAAGGTAATTACTAAATCCTATAAACCATTTTTTGTCTGTTTACGATACGATACTACGTCACTCTACCGAAAACAGTACCAACCATGTTTGTTTTTTAAATGTAAAATTAGGCAAGTCAGCATTACTTTTTTTTAAATCAGCGTTCCGTTCTCGTACCTAATACATTATCAATCGATTTTTAGGACTTGGCAAACGATCAAACTCAATTATATGAAAAATATTGTGGCCCTGATGAGAAACCTATATTTAAACGTAAGAATGGTAAATCTACAACTTTCTTATAAAAAAAAATGTCAAAAATGTGTAGGCAAACGACAAAATTATAAGTTTCTTGTTTTTTCTTTCAATTGTTTCAAATTACCGCTGTCTACCTTCATAGCCTACTTGAAAATATTACTTTGCCCTAATAATTAACAATAAAATCGCGATATCTCGAAAAATATCAATTTTAGGTGAAAAACAGCCCTAACATTTTCGAAAGAGAATTAAATTTTCTATAAGACGGTGCAAAAAAATATAGGGTGTTGTATTTAAAAAAAATGAGTTATCGATGTTTAAAGTTTCACAAGTTTGACCAAGCGTAAAAAACGCCCTGTATAATATTTTAAAAATGTAGGTGGTGCAAAGTGTTACATATTCTATTGTTAATCTTATCTCCAAGCGAATTTCTTCAGACTTGTCAAAGTTTTCAAATGTTGAAAATTTTTGAAAATACTGTATTTTCATGAAAATGCAATTTTCACAAGAACGGTTACTTTTAGACCCATATAACCTTTTACATTTTTTGAAGTAAATTTAAAGAGGAATCCAAAAATGTAAAAATATACAGGGTGTTCCATAAGAAAAAGTATAACTTTGATATGGCACTCTTTTTTGGAGCACCCTGTATATTTGAAAATATTTTTAAAATGTAGCCCTTATTGACTTACATAATCTAACAGCGACAGAAATTGGAAAATATAAACAGTTTCGCCATAAAACTCCGACGCGTCCGTCGTGACTCACCCTGTAGAATTCTATCCAATGAATAAGAAATTCGCAGCATATTGCGTCTTTTTTCGTTATTAAAGATCATTTTTACAAATTTATTATTGTGACAGATAATTGGCTTTTAAAACTTTTAGTTTGTTAATTGGTTGTCATGGAAACAACATAAACTACAACGACCGGCCTACCTGATTTATTATAGTTATTGTTTAAAAGTCTTTTTCTTAAATTTGACAATGAATAAAGAAGTAAAATACCATGTGTGATATATCGATGAACTTAGAAAAGAAAATGCTATTTGATTATGTAAATAGCAAAAATTGCGCCCATAAGAAAATATAAAGTTATTTGTCACAAAACAAAAACGAATCGATCTAGGAAAAAATTGTGACTACCATCCGATTCGGCTTAAAAAGTTGCTTCAGCAATGTTTTCACACATTTGAAATATTTCAAACTCCAAAGAAGTTATAGACGATTTTCAAAAATCGTATTTTCCAGTTTTTCCTAATTTTCTCGGATACCGTTTGAGATACAACTTTTTTTTGGATTATTAATAAGCACCAAATTTAGCAACTTTGCCAAATTTAAACCTATACTCTAGCTATTATAATAAGCGAGATCTCCATGCTTAAACTCGAATTTCAATCACCCTGTATTATGCATAGTATTTAAAATTTAAAAAAAAAACACTTTTTTACGGGAACACCACAGGATATGCTTATCAATGGCAATATGAAAGATTTTAAAGGCCCATTTTTAACCGAACGCAACCATATTATTTATGAGTATCTGCATTTTTCCCTCCAAAACACACGCATGTACTTTAGTGTCATGTATTCTGTGAGAAGCAAAATTAAAATTCATCTGGGGTGATATTTAACACGTGATTTCTTTCCATAACATAATAATTACTGCAAAAAAATAGCGTAGTGCTAGTGCTACCTTTGCGTGCCCGTTTGTCAACGTAAAAGCCAATGAGCTTTTATGAAACAATGTCTACGATAACCGATGTGCCGACAAACTATTGATTTTTTGCCATCCATCAATATTAAAAATTAAATTTGTTGTAGGTAGTTTTTTTTTTTGGAAATCTGTTCATAGATAACAATTGGATCAGTCGATTAATAATGTTAACTTATATTTATTTAACAAGTCTGAAAGCAAAATTAAAGTTGTGTTTAAAGTTTCGTAAGTGTAATGTTGAATCTGTATGTAGCTAAACGATTGCAATAGTAAAAGTACTCAGAGAGACCGAGTGTAATAATCGAGTTCGAAAACAGATATAAAAAGCTATTAAAGTTTGTCAAAATAGTGCCTCGAAATACAGAACAGGTCGACATCTGTACCAGCACAGCAAAATGGAAACTTTGCTTTTAGGATTTCATTAAAGCCTATTGTACTTATCTGAGTATCTCTCAGTTAATATGGACAAACTTTGGAAAACTGAACTAATATTGAATTTAGTTAGAATTACAGACTACGTATTATCTTTCGATCCACTCAGATTTGGCATTAACCACCAACGCAACCCTTCGCACCGACTTTTGTCTGTTGCCGAGATTTTAAGGTAAACATGGGAAACTTTAAACATTATTGGTAGGTTTCCGGGCCGTAAACCTACCTTAGATTAAATTTGAATTAGATATCTTAATGAAGGTTTTACGAGAGGTAATTGATGAGGGTTTATACAACACTGATTTGCCTTATAATTTTGTATTAGACAAAGGAATACGATTTTGCTGTACAAAAAAGTATTTAGCCAAATAGTCGTACTGATTTAAGAGGCTGTGGCCCTGATTTTGGTGCTTAAAGGAATGTGCATCGTGCACATGAAAAAACGTCATAGGTAACAGAATTAAATGGCACATCTTGTATTTTCCTTATTTGGTAAGCATTTATTTCCAAACCACTATCTTCATCTTATGTGTATATCAAATGCTGTGAAAAAATACTGCTATATTATTATTGCATGAATAACAAAGGTGTATTCTGTATTGTAACAAGTGTGCCATACTAAAAACAGATTTATGTTAGTAATTTTCATAATTTTATATCTAAGATAGGTACTTATTTACTTATACGTTGTTATTCTAGCATTTTTGTAATTTCAACTCTTGACAACTTAGTTTTATGCAATCTATTTTTAAAATGACTACCCTCGAACAATTTATTGATGTATGAGTTAAAATGATCGAATCTACTGCGCTGCAAAGCCATAAATAGCAGAAATGTCAGGTTAAAATAATTACAAGCTCACTAACTCGGAAACTATTACTGTGTACTTGTCATGATATGCCTCCATTACCTACAATAACTAAAATAGACAATTTTCACAATATGTTGGATGTAAAAAAACTAATCAATTTATGGCTATAATATAACAAAAAAATTATGCGTTTCAAATTAGAAAAGAACTAATATTTTTTAAAGAGAAAAACATGTTAAATATCATAAAAACATTCGTAATAGGGTGATAGTTAAGAAACACACGACATATCTGTGATTGAATGTACGTGAATTCAACCTAATATTCATTAATTCAGTATAGATTTTCTATGAAAAAACTAACCAAGATTCTACCACGGTTTCGCATTATTATATTGTATACGATGGGGAATTTCTGAACGTGATTAATTGTAAATCGATACAGTAATGCCAATCGACAGGATTTTAATCACATAATAAACAAAAGCGCCAGGATAATCTGTGATATATGAGCATCAGCACGGGTTTCCAAAATATCCTTGAGCCACGTCATTATTTTTTCGTGTTGACATTGTGCATGCGGTTCATAATATATTATCACCCTTCTTTATGTCGTGGTAAAAAAATCATCATACAGAAGTGCAATACAATTGATATTGTACGTAAAAAAATTAAAAATTAAGTCATGTTGTTAAAATGAGTATAAAAAACTACCTTTACTTAAATATCTATTTTAACCCGTATGCATAAAATCACATGAAAAGCATAAGTGGTTTAATGTTCTTAAGTTCTTATAAAACAGTTTCTTGGATATATTAGTCAAAAATAGAGTCAAATCTATGAATTTTAAAACTTTTCAAATAATCCAAAGTTTATTTTAATCAGAAATGACTTAAAATGTAAGAGCGACAAAGAAGTAAAATTAGACCAATTCCTCTTTCTGAAACCTGTTCAGTGATGCCTTATTGTCTTAAAAAAGTTTCATGGCACACTAGATAATAAACAAAATCCCAAATGGGCATTTTTCTTAAATCGTTAATAAGTTGGTTGTACGTGATGGCACGATTATACTTTTGTGAAAAAAGTTGTAGATTTTCTTACGTAAAATGAAAACATTTGTTTCAATATTTTCCCAAAAATATTTTTGTACCAATAAGTAAAGGGTTTTCCAATAAGAATGATATGATTTTTAAATGAAATTTTAACCATGGTTAAGATGTTATAAATGTCATTAGTTGTCATTTGTATTGACTATACCCTGACAATTCATCATGGTTCAAGAACGTTTGGTTATTATCCAAAAGTTTTATGAAAACAGACGTTCTTTTGTAAACACTCAACGTGCACTTCGCGAAGACTATGGTCCACATAATCGCCCTTCTGTGCTTGCTATTCGTAGAATCATTAAAAAATTTGAAAGGGATTTTACTCTTTGCGATTCGAAAACACCAACAAGACGTCGAAATGCAGGAAGTGAAGAGAACATTTCTGCTGTAAGAGATAGCGTTGAAGAGGTTCCAAATTTATCTATTCCTCGTCGTGCTCAAGAATTAGGGCTCAGAAGAACGACCACGTGGCGTATTTTGCGAAAAGACTTGAATTTACACCCGTATCGACCTATTGCAAGAACAGTTTGGTGAAAGGATAATTTCAAGAAATGCAACTGTTAGTTGGCCTCCAAGAAGTTGTGATTTAACTCCTTTAGATTACTTCTTGTGGGGTTATTTGAAATCTAGGGTCTATGCAAACAAACCAAGAACCCTTGATGAATTACGATTAAACATCGAACGCTGCATTCGGGACATTAGGCCCGAGTTATTGCACAAAGTTCTCGAAAATTGGGTTAAACGAATCCGCTTGTGTGCACAGAGTCGAGGTGGACACTTAAGTGACGTGTTATTCAAAACATAATGTAATATGCTGTGCTTCAAAATGATATAAAAAGTTTGTTGGTATCTAAAATAGTTTTTATTTTATTGTATCGTAAAATCATATCGTTCTTAATGGAAAACCCTTTATAACTGAGTGATTAACGATTTTAAAAAAATATCCATTTTGATTATTGGTTATTATCTAGCATTCCATGGAACTTTTTTAAAACACATTAAAGTATCACTTAATAGATCTCAGAAAGAGGAACAATTTGTCTAGTTTAAACTTATTTGTAGCTCTTACCGTTAACGAGAACCTTCTATGTGGACAATCCTGTATAATGTTGTGGTAATATTTTTAAGTAATATTGTAAACTTAAGCGGGTGTTTACTTTATCTTTGTAGAAGAAATGTCAACGATCAGACAAATGAAGAATTAAAAGCGTTAAATTTGGAAACCTACCAGTTTGTGAACTATCACGTGAAGGAGTAGGTCCATTTGGCCATCTGTAAAATAAAATATGATAGTGGTTAATATTTTACTAGCTAATATTTGCAGTTGTATAAAAGAAGATTTTTTGTTGATCAAAAATTGGCAATATAATCATATTTATAAAAAAAGGTCAAATCAAACAGACCCAGACAAGGGACTTGCAATAAATTTTGTTTGAATTGGATGAAATGCAGCGATGCTTGAACAATAAAAAATCTGATATTACTTCAGAAAGTCATATGGTGAAGTGATATTCGCGAAAGTTATTACTACATAGGTATAATAAATAATGTCAGTTTAAGAGTACCGAATACAAATTTATTATATGTAGGTACTATTGTTGCTGCAAAAATGCTGAACTGACAAAAAATACAAACACATTTAAATATATTTTTTATTTATGCCTTTTCATCCAATAAGTAATAATTTTAATTATTTCTTGCGTATAGTTATATCAATGAACTATGGTTAGCATTTTATTTTAAAAATAAATGTAAAAATATACGTTTATTGACAACTGCTATCATTTGATATCACAGATATTTTAACTTTTTTAACAAAAACCACTAACACTGCATAGGTATACTAAGGTATACTAACATATAAATGTCATAAAATACCTATAAGGCTATTGCCAACAATAGCTGCCTTTTAAACAGTGTAAGTTTAGCTTACGCCTCAGTAACAACTAACAAAAAAATGGTAGTAGGTATATTAATTATAAATAATAGAAAATTTACTAAAAAATTACTTATTTACAAAAAGCGGTTATAGTTACCTAAACATATATTTGGGTTAAAAATGGCAAATTTCAGGTTTTTTTTCAGAAAATTGGTGTTTAACTTATAAGCTTTCTTCAATTTTTTACAATTTTGCGTAATTAATCTTATCTAAATGACTTTCTAAGGCCCGATTGTATAAAACACTTGATTGCTTGTTAAGTTAACTGAAAATATGTATATAATATTGTTTGGGGATTCCAAAGGAATCTTGCTTATCGATTATGTTCGTGTCCGGAACATTCTTCGCCCACAGTTCTTCGCCTCCACAATTCTTCGCCCATAATTCTTCGCCTACACAATTCTTCGCCGCCACAATTCTTCGCCCACAATTCTTCGCCTCCACAATTCTTCGCCCACAATTCTTCGCCTACACAATTCTTCGCCGCCACAATTCTTCGCCCACAATTCTTCGCCTCCACAATTCTTCGCCCACAATTCTTCGCCCACAATTCTTCGCCTACACAATTCTTCGCCGCCTCAATTTTTTGCCGCATACAAGCATATCACAAATTTTGTTTGTAAATGTGATTGTTTTTGTTTATAACGTGATTTTTACAAATTATTTTACATAAGGTTAGGTTAGGTCAGGTTAGGTTAGGTTAATTTAATTTTTATTTATACTATAACAACATACACAAAGTTAAAAATCACAACATACGCTATTTATGTAGCAATTTTTAAACAATATTAAAAGACGAAGTATTAATATACAAGAAACAGCTTTAGGCTAATGGCTAATATGAAATAATCTGTAAAAATTACGTTATAAATAAAAACAATCACATTTACAAACAAAATTTGTGATATGCTTGTATGCGGCGAAAAACTGTGGCGGCGAAGAATTGTGGCGGCGAAGAATTGTGTAGGCGAAGAAATGTGGGCGAAGAATTGTGGGCGAAGAATTGTGGGCGAAGAGTTGTGGGCGAAGAACTGTGGGCGAAGAATTGTGGGCGAAGAATGTTCCTAGACCCGATTATGTTGAAAAAAGGAAATTCATAAGTGGCCAATATGACGCGACACTCTGACAAGCTGAAATTTAGGAAAAACGTCCGGATATGGTCAATAAAAAAGTGTTGTTTCACCAAAACAATGTACCCGTTTATCCAAGCGCGATCGTGAAGCAAAAATTTGCAGATTTGAAGTTCGATATCCTTCCTTATCCACCGTATTTACCTGATTTGGCTCCTTCAGATTTCCACCCGTTCTCGAAACTCAAAAAAAATTTGACTGGAAAGGGATTTCGGTCGAGTGAAGAGGCAATCGGGACTGCAAACCACTGTTTTGGGAACCTCGAAGAAAGTCACTTTCGGGAGCGAATAGAGAAACTCGAGAGACGTTGGATTGAGTGTGTTAAACTTTAAGGATATTATGTTAAAAAATAAAATATAACATAGGTAAATCAATATTCTTCTATTTTCATTGTCATTCCGGAAATTTTTCATTTCACTTTCGTAATAAAAACTTTAACAGTATTTGCTTTAAACAGCTTCGTGTCGATTTTTTGCACTATATAATTGTTATTTACAAGTCCAGTATCAACAGGATTAAATAACCACATCGTAAAATATTTTAAAATGTGTCCATACAAGATCATAACTGACAGTCGAGGTATATTTTCCACCTTATCAACCTAAATGTTAACGGTTCATGAAATACGAGCATTTTTTTTTACGTCACGCGTCAAACAAGCAGGATAAATTATATAGGCTTTTTTGTGTGTAACAGTACGTGAAAATACCAGTGCATTTTTAAAATGCCAACAAATATCAAAGGAACTTAGACGTTTCAGAAATTTCACAACACACACAAAGTTTTTGTAGTATGTATATTATTGATGTGAAGTTAGGGAAATACGTTAAGTTCAACATTAAATAATAATAATATTTCATTGTACATTTTGAATGAGTTTATTTTATATATTGAAACTACTACCCTAATAAACGTAATGAGGATAAATTATTGCTTTGTTTATGATATTATTTAGATACTAAATTTTATTGAGCACTAACTAAAATAATATTAATAAATATCCAGTGTTTATTACGGTAATATCGTATATTTGTGTGGGCATATATGCGCAAAAGCGAGAATTATGGAGTCTATTTTATTAATTACATAAACTCAGTGTTTAGCAGATATGTAGTTAGTAAAACGAATCTATATTAAAACGCCCCAAGCTTTAGTATATCACATTCTTGTCATATATACATAATGAATATTCTTCATCCAAACATGGTTTGTAGACCTTTAAAATATCAGACAGCCTCCTGGGATAACTCACCAACGAACGTTGAGGTTAGTACGTGTATCAGAAAAGGGCCGCGTAACCTTTAAAGGTATTAAATAAGCAAGCGACCACGATATGACAATTTAATCAAAATGTTGATATAAAATGGACGAAATGATCCTAGAACAAAGTTTACACTTAACAATAATCGTTACAGTAAACATATCTATTAATAGGGGC
Organism: Elmis aenea; assembly: GCA_947652605.1. Classification (NCBI taxonomy): domain Eukaryota; kingdom Metazoa; phylum Arthropoda; class Insecta; order Coleoptera; family Elmidae; genus Elmis; species Elmis aenea. The sequence continues at coordinate 12,721,560 of OX393582.1, read as the reverse complement.
ACTTCTTCTAAGTATGTTTTATACAAAAATATGGCTAGACTTTTAGTAAATTAAAGAGCTAAATGTTTTAAGTCATATTTAACCCTTTCAATACGACTTTTGGCCAGTGAAGTAAATTATGTGTCATGGATAAAAATGTGTTGCTATAGTTTAACAATATATTGTGACATCCCGCCTGAGATCAACTATATTATCTTACCTCAGTGTTGATTCGTTTACTTTTAAATGAATAACATTGGAACAAATGCTGACATATTAGTTAGGTACTTAAACATGTAGCACGTCAAAAGGGCCAAGTTATGAGGATTTCAACTTTAGTAAAACCCATTACCGTTAAAATTTTACGGTCGTAACTTGAGTTCTACAACGTCAGTATTTGGGTTTCGTCAATAAACAAAGGATTTGTTGATACATTTTTACCTCATAAGTAGAGCAAACTACACGCACAAATATGTGTTTATAGGAAAGAATGACAAATATGCAACTATGATAAAAAAAGGGCTAGCAACAGGGAGCCCAAAAAATCTTGGGACAGTCGCGCTTAGGTAGTTAAGAACCAACCACCGAGAAATGTACAGCCGGTCGGAAAATAAATGAGTTTGTTGTTAAAATTGTTGTGTTTTATTTGTTTCTTACTGTGTAATAATTGCTCTGGACCTGTTTATTACGTAAAACAACGTTTGAGGGTCCAACCACCATACAAAAACAATCACTAGCCATATTTAAGAACGCTAAATATAAAAATAATAAGGACTATTTCACAACAGTGCGTCCTATGTATAGTAACGTCCGTCACAATATGTATGCAAATTATAAAATGTTTAGCTCTTGCTTTTTATCATAGAAGGGCTTGGGATAACATGTCCCAGCAGTATTGCAGCCTTGGGATAAATTTAGGCCTGCAGTAATTAATGAAAACATACATGGCTAGACAAAAGTCGACTAAAACTAATACAAATTAAAGTGATTCACAGGTAGTGTGAGCTAAGAACTACTAACTTATCCTATCCTGGGGTATTATAAAGCAATATAACGCAATTCAGAATTTTTCAAACATCTTTTGGGACGTATATGTACAATCCCCGCAGTATTGAAAGTGTTATATAAAAAAAAGCCAATTTTTATTAAAAAAGTTGTAAATATAAAAATATATTCGGTGGGTTAGTCAACTTAAGGACAAATAAAAACGTTCTCGTTTAATATTCAAACTCAAATATTGTAGTTTTTTAATATTATACAAAAAATTTTAAAACAACTTGATAAAAGCAATTTTAAGAAATTATGGGAGATGGTTAATTTATCAAAGAAATGTGTTTTCATTTGCTTAATAAGAATATGGACTAAAAAAATGCATATTGTATCCAGTTTTCAAAATTAAAAACAAACAGACAAACATTTGAAGGTTGCAAAATCAGTTTTTCGACAAAAAGCATTATTTTTTTAATGAAACGGTAGTGGTCCATGCAGTTATTTAAAAAGAGTGTTTTCTGACAAATTTAACAATACCAATAATTTATGTTTTTGTTGGAAGGCTGCTTCCAAGACTTAAAGTATTATAAAATAGTAGAAGTATATTACATAACAAGAGTTGTAAGAAGCATATTACGCATGTGGAAAAATTACGCGCGAGGCCGCGTCGCGGCAAATGCATGTTTCCACGAGTGCGTAATTGCTTTACAACTCGTGTTATCTAGCTTACATTTTCTACGATCACATAATACCAACGATTTTAACGGCTTTTTGGCTAATATACACATGCAATTACGTTGTCTTGTCAATTTTGACTTAAGTCTATACTTTAACAAATCTAGACAAGTGTGCGTTTTGCTTACCGTGCGTTAGGACTCACCTACTATGCATGTAGGCTGTACGGTAAGTCATTTGCATTAGTGGTAGTAGAAAAACTTACTAACATATCCTGTTAATCGCAGTACATTGTGCCCAACTGCAACAAAACAATTTATTGTATTTGTTTGTTTAACTACTAAGTAAAATCTTGCTGTAATATTTTTAATCCTTTTTATATTTAATTAGATCTTTAAATTATTTAAAACGCTGTATTAGCACTGTAGGAGTCCAGTTTACTTTTCCTTCAGCTTACTAAAGTTAAAACATTACAAAGATTCTTCTTTGAATCTGCAGACAACTCTGTTTGTCTTTTCTTTTCGTCTCTTAACTACTTTAAAGGAAATACAATTATCTGCGCCAAGCTCTTTTCCCTCCTTTATACCCATTTATTTCGCTCGTTCTTTTTTTATGACCCCACGAGTCTAAATTGCAAATGAAAGGCTAAAAATTTTCACTTTATTGGTGAAAGGTCTTCGCTTTTAGACGCATTCGCAGGTAATGTCTAACAAATTCGTCAGTTATCTCAGAAAAGAAGCAAATTATTTCAAGAATAAGATGAGGTTCTTTTCAACAATCTACCAAACTAAAAAACATAAAACTTAAAGTTGGAGGTTAAACATTTGAGTGTAATTACATCACTATTAAAATAATTACTTTTGATTGTTTGCTAATTAAACTAGCTTTACAATCAAGCAGCATAGAACTTTTGAAAGTTAAATTTAAGGAAAGGATTTCAGTACGCTAATAATTGGCATTTTTAGAATAAAGAAGCAAAAAAAAAAGTCAAATATTTTTATTCTCTAAAAATACACAATTTTGATTAAATAATTATTACAGAAGTTTCCATAACGAAGTAAGTGATATTTTCGAGACAACGGATATTTTTTTTATAACTAGTGCTGTGATAAATGCATACTGCATACTGCAATACCCTGTTTTAGGTTTTAGTCATTATTTATCTAAACTTTGTGTAAATACAAATAGGTGTACATAAAATGTACAATTTTCTCAATAATTTTTTTATTATTAAACTACTCCACAGAGATGCATAAAAGTGCCACGCTCCTAATTGCATTGCATTTAATAATAATAATAATAATAATAATAATAATAATAATAATAATAATAATAATAATAATAATAATAATAATAATAATAATAATAATAATAATAATGTCTTTATTGCCATAAGAAACAAACAAACAGTACAACAATATTATTACATATATGTTATATGGCAACCACAAGGCGTAGTTCAATCCATTGTCTAGAACAATGGATTGCTCTTCCACTCAACCTTGTTTGAAGGTACATTCAAAATAAAACTTATAATAATAAAAATAATAAAAATAATAAAAATATGAATATAAATATGAGGCAACATTTGTAATGTAGAAGACAAAATAATATTTCCAAAAACAACCTATTCACATGTTAACTGCCAAAACTTGCAAATCTGATTCAACAAAATCTGATTTAAAAAAAAAAAAAAAGATTACTACAATAATAGCCTGCCCTCAGCCACAATACGGTAAAACCTTTCTCTTAAATGACTTTGATTCACAGATTTTCAAACTGTCCGGAATAGAGTTGTATAATTTGTAAATATTAAAAGAAAATGATCGTTCAAAGAACTTAGTTTTGTGTTGTGGTGGACTGATACGACCACTATTCCTGACGTTCAAGTTGTGGACATCAGTTCTGAAGGTAATTTTGTTTAGTAAATATTTAGGAGCTTTAGACAGAAATAAATTATGGTACAGAGTGACGCTTTGTAGGATACGTTTATTTTGCATATTGACCCATCCCATTAACTTAAATTTAAGGGAAATTTTTTGAAATTTTCTTATGCCATAAACAAATCTAAAAGAACTGTTTTGAACCCTTTGAATTTCACATTTAGTATCGTAATCTAAGCAGTGGCCATAAACTGGTGCCGCGTAATTGAAATGTGAGAGTACCATTGCGTCGCATAACATTTTTTTTACATAAGTATTAAGATAGCTTCGGTGAGGATATAAAAGTTTTAAATTTAGGTATGCTTTTTGTATGCATTTTGATACATGATTTCTGTATCTAAAAGAATTATCCAAGGTGAGCCCCAGAGTTTTGAAAGATTCGACGAATGTGTACTTACAATCTTGCACGATTTTTATTGTTCTTTTGTAGTAAGTGTTATTTCCTAGTTGACTATGCATCCAAAGTACAACAAAAGGCTTTCATAACCCACAAAAACCGTGATCATTAATGAAATTGGTCTAAATCCCAGAACATTCCAAATAGATCTAGAGCTAAGCAGCGTTTAGAACTTTCAAAATGTTTTTAGTCGTACCTAGTTATAATAATATACGGGGTGGTCCACATAGAAGGGCCCTCGTTAACGGTAAGAGCTACGAATAAGTTTAAAAAAAATATTGTTCCCTTTTTTGAGACCTATTTAAATTGAAAAAAAAAAGTTTCATGGCACCCTAGATAGTAAACACAAATTAAAATGGGTATAATAACTTTGTTATACGTGATGGTACAAAAATATTGTTGGAAAATAAGTAGTAAATTTTTTTACGCACTATTAAATAAAGTCATTCATTTGTTTCAATATTGTTTAAATTCATCGCACTCCAAAGGTTCATAGGGGCTTTTTGCTGTATTTTATTGGTTTTGAGCCTAAATATAAAAATAAATACATTAAACCTTTTAGGTATTATTGGAATGAGAGGAAAAATTATTCATAGGTCTTAGCCAATTATGGTGTCCTTTAAAAAAATGCAAGTTTGTAATTTATCTAAGCGTTTAAACAATACTGACACAAATGAATGTTTTCATTTTACAGTGCGTAAAAAAATCTACAACTTTTTCCAAAAAATATTTTTGTACCATCAAGTATAACCGAGTTACTAATGATTTAAAAAAATTCCCATTTTGATTTTTGTTTATATTTAGTGTGCCATGGAACTTTTTTAAAACATTATAGCATCACTAAACAGGTCTCATTGTCAGCAAGAGGAACAATTTGTTTAATTTAAACTTCTTCTCCCCATAGTGGCCCTTCTATGTGGACTTGTGGGCCCCCTGTATATTCCCAGGACTTAGGCCTACTTATTTAGCTCAGTTCCAGCTGTCTAGGCGGATACATTTCCGCATTATTTTGAGAGGTCAAGAGGCTGCAAGCATTCGGCACTTTTCGAAATGGTGGTTTTTATTATAAATGTCTAAGGCCAAGTTTTTCTGCTGTATTTACCTTTGGTACTTAAGAGAAACTAAGACACGCTACCAAAGGCGGCACTGGCTACAGCGGACAGTTCCTGCAAGGAGAAATAACGTCGTGGCAACCACCCCGCATGGTGTTATTGTTAAACTGGGTCTTATAAAATAATTTGCCACAGCTCTAGATCATGAGTCGGCAACCTTCAAGTGTCTTCAGGACTTCCCTTAGCTTTCTGAGAAAAAAGTCAAAGCGGGTCTTTTTTTCGGCCCATGACAAGAAAATCAATGTTTCTATCCTTTGCTGCTTTTTTTGCTTCCTCTTGCCAAGTTTCATTCGGTCTACCTCTTTTGTTTTTTGCCTATGATCTTGCTTCATAGGCTTTTCTTCTTTCATCCGACAAATGTGACCGAACATCCCAACTGTCTTTCTGGTATTTTTGTTTCAACTGATTTTATTTTTAATTGTTCTCTATATGTTGCATTTCTGATTCAATCTTTTTTTGTTTTTCCTAAAAATTTTCTTAAATATCTCATTTCCGCTGCATTCAAACGGCTACTATTTTTATTTGTGGGTGTCTACATTTCACTTCTTTATAAAAGGGAGGAGTTACTACTTTTTTTACTACTTCCAGTTTTGTTCGTTCTGAAACTTCTTTATTTCCAAAAAATGTTCTTAAATTGTTAAAAATTCTTCCCACATATCCTGTACTTTAGCTTATTTCCTTGTCAATTTCTCCATTTGTCTTTATGATCACTCCTAAATATAGAAATCTTCCTACCTGTTCCAACCTAAGCCCATTGGCATTGGCATTACTAGACATACACTTTTACATAGCACAAAGTAAAACAGTTTTTGATAATCGAAGTATTTTAATAATCAGTATTAGTAGCTATTTTGCCCAATTCATGTCAGTAGATAAAACTTTACTCATGTAAAACAAATTGAACCCATAGAATGTAATTAGTCGTTTGGCGCCGTATAAATCCGTCTTCCGTTTGATATAAAATACAACAAAAACACACATCAAATAACCATAAACTTTACCTTACAAGTCACAGTGCTTCAGCACAGCGCTTATCAACAACTAACAGGCTATGAAATCCGGCAATGAACTATAGAAAAACAGTTAAGAACTGTAATAAATCTGACTTCTTGGTGAGTCAAGAAACGTACATCGTATTCCGAATGAAAATAACCTTTTCACTTAAATCAAGTATGTGGGTACTTTTTTTCCAAGGGTGAACATTAGATGCTTTAATTTTTTTGAATATGTAGGCACTAGGCATTAAAAATAAGCTGTGGTGAATTGGCATTTATCATTCAAAAAAGGTGCTATTTGATTTATTGGTTCTGAAAAAACTCTTTAACACCTGGATCCATAATAAAATACAAATCAATTTAAGGTCTAAAATAACAATAGCAGCTATGAGTAAACAAATGTTTGAGAATCGCTGCTGAAGGTCTTTCTAAAATCGTTTCCTTGGTTTGAAAATAACATTAAGTGACTCTGCGGTTCCGATAACTTGAAATAAAACAACGACATAGAATGTTGAACAATCTGACCCTCTGTCTTACGTAATTAGATTTATGAAGCCAATCAATAAAAGTCGGAGACTGGATTTGACCGCTCGTTGTATGGATGGCAACCTTATAGCAATAATCTTGAAAGGATCTAGTTGCAGGAAACTGGTTACTGCCTGTCATACTTTGCCTCGACCCGTGATATATCAGTTTCCGAAGCAACGTCACCGTTATCATGCTGTCAAAATAAATAACCCACGTTTTATTGTGACTTTTTAGCTAAGCCACAACGGATTGTCGATAACAATTCAGCTAAGATATTTTTATTTCTTAATAAAATAGATTTATTGGTAGTTTTGTAACTGGGTAACATTAAATTTTTTAAGGAACGTCGTAAATAAATAAATAAATCTTAAGCAAGTCATATCTGACCAATAATAACGTGATATTAAAAATTATTTTGGTCAACGGTGATCATGAATTTTGAAATAGGTTTCGAAGCTAGTATTGCGCATTAATGCCAATCATTTTTTAATTGTTAACATTTGTAAAGCAGTTTTGGTGAAGTTTTCTTTCTATTGTAATGTTTAACAGTTTTTGAATCGTTTTAATTATGGTTTTTACCTCAGAGCACAAAATTTACAAGTATGAGCCTATTTTAGAACTGCAGTGCTTGTAAGTGGAATCTGAGAATCAGCTTTTATGTTTGAATGATATTCGTTAGCACTTCCCAGACTTAGCAGTAATACTAAAGAATTTTTGTGGATGTCTAACAATTTTTGTTGTTGTTTATCGCGAAACTGGCTCTGTGTCTGTGTAAAAAAAGGTGCTGGTAGGCCAACCATTCGTACAGAAGAAGTTGTTAATGACGTTTGTAAACATATCGAACAAGAGCCTACTAAACCTTTGTACAGGGTGGTCCAAATTTGATGGGATTACATGGGTAAGTCGCTTAATATTTAAGGGCAAAAAAATGTAACTAATATTAGATTTAATGAAGATACGGGGTTCTACTGTACTTGCACTGTTTTACGAAATTAATAAACTAATTTTTAACCAAATTGACTTTGTTAATTAAATAACTGAATAATATTACGTTGCTAGTTTTGTTCTGCAGGTCCTATTTTTCTTTTTATTATCAATAAATTTAGCTTGGCCCTCGTATAACTCCTGTAAGCTTAAGCTGAAGTTTTAGTGTTTAATACGCACGTAATATATGACGACATTATATTATAGGCGATTTACTTTGTGTTTATAATTTTATTAAATGTTGTTCATCCATTGTTTGCCGTTGATGTGGTGACGCCTTTGTTGTAGTAACGATCAACGGGAAATTTTAATGGACTGTCGTACGCTTGCTGAGTTTATAACTTATTTTACATAATATTGTATTACAAATTAGCTGTTAGCTATCGTATCTTTGTTACATTAACTCGTTAAGTAACTATATGTTTAAAATTAATACAGAAGTTTGTTGCTGTATGGAAACAAACACACGTATTAATTAGGAACTTTAAGTAAAGTTACAAAATCTGAATTTTCAGTGAACAACTAAAGGTTTTCAATTAAATGTTATTACATAATAACATGAGTACATTTAATATACTAGTTAGTGAGTGAATTTTGGCAAAATTTGCTTTAGAATGTTAGTCGTGCATGCTTCGACGATAATCCATACAGTATATTTTTTCTTTGAACGCGACTCGACTTTGGTACAGTGAAGTAATTTTACCAAAAAAATGTGATATACACGCTACATTGCTTGCAGGCATCTGAAAATCTAATTTTCCACCTTTTTAACGTAAATAGAGTAGAGGCTAAATATAACCTGAAATTTGTCAAATTTGTTTTTAAATAGGTTTCATTTTTTCAGCCAACATATACGTTCATCTAGAGCTAGAGCAGTGGTTCTTAACCTTTTTAGGCGCCGACACACCATAAATTCTCAAAATGTGTTCTCCCACCCTGAGTAAACAGTTCAATTTTGTAACATTATTAACATGCAAAATTAAAAGTAAATTTGAATGTAACTTATTTAATATTTTTAAAATTTCAAATATATATATTTTTTGCCTCGCATCGCCAGGAGGATCTTTTCGTACCGCACGGGGTGCGTGCACCCTTGTTTAAAAACCAATAGTCTAGCTTTAGAGAAAATAATTTGCAATGAAGATGCTCACTTTTATCCGAATTGCAGTTTATAATTCAAAATAAATTTCTATGGTGACTTTTAAGGGTTACACGATTTAATTACACAAAAAGAAATTACACAAGAAAGAAATTACACAAGGAAGAAATTACACAAGGAAGAAATTACTTGAGGAAGAAATTACACAAGGAACGAATTACACAAGGAAGAAATTACACAAGGAAGAAATTACTCAAGGAAGAAATTACTCAAGGAAAAAATTACTCAAGGAATAAATAACTCAAGAATAAAATTACTCAAGGATAAAATTACATATGGAAGAAATTACACAAAAAAATTATACAAGGAAGAAATTACTCAAGGAAGAAATTACACAAGAAAGAAATTACTTGAGGAAGAAATTACACAAGGAATGAACTACACAAGGAATGAACTACACAAGGAAAAAATTACACAAGGAAGGAATTTATCAAGGATAAAATTACACAAGGAAGAAATTACACAGAGAATAAATTTCACTCTGATTTAATTACCCATTTAAACACATACATAAAAAGCGGCTACATGTTACATTTATTTCTTTTGTTAATTTGTTACTTGTCTCAGTAGTCTACAATCTCCCTATGAATTTCAAAAAATTGTTTAATTTGTTATGACAACCAAATGGCAATATATTTTAATCGAATTAACTGTAGGTCAGTATCATAAAATATTCAAAGGTAAAGGATTAATAGCAGTCGTCAAAATATGAATTATTTTGTAGTTTTTACAATATAAATATTAAAATTAAAAAATCAAAATTTGGAAAAAATTGTTAAATTACCTATATCAGTATAAAATTTCGAATGTGTGTAGTATTTTCCCTGTGGAATATATTCCTGGTGTAATTTATTTCTTGTGTAATTTCTTTCCTGTGTAATTTCTTCCATGTGTAATTTTTGCTGGGTAATTTTATTACCTGTAATTTCTTATGTAATTTTATTTTGTTACCACTTTAAAGTCCTTTTTGTTTAATAATAATTATTTAACTAGTATCCCTACCATGTTCCATAAAAAGTTCTATAACTGATAGTTCCAATTTTAAATGCAAGAAAATAATATATAGTGTTGTGGCTTTACAAAACACATTTTAAAATAAAATTTACCAATACTTTGTGCTTTTATATGATGTAATTTTATATTAGTGATGGCCACGATTTGCATAAAATTTAGATAAATACTTAAAAAAAAAATTAAATTAGTGTTGCCACGAAACGAGACGAGATTGATCCATTCTCGATCTCGAAAATTCTCGAACGTACTTTCTCGATCTCGAGAATCTCGATTCTTGAATTTTAAGTAAGTGCGAACAGGTTTATACACTTGCAAAGCTTTAACTGAGTGTACTTGATGATATACAGAAAAAACACTTGTTTCAAGTTGGGTGTTTCCGCTATGTAAGAAAATAATGTGAACGCATATTATTTACTTCTTTGCAATTGAAGGAGTACCTATCAGCTAACATCGTGTGTTACAAAGTGTTTAAAAGTTTATCAATATTTTGTTTTGGTAGTTATTGTCGATTATAAAACATTAGACAAGATTCGTAAAATATTCGTTTGTAGGTAAATATGAAACGCAGTACAAAATTAACCGCAAAAAGTTCTTATGCTGGAAGCGATACTAGTGTTGTAGAAGACGATGGTGATATGATGAAAGATGCAGATTATAAGAACAGTGGAAATGAAGATACATCGAACGATTCACAATAGAGCAAACGCCTACAGAAAAAATTTTAAATTACAAACAAACAAATCAGCGTTTCTAAAAATTTATAAATAAAATATATATTAAAACTATTCGTAGTTTTTCTACAAATCAAAAATACTGTCGGATCAAGAATCTCAAGGATCTCGTCTCGAATATTCGAGACGATTGTTAATCTCGTCTCGAATTTTCGAGACAGAAAAATGCCAGTCTCGATCTAGAAATTCGAGACGAGACGAGATCGAGAATTATCTCGTCTCGGCGGCAACACTATTTGAAATTACCGTAAAACTTAGCAGATTTAGTGTTTTACATATTGAGCAGTTTTAACAACGACTACAAGGTCCTTATTACAGTAGAGAGCCATATCTTAACTAAATCCACTCTTAATGATCTAACAATTAGGTTATATAATCTCTGTCCTGCACATTATTTCCGGTCGTCAAAGGACCTGCGGTAATCAGGGTCTGGTCTGATTATATCGCCCTTCCTGGGTGTTAAATCCACCAAAAGGACTTACATCAGGATAAATTTTGTGGCGTAAAAGTCTATAATTACTAAATAAAGTAATGTATGTCGCCGCTTCATAACACGTAACAAAATATACCACCAAAGCGTATCTCTTTGCTAAATTTAGTTTTATTTTTATCATATGTAATTATAAATATTGTGGAAGTTTTCAGGCTAAAAGCGTTAAAAGGCAATTCTACGTAGTTATAAATCAGACAAACAAAAGCAGAAAATGCTAGACGGTTGGTGCTGACATCTAAAGTGAGTAGTAACGTATTTTTCTGACACAATCATCATAACAGCATAGACAACGGTGATGAAATAGTCCGAAAAAACGTGAAAAAGAAATGAACTACACAATAAAACTATACAGTATTTGTTTTTTATTTGCATTTGAATTTTATTCATTTGCTAAACCGTTTGAATAGTTATGACCTTACGAATAATCGTTAAAACAAAATAATTTTAAAGAAAACCTAACGAAAGTAGTTTATTTATTCAGTAGCATATTCATTACCATGTTGTAAACTAAAATCGAGTCTTAAGTTAGTATAACAAATAATAATTTATACAAATTCATTATTATCATTTTGAATATACAGGGTTGTGCATTTTTTGATGCTCACCATTGCTATCTTGGAAACGGTAAGAGATACAAGGTCGGGTAAATTAGAGAAACGTTGCACATTTTTATGGTCATTAAGAATCGGAAGAGAAATCCTGGATATTTTGATTCGTTTCTAATTTATCACAACAAAAAAAAACCCTGAAAAATGTGATTTTAAAAAAATATATTATCTTCCCAATCATTCACGCTATTTAATTTAAACTTGGTAACTTTTTGTTTTAGACCGTCCTGGGTTTGATGACGTTAAAAGAAAATTTCTAAGCCTTCTAGATTTCAAGTTGCGATAGTCAACTTTTTTATTTCTTATGGCCGCCATATTCGATTTTGCACCATCAGACAGACAAAAAAATTAGCTTTTTCAGATTGGGAATCAAGATATTTTTTTTTAAATACTTGTTGAAATTTGAAAATTTGTATAAATAATTTACGAAATCGAGAATGCTCTGAAAAACAATTGAAAGCCACAGGACTTGTCACAGGACACTGTGGGCTAAACAAACACCTCTACATAATGGGGCTCTCAGAGACCGATATATGCAGAGGATGTGGTGAAGAAGAAGAAACTCCTCTTCACGTAATATGCCAGTGTGAAGGATTCACACCCTACCGGCGCAGACGACTTCTAGGGATGGAAAAAGCCAACCAAGATGAGCTAAGAAAAACACCCTTAAAGAAAATCCTGTAGTTTTTCAAAAACAAAGGACTTCTTTAATTAAGGGGCTATCACCAGAGGGTACAATAGACCAATAGGTCGCAGTACAGGAACCCGAAAGGGGACCACCTTCGCGGAAATAATAATAATAATGATATAAATAAAAGTCTGTCTGATGGTGCAAAAATCGAATATGGCGGCCATCAGAAATAAAAAAGTTGACTATCGCAACTTGAAAGCTAGGATGGTCAAATACATAAACTTGACGCTTCCAACATGACCAATATAATGTAAAATAAACTAATCATGTAAAGTTTTATAGGTTATCAAAATCTTAAAGTTTTCTTTAATGAAACTATATTTTGCCTCATCGTAAAAGAATTTATAAGGGCTTGATTAAAACTTTTACGGTTTCGCATAAAAATATAAAATATAATTGCAAATGAATTTCTTAAAAGTGTTTTTTTACTTTTTAAAAAATTACTGATGCTTAACAAGTTTATGATTATTAAATATGAATGTTTATTAAATCTCAAAATTTGTGTAATAAGTTTCAATGGCTTTCCCGATTTACATTATCCTTTGTTCTTTATGAGGGTTACGTCAATTTACTCATATTTTTGTAATTATTTCTATACTTTTAATTATTCTGCTTTAATAACGGAACTTTAGGGTCGAGAGATTAAAACCTTTGTTATTTACCAAACCGTAATAATGAGTTTATGAATAAATAAAACTAATTACTCTTACGTTCGAAGGATTAGCAGAATCGTGACGTCCAGCTGATTCGGTGTGATTAAAAAATGATAATAAATTACTAGTTACATTTGAGACAGAACTAATTACTAAGCTGCTTGTGGGTCCCATAAAAATTTCATATTGTCATTAACCCAATTTTGATTTCATGGGAAAATTAACATAAGGCAATTTTTTACACCTTATTAATTATTAATACGTTAAAGTAAAGGTTTAATTATTATGAAATAATCATTTTTAAATTCAATAACTTACTTACTTACTATTGATAAACCAAAATTGAAAAAATGTCCTATCCATAATTTTAAAATAAAATTTTTTCAAACAATTCAAATAAATTTGGTGCAAAAATGGCACAAAATTGTTGGAATATTTAAGCTTTTTAATTATTAATAAAGCTTGTTAAAAAAATCACTTTTTTTATAATCTCGTGTTTTTATATTCGCTAACTTATTGCTATAAATAATTTTTTTTAAAATATAAATAAAAAATATTTGACTAAACATTTACTAAATTTATAATAAAATATTGTAGGGCAAGCATATTTACAATCTATTTTAAATACAAAACAACCAAGTACAACATGTTTTTTAGTAAAGTACTTTTATTGTTGAATATTTTTTTAAATCATATATTATTATAATGCTTCTCGCTAAAAAGTTGTTGATACAATTTCTTTTAAGTTTGGTTATAATTAAACACCTTCGCGGACAGTGCGATTTTACTATGACTTCCAAGCAACGCGCTTAATTTTTTGAGGTAATTTTTCTCATTTAATACTCAGAATACATGTGCAATATGTCAGAATGAATATCATTTCATTTTTCGATAAAACAAATGATTGCTGTATACAGGAACGTCGAGAGGCGCCGCCGGGCTTCGGGGAAAATTTACTTAGGTCCCAAGTAAATAAACTATTTGAAAAATTATTTACCAAAGTACACTAATGTCCGGGCCCCCGTGAATCCTGGGCCCGGGGATTTTTAACTCATCGCCCTTCATCTCGATCGCCCTGGCAATATAGATAAAAAAAACTGTTAGCAGACAATAATTTAACACAAAAAAAAACTCTATAACTATAATAAACAAAATATATATCTTCGTATATTTGCAATAAACTTGCTTATTCTTTTGGATTCATATATGCCTAAATAAATATATTTTAATATGCATAAAATTGAAAAAATGAACTGTACCTGCAGCAGACTTCAATAAACTCACACCTACTTCAACCCATATTAACACCCTCAAATTCGTCTGCAAAGGCAGTCTTAGTAATATGGAAACAGAGTTTTTCCCGACAGTGCGGATTCTTTACAAATACTTTTTAAACTATAAACAAGGTGGTCCACAGAGAAGGGCCACTATTGGGTTCTCGTAAACGGTAAGAGCTACAAAGAAGTGTAAATTAGACAAATTGTTTCCCTTTCTGGGATCTCCATTGATGCTTTAATGTTTTAAAAAAGTTCCATGGCACTTTAGATAATAAATAAAAATCAAAACGGGAATTTTTCAAAAATTGTAAATAACTCGGTTATACTTGATGGTAAAAAATATCTTTGGGGAAAAAGTTGTAGATTTTTTTACCCACTGTAAAATGAAAACATTTATGTTTTTCATAAAATGGTTGCTGTTAAATCATAAATCATTTTGACCTATTTAACCAACTCTGTATCTCTTACCGTTTAAAGATCCTCATGTTGTTCACGATAACTGGGACACCCTGTATATAAATACATAACAATGGCCTCCTAAAATCATGTTAATTAGTTACTTTTAAGAAGAAGTATCTATTTAAACTCATTAGTTTCCAATACATGTTTTTTTAAAGGGTTTTGCAAAATATTTTTTTAATATATAGTAATGGAAATGAGTTGAAGTCAAAAAAATTATTAAAAATGAAAGAAAATAATTTTTACGTTAAAATAATGAGATTTAATTACATGGCATTACAGGAAATCCAATTGTAAGAAATTCTAGCTATGTAAAAATCTTTTCTGAAAGCTGCTATTTGTATTATTATAGCAATTACGGATCCGCCATCTTCGTTATATTTGGGGATTGTTTTAAGAGCTATAAAAGCATTTTTTTTACGAATTAATCTTCAGATTTATTTCACGAAACGATGAGAACGCTAAATGTACCTCCGCACAATTATTTTTTCATGCAAAAAGCGGTTTTGAAATACCTCGGAATATCCTTAAGTGGTGATGATGAAACAATTGTTTACAAAATCTATTCCCTCTTTGCACTTTCTTTTATTGTGTACGGCTATACTGTCCTCGAGACCATAGAGCTGTACAAATACTCGGACAACCTGGAAATTGCTTCGAGTATTTTGAGTTATCAACTTACACACGTTTTAGGTAATTACTGTTTAAAAACCGTTAATTACTCCTCTTTAACAAATAAAAAAACTGCTTTTAGGTGTCGCCAAGTTAACCGTGTTGTATTACAACAGAGTTAGGGTTGCAAAAATTTTGCAAAAAATTGAAAAAGGAGTGTTTTTGGCAGATCTTGATCGTGGAGGCTCTCTTGAAGAAACTTTGATACGGGAGTGCATTAAATCAACCAACAATCAGGTAAGTTCTTAGCAAAAAATTTGCAACGTTGCAAGTAATAAACAGTCGGGTTGTACAACTCGACTTTAAAATGACCGAGTTAACTAATTTTTACATAAGCTCTATTAAGTTAGTAAAAATCTATGCGGGTACAGTCTTCGCTTCAAAAAGTAGGTAAAAAGAGAATTTTTTTAAATAAAAATGGTATGTTAATATCATAAATTATCGGCCAATATTAATTCTTCCATGTAAAATTTTTTAATAAATTTCGTAATTTTAATTATTACTAAAATTAAAACACGTTTCGAATTAAACCTTTTTTTACTTAAGTAGACCCTCGCTACAATTAAAAACGTCTCTTGATAAAAAAAAAATATGGAGATATTCACACAAAATTTTATTATTTATACAACTAAAATAAGGCATAAAATTGCATGTCTAATTTTGAACTTCATGATGTTTCGGAATTTGCATGACTTATTCTACATTCAACGTATTTAAAAATTTTGTGTAATTTAGGGTGTAATTACTTAAATCATTTTGCAAGCATGATTCTAGATGTTCGTTTGTAGAAGCAGTTGTATATGTTTACCCAATTTTTTACTAAAAAAAAACTCTCCAAGACTTACTGCATTTAAGATATTTTCCAATTTGTCACAAAGTTTGTGATAAATTAGTTGGAAATGTGTCGAATCAGCCGCCTTCGCTTCTTTCTTAGAGTAAATAAAAAAGTCAAACAAAATGATAAATTGATGCTAGTAGAAATAAGCTTAAGTATGTGTGAACAGTTTTTCAATAGTTTTGCCATTAATTATAAATTATAATACATATGAAATATTATGTGAAATTGACATTCAAATAAAAACATGTAGTTTACCATACCTATTTATACAATTTTATGTGCTTATATCAAATATATTTTTTATTATTAAGTTATGGTAACAACTGTTTATCAAAATTGTGTTTATTCAGTTTTTAAAGTATTAACAATATAATGAAATATTTAACCATAGTATACAGGGTTTACCAAAATGCATTACCACCTTGATTAAAATTTTTTGAATATGCTTATACTAACGAATGGATAAATTATCCATTCGTTTTGACGGGTGTTATGATTTTTTTAAACTTTGCTCATTTAATTTCTAAATTAAAAAATACTCAAATACCTAGGGCAAGTGTGGTCTATATATCAGTAAAGCCTAGCATACTTTTATATTTTAACACAACGGGCAAATAATATACATTTGTTTGTCATTGATTTCCAAATTATCATGTCCTCAATAGATGTTCTAACGATATAGGACAAATCTATTCCCGAATATAGCGACTTAAAAATAATTAGTTGCTCTACAACACTCGTTGCTGCAGTTACAAGAGCGGCCATTTTTATTTTGATGTCGCGACTTTCAATTTTGGTAGTTCACACGGTGACATTTCATGTCGCGATTTCTGATGTCGCGACAATTAATGTCACCGTGTGAACTACCCATAAAACTTATTGGTAAGTAAACCCAACCTTTCGTTGAATTCAACTTATGGTCCTTCGAGTTTTGACCGGTCTTTGTTCATACGCAACAATTACAATTTACGTGTTTCTTTAAAGTTGGCAATTTTGGTAATTTAACCAATATCTTTTACTTTTATTTTCATTTTAGTCGTACTAGTACGTTCCTCTTTTTTGAGTCAAAATAAGAATTAATTTTTAGGATTCTCAGCCATTTACATATAATAATAACTGACCTGAATGCACAGCAACATGGGAAAATGTGATAAATGTCCGTTTGATTTGGGTGATTTATTTTAAATATAAATGTAAGAATAGGTATAAAATTCGTTTAAGAGTACACAATTTTTTTTACGAAAAAATCGCGGTTTTAAGAAAAGTTTAAAGAAAATGATACCTTTAAGACTCTTGTCTTTTTGCTTCATTTCGTGTACTAATAGTTTATTAGTCAGCTCTTTAAAACATACTTAGTCGGAAAAGTTTAGTTTTAACCATTAAGTGAAGCCTTCATTTTATTTAAAATATTTAATAAAAACCATACTGTTATTTTTATTTTCAGACTTACGTCTACTGGTTTGGAGCTGTTGGTACGGTGTTAACAGGTTTTCTAGGAAGTGTTATCACACGCCTTAAGACTGACGATTACCGTCGCTGGACGTTTCCGTTTGGATACTTTGCTCCTGTTGACGTAACACACAGTCCAAATTATGAAATAGCCGTTGTTTATCAATCCATGTGTGTTGGTATTTGTGCGGCTTTGATATCGTCTACAGATTTGGTGATAGTGGGGGTCCTCGCACATATAGCCACTCAGTGTAAAATGTTACAAAACGCAATAAGACGTCTGACCAAGAATGCACACAAGAAATTAATCAAGGTAAATAAATATTTATGAAAGAAAAAAATCCTTGTATAACACGGTTTGCAAACTCGTATTAAGCAAAACCGTGTTATGTGAAACAAATAACATGTTCAGATGGAGGAGTTATGTTCAATTGTCTTTATTTGCTTATCAGAAAAATAATTAATGAATTAAGTATGATAGATATACAAGTTGTTTCCAAAAGCTTCTCAACCCTGTAAATATTTTATTTTAATACTTGTACATAAAACTAAGTTGTTTATTTTAAAATGTTTAGATAGTTTGTTTAACAAAACAGCTTTCCTTTAACAACGTAAAATAAACATAACACACATTTGTTCTGTGTGAAACAAGTAACTTCAAGATGACTTTAAACAGTGCATTCTAATTGGAATGGGAGTGGAACTAATTCAATTAATTATGTGGTTGTCAGAACCGACTGATGACTACAAATCATTCTTCAAGTGCACGCACTTTATATGTAGATCGTTTAGCGTCGAAAGCGCGAGAGATCGTGTATTGTTGAAATATTTGCACTTTAATAAGAGCATACAGGCGCTCGAATATCTTCAAAACTATGGAGGAATCTAAATACAGAGTCGGATTTACGTATAAACTAGACAAGCCACAGTTTAAGGCTTCTCATTACCAAAGGCCTCACCCTATAAAAAAATATGCGAAAGTGTTAAAAACCTATGACATATACACAGGGTGTATGTTTTATAATAGAGAGCATGGGATATCGGAAACCATTGGAGATAAAAGAATGATTAAATTAGCAAATAATTATGTCTTTTGTGTTTATAAAGTACAAACTTACAAATTGTACCAACCGAGCTCCCAAAATGTCTTTAATAAACTCCAATATTAAATTTGGTCTTTTAAGATTAGGTAAAAGAGAAGTATTAATGCAAAAAAAAAAACTATTTTAGAGAAGCAATACATATCCTAAATAGGGGCTTAGAAAACTTTGGGCACTGTTAGAAATATTATTTGTGGGGTCCTCGTCACTTTAGGAAAATGTTTCACCTCAATTTTTACTTTTGTTTTTATCTTATGCTAGCTCTACACTCTCGACCGAGCCGCTCGGACGAGCCACTCGGCGAGTGGTGCCTAGACGAGTACTACCTTCCATACTCTCGCTGGCACTCGCCGAGTGGCTCTTTAAATATTTAAAAACTCTCCCAAGATGGATCGAGTCAAAGTTAATTGATTTTATTAATATTAGGATAATACTGGTAGATTAGTCTGCATCTGCAATATACCGAAAGACACAGAAGATCCAAATAAAGACGCTTCTTTAATATCTTGGAAATATTTACACGAAACTCTGAAAGAAATTGTTCAGTACCATCTGGCGATAATAAAAATGGCAGAAGAAATTGAAGAAATATTTAACATCCTCGTGCTAAGTGTATTTGTTGGCACCCTCGGGTTATTTTGTTTTACTATGTACAACACATCTTTGGTAAGCTCCTTTATAGTTTTTATTTATGATCAAATCTTTATTTATAAAACTTTCTGCATTTTAGTATTCTGTGATCGACATACGAGTCCTGCAGGCCCTAATTTACTTCCTAGCCGTGGCTCTACAAATATTCATGTACTGCTACTGGGGTAACGAAGTTTCATTGGAAAGTGTGAATGTGGCAAAGGCCTGCATCGAAACGAATTTTGTGGGGTCTGACATTCGATTTCAGCGTGAATTGACCATTGTCATGCATAGGAGTCAGAAACCCATTACGTTAACTGCTGGGAAATTTACAGTTCTGTCGATCAGCACTTTTGTTTGGGTAAGTTTGTACAGCGCGTTGTTAAAATGCGTGTTATAAGTAAACGAAACATATTTTAAAATAGTAATGATAAAATTATAGATAAGATATACAGTGCATACAACAAGTGTGCAACAAATGAAAACGTTTTTTATAATTGATTTGACATAAAATTTTATTCCTGATAAAAGCTGGTGCATATTCTAAATGTAATTTTAAGAAAAAAAGTCCAATAAAAAATCATAAGACACTAGATTTAATCGATTTTAGAAATTCTTGCGAGAGCAAAGTACCCCTATGAAAGAGTAAGGTACAAAAAAAAATTTTGAAAGAAAGTTGTTTAAATTTAAAAAATGTGTACTAGTATGAAATTTAACGTTAAATTTACAATTTTTATTTTCTTAATAATTTTAACATTCAAAAAGTCCAACAGATAGAAGATTTTTTTTATTATCATTTTCTTAGTAAATGTTATTCTTGATCTCTGGTTCCCGAGAGGGAGCGTGGGTTCGAATCCCACACCTGACACCATGTTTTGTAATATAAACAATGTTTATATTAAATTAGTTTATTTAATATTGTAGCATTAAGTACTTGATGTGAAGTAACAATACATGATACATAGCACGTTTTACAATACAATGTGTTAATAATGTCGAATCTGGATGACAGGTGTCGCTCTATACTTAACACCTCCTACAATCTTACAGTATTCATGTAACATATCCGTAATATAACTGTTTTTATGACAATGTGTGATCTAGTTGCTGGTGTTTTGTGTGCAATATCTATCCGACAACAAACACATCTTTTATTGTTCACTACTTTATCGTTGGTACGCCTTCGGAGTCCATCATTGAGTGGAGCGCTTGTTTGTTTACTTTGATTTACAATCTCATCTAGAACTACCAAGCAACAACCATTCGCTCTACAGTGTGGCTGGTTTTTTATTGTCCAGCTTATATCTGCTGAAATAATAAAGATACCAAAAAAAGTTAAATAAGAAACTTATAAAACAAAAGCTGATTTACAAAATGGTGCTAAAAATTTTGTTCCATAGCCTACCTATTTTTCGGAAAAATATCCAACTTTTGTTGTTTAAATAGAACACCCTGTATATTTTCACAGAATCACATTCTAAATCAATTTCTCTTCACAATGATATATAATAAGTACCATTTTGCTTTTAAATTATGCTCGATATGTCAAAAAAATAATATGTGTGTTGCAGAAAAAACAAATTACTCATGACAAACACTTACTTCATTACAAATTAACAACAAATGTCGGAGACAAAATTTAATCATAATTCAATATAAAGACTGTTCAAATTGTTCCCCATGGAACTCTAAACAACTTTGGGCCCTATTGATTATGTTTACCCTGGCTTTTCGCAACATTCCAGGTGTAATTAATAAACGAGCTGCTCTAATTTAATTTTTAAGTTCCTGAAGAGTTTGAGAAGGCGTCTCATAAACCTTGTTGTTTAAGAAATTCCACACAAAAAAATCTAGAATCGACAAATCAGGCGACCTAGCAGACCACAAAACAATATCACAGCCGACAATAATAATAATTTTTTTTTTTTTTAAATATTGAGCATAGTTTAAAAGCAAAATGGTACTTATTATATATCATTGTGAAGAGAAATTGATTTAGAATGTGATTCTGTGAAAATATACAGGGTGTTCTATTTAAAAAACAAAAGTTGGATATTTTTCCGAAAAATATGTAGGTTATGGAACAACATTTTTAGCACTATTTTGTAGACCAGCTTTTGTTTAATAAGTTTCTTATTTAACTTTTTTTGGTATCTTTAATATTTCAGCAGATATAAGCTGGACAATGAAACATCAGCCGCCCTGTATATCTGTATCACCCAAAAATACAGAAATTATGTTTAGATATTTCTACGACCACAAGTCTTCGCAAAATTTTGGATAGTAAGACCTTATAAACGCCCACTTTAAATGTTTTAAAAAACTTCGTACATTGACAATAGCAAATACTGGATTTATCGTTTTAAAAAATATTATATTGATTAAATTTTCATTAAAATTCTTTCATTGTTGCTTTAAAATGTAAGTTGAAAAATTAATTAGATATACAAAATAAACCAGCTAAACAAATTAGCACTAGAAAAACGTTCAATAAGCACAAAAATGTATATACTTTGATAAAAAAATTAAAAACAAAGAAAAAAGTATGATGTAAGAATTTTGAGAGAATTAGTAAAAATTGTTTAATACAAACATTCTAGCATTAACAGAAAGGAAGGCTACATTTTAGACCCACATTGTAGAACGTTGTTTTAATAAACAATTACATTCAACTGAATCAATATATTTTTGGAAGGGAATTTTAATAAGGCTTATTAATTTATGTTAATAAGGATGCAATGAATTACTTTAATATTTAAACAATTCGTAGATAAAAGTAGTTTTTTACTCTCTTAGTAGAAATATTAAAAGAAATAAAGATAATCTTAATCAGTTAAAGGTATTTAAACAACATTTGTAATTAATTACAGTTTGATTCTTTTTAAAAATTTTAATATACTACAAAGACCTGTTTTTACCATGACAAATGTAGACAGCATTCGGAAAAATAAATAAGAGGTGGCTTAGAGATCTTTATCACTTAATTTTTTTCATTACACTTTAAATAATATGAATAAATGGCAAATAAAGCTTATCCAAATTTAAAAATGTCTATAATTTAGAAATATCTTAAAAAAGCGTTAATGGAATTTTTTTAAATTGGTTTTCTGGTTTTAATAGTTGTACATAATCAAAAAATATATTTAGCCTAAAAAAAATAGTACTGGAAAGGCACGTGATGTGTCTTTATAAGTTATTATTATTCTTATTATTAATAAATGCTAAGGGTTCCTGTACTGCGACCTATTGGTCTATTGTACCCTGGTAATAGCCCCTTTACAGGATTTTCTTTAAGGGTTTATTTCCTAACTTTGCTTGGTTGTTTTTTTCCATCCCTAGAAGACTACGCCGATAGGGTGTGAATCCTTCACACTGGCATAGTAGGTGGAGTTGTTTTTCCTCTCCAAAAGCCCTATTATGTAGAGAAGTTTGTTTAGCCCACAGTATCCTGCAATGAGCTCTGTGGCTGATCTGATGTCTGTCCTGAGCATTTATTTTGTCTCTTCTTTAAAGACATTTGACAGGATAGCTTTGGAGTGAGCTTGTCCTACTTTTTTTTTCCAATAGGCCTTATGCCCCTGTATTAATGTCATTTAGAAGTCGCTTGTCTGTTTCATAGGATGTGCCAACTGCGGGTTCTGGTCCGAAGAAAGTAGTCTCGATGCCAATTTTGGCTAGGCGATATGCATCCTCGTTCCCTGGTGTATTGGTGTACCCTGGACACCATACCAGTTTAACGTTATTCCTGCTTCCTAGCACGTTGTGCTCGGATGGAATTCAGAAGTCCTGAGTTTATTTCCGACGAGCCAAGAGCTTTTAACTGCTTGGCTGCCAGACACTATGATAATTCTTTTATTTTTAAAATCTCTTTCTAATAGTGTTTTTGCACACTTCGGCTTAAAATAAGGTTGCATATTGTCCAAGGTACACAGATGTGGCTTGTCTCAGTTGGGCTGCTCCCCATATTCTTGTACCTTCCTGCGTTTTGGACCCGTCTGTATAGCAGATTGGGCCATTGAACACTACTTCTTGGCGCTCCCATTGGTCCTGTGTTGAAATTTTGATTCCAAAGGTTTTCTCAATGGCTAGCGTCCTGTTTATTCTGTTCGGGATCATACTTAGTGTCGGATACGTGTCGATCTCGTTGAGAATAGCCAAATGCCCTTCTATGGAGGTAATTTTCAGTCGATACCTCCCTCTTAATGCTTGTGATTTGATCACAAGATAAAGAGGAGGTAGGCTCAGCAATACTTTACAATTTTAACATTATTCTCTAAAATTATCATCAAAACTATTAATTATTTTCCATTCTATTTCATTTGTTTACATTAATTTAGCATAGAATTTCCGTTGTTTTAAATACTTTCATACTCTTTTGTTTCAGATAATGCGAGCATCTTACTCATATTTTATGGTGTTGCGAAAACGCAATGATACTTCATAAATTTATAATCTAGTGAAGCAAGCAAGCAGCCGCTTTGGTACACATCATAACGTAGTTGCATTATTTATCAGTAATGTATGTTTAGAATAGGGAAAAAGTAGGCTTTTGTGTATATCTCTGGCACACTTTTAAAATATTCAAATGTGAACTTTAGATGTCTAGAATAAATCACGTATCTAAAATGTATTATTTGATACACTCAAAAATATTTACCTCTTGAAGACGCATTTCATAAAAATATTCACATCATTTAGAAAGCATTTCCAGAATCGCCTTTTCTTTCGTTACGCATTCGTTATCTTTTATATTATTCTGCTTTGGTACCTACGTATATGACTCCTTAGTCATTTATTATTCTACATATTAAATTGATATTCGATATTTATTAAAGCAATAGCCTGCTATTTAAAGTATTTCAAGTGCAGTATCGAGATTATATTGTGCTGTGGATAAATCGTAAGTACATCTAGAGCTGTTTTCAATTAAATGGTTTGCAATGATATTTCAATTAAACTTCTTATCATATATTATGATTGCATGCACTACTTAATTTGCATTAAGCCAATTCGAATTTTTTAATGTTAATGGGCGTTTACACAAAAAAATAAAACTTGATAAAATATTTTTTAAATGATAATCTGAGCTATAAAGTTTATTCTCAACCACCAATAATTTAAAAAAAATCATCCAGTTCCGAGAAATGAATTTTTAAAATGCCCTTTATATTTCAAATTCTGAAACGCGCTGTGATTGGCCGTGACGTCACTCTCCGCACAGTCCATGTGCAGCGGACTAGTTCCTATGCATCGCATAATGACAAGTTGTTATAATATTTTAATATAATATGTTTTTTCTTTTATTAACTATGTATATTATTGCAATGTACGTAAATTATTATTGTGACAAGTTCTACACCTTTTTTTTGGGATATTCAGAACAAATAAAGATTATTATTATTATTATGTTAGGCGCGAAGCGCGCGACGAAGATGCCGCAGGGGCGTACTTTGGCCGTCGATTGTAAATAATAAACGTAATCGAACAACAATTACAATTTGTTATAATGAATAAAATACAAACAGTACTGCCTTTTAACAGTATTAGCAAAATAATGATCTCAAGCCAACCCCGAGACCCCTCAGGGTGGCTGCACAACAGTGTTTTTAACATAAACAAATATGACATTCCTGGACCAGGCATATTTGTGTTCAAATATTCTTTACGTATACAGTATTGCGAGAGGTTTTAACTAGTTGTTAGTTCAGTGTATATTTCATTATAAAACAAAGCAAATGTGTAAGTAAATTAATTATTTTGTAGAAATAATTCGATATTATACTAAGGTCATTTAACAGGTGAAAATATGAACAAAAAGTAACTGTAAAGACACTTTTCGTGATAAAGAAATATTAACCTTTTACGGCCTATTTATCCTCGAAGCCATCCTTTTCGTAAAAATAATGTAGATCTGTTCGAAGAGAATATAAGAAATCATGCAGCCAATACCCGACATGAAAAAAAAACTAAAACCCGATTACTTCAAATATACCTATCTTCAAAAAAATGTTGCCTCCACAATTATTGCTATATATAATAAATTTAACACATCACCTGAGAGTATAATAAATCTTCCCACCCGCGAATTGAAGAAGAAATTAAGAAAAGTTCTGATTTCTAAAGCTTACTATGGAGTAAGCGAATATTTAATTATGCTGACTTTATAAAATGTTATATTTAAATATAATTTTTCTGTGTTTTTTCTTTTTATTAACTATGTATATTATTGTAATGTACGTAAATTATTATTGTGACAAGTTGCACACTTTTTTTGGGATATTCAGAACAAATAAAGATTATTATTATTATTATTAATAAAGAAATAGGTAATGCTTTTATTACACAAAACTTTGTAGGATATTATATCAATGCAACAGATTTTAGTTAAAGCTGAAAAAATATATTAATATTTCAAGATTTCTTGTTCCAATTTTTTCTTCGATCGCGACTCGTCATTTTTACAACCAACATAATAAGTGGTGTAAACCTATAATTACAGTTGTATGTTTATCACATGTAAAGATCCCTAGAGAAAATTAATTTTAATTTTTAGGAATTGTTTAAATTTGAATTTTACCTCGAGTTACAGAATATATAAGTCGTTCTTTGCTTGTTACACTTTACTTGCTTCATCTATGATGGCCAATACGGTTCAGTTGCCGCTCAAAAATTATTTTAAAATGCAGAAAACAGTTTTGAAATATCTCGGCATCTCACTAACGGGTGAAGAAGAGTCGTTTCTATATAAAATGTACAGTTGGCTTGTCCTTTTTATTATCGCGTTTTCCTACACGTTTCTGGAAACAATTGAGCTGTACAAGTATTCAGACAATCTGGATGTTGCTTCGAACATATTAAGCTATCAAATCACTCACATTTTAGGTAAGCAAAGCAACCTGCCAAATTAATGTTCGACAACTGGGGTTATATTAATTAAAATTTTAGGACTCGCCAAGTTATGTGTTTTGTATTATCATCGTATAAAATTGGGAAAAATCTTAAATAAAATTGAAAAAGAAGTGTTCGCTCCGAACTTAGAGAGAGGAGGATCTGTCGAAGAAACGTGGATAAAAGAATGTATAATAACAACAAATAAACAGGTACAACCGCAAAATTAAAAGAGAATATAATTTTTGTGTCTTATCAATTTTGTGCATTTTTACATAAACAGTTAACAACGCCTATACATTTTAAAAGTTTCAGTTTTGTGTTTACCTCTAGCAAATATTTTCATAGACGTCAGTAATTTTATTCAAAAATCGACGTAAGGATTGCGTTTTTGGTTATGGTCGGTTAATTTATGAAGAAATTAATTGAACTAAAAAAAAAGAAGATATTTTAATTGGTACAGCAACACAAGAATTTGAAATTCAAGATAATTTTAATTCCATTTATACTCTTTATATTTTAACAATCACAATCACCAAGGGCGGACTGGGTGCATAAAACTGACCGGGCAGTTTCTCCAAAATCGGCCCACATAGGTAAAATAAACTTTCGCGATATCGTTTTTATGGCATTGTTTGTTTTTGCCCCTCCCCGCGTATTCGAGATTAAATTTGCTTAAAGGTTGCCAGTAATTTATTGGATTTGCATAAGAAAATCACGTATAAAAAATGTACCCTAACTTACGCTTTTCAACTTAAAATAATGGTGTCGAAACCACCCATAGTGTAATTTAGAGCTATTACCTTTAGACTGTACAGGGTGGCTTATTTTCGATGCCCATACAGGGTATTTCGGTTATTATCCAAGATAGAAAAAAACTAAGTACGTAGTCTCGATTTCTTTTTTCGAGAGAAATTTATTGCCGTAAACAGTTTTTTTTTTTTTTTTTAAATTTTCGAAATATGTATATCTAAAAACCGATTTTTGGCACTTTTCAAAAATGTTAAATATCTCGCTTAAACGAGAAGATAAAGAAAAACTTTAGACATTTTTGCATCGTTTTTTGTCCTTAATAAGATAGCTATATTAAATTTTTTTTACTCATACGAATATTGATATATTACACCTAACGTTCTTATTTTTAAATGTTGAAACTGTCCCAAGTAGCCCCATTCTACCGGTACTTTAAATCCTGCAATTCTGCTTATTGACGTAAGCGTAGAAAATAAGGTACTACAGCTATCGACACTAACTGTTATCCTGGGTATCGCCGCAGAAAGAGTCCGTCTTTGCGAAGCCGAAAATAAACGCCATTTGAAACATTTAATTTTTCGTTAGTAGTGTAAGCAAATCTCCCAGATTTATACTTTATTATAACCTAAGATGAATAAATATAATTCATAATAAAATAAGTTTTTAAGTGTTCAAAACCCTTCGTCAGTTGTGGCCCATCCTGTATAACTTTGTAAAATTATATAAATGTAATTATTGATTATAAATAAATTGTTAGGGATTTTAATATTTCAAATAGCATAAATCCTATAGGTCACATTGACATTTTAATCCTCAGATATATATTCTTCATATTTCAGTCCTACATCTATTTGTCCGGAGCCTCTTTTTCTGTATCAGTGGGAATATTCGATACCATAAAAAGACGTATTATGAGTAACGACTACAGAGATTGGACTTTTCCCTTTGGATATTTTGCTCCAATTGACGTTTCCTTTAGTCCCAACTATGAGATCGTGGTGCTTTATCAGGTCGTTTGCGTAACTCTCTTCGCTGCTGTAATATGTTCAATAGATTTAGTGATAGTGGGGGTTCTGGCACACATAGCTACCCAATGTAAATTGCTACAAAACGCCATTAGGCGTCTATCAAAAAATGCGTATCGAAAATCAATGACGGTAATGAATTTGAAAGTGACTGTAACGTTTTTTACGCTTTTGGTGTTTTATTTTAGAGTCGGCGTACTTCAGCTGAACACGTTGATACTGAAATATCATTAACTGGTGAAAATGATGTGTCGAAAATTTCGTGGAAATATTTACATGAAACTTTAATTGACACAGTCAAATACCACTTGGCGATTATAGACGTAGCAAATGAAATTGAAGAAATATTTAACATTCTCGTTTTAACTGTATTTGTTGGTACACTTGGATACTTTTGTTTTACAATGTACAACAGTTCATTGGTGAGTACGAAATTAGTTAATTCAGCTTTACTGTACAGGGTGGTCCAAATTCGATGGGATTGCATGGGTATCTCCGTTAATATTTAAGATAGAGAAACAGTTATACCTAGTACCATAAATGTGCAGTTTTTTGAGACAAACCCAAAAAAGTTCTCAAATATATTCTATGATTTCCTGTTTTCCTTGTTTTTTTTTTTGTTTTCACAGCCTACTTTTTGTTTCTCATCTTTAAAAAAAATAAAAAACCTTTGTAACTTGCGTATTATTGAAAATAAATACATCAACTTTCATATATCTCGAAAGGGAAGAATAAGGAATTTAAATTGGTCATAGCCAACTAAAACTTCAATTTAAAAAAGGTGAGTTTGTGTCATAACTTTTTAAGGACGAGCGTAAAACTTTTTTTTTTAGTATTTACTATCAAAATCTACATAAAAATATCTAAAAATTATCTTTATAAACTTTTTCGATATTTAAAACAATAAGGCCGTTTTCACACACGACGGCAATACTGCTGCCGTTGCCGCCAGCGGTAGCGGCATCAGAAGTCCGAGTCTTTCACACACGACGGCATTACCGCTGCCGCTGAATAGTTTGTTTTTAGTTGTGACGATAGAAAGATGTATGCTGCTGTCAACACACGTTATCTCCTTGGGCTAATTTACCTTAGGAAGTACAGATGTAATAAAAATAAAAGAAAATACTGGGTTCATCCCCTTTTAAGCGTGCGATATTTGGAAGGAAGTTTTTATACTTTGTTTAAAAAACTTAGAGAAGATCAATCAAAATTCTTTAATTACTTTCGAATGAGTGCCAATACGTTTGATATTCTGGTGCAATTAGGTATTACAAACAAGTATTAAGCACCAGGATACTAGAATTGAAGGTGTCGTTTGTTAATGTGGCTATTTTCCAGCCTAGGGGAAATCTTACGATAAACAAACAGTTCTTGTAAAGGGGGTTTTAAAAGTATTTCGTAATTTTTAATTTTACCAAAAATATTTAGAAGAATGTTTAATAGACCCCAATATATATGTACATTGTACAGGGTGGCCTATTTTCGATGCCCATACCTCGGTAATTATCAGAGATAGAAAAAAAAACTATGTACGTGGTCTAGATTTCTTTTTTTGACACGAATTCATTGCCGTAAACAAATTTTTGATATCTTTTTTAATTTTCGAAATATAGCCAAAAACCGATTTTCGACAATTTTCAAAAATGGTAAATATCTCGCTTAAACAAAAAGATAGAGAAAAAATCTAAAGATATTTTTGGCATGGTTTTTTGTCCTTAATAAGATAGCGATGTTCAATTGTTTTTTACTCATACTAATATTGATTTATTACACCTAACTTTGTTATTTTAAATGGCAACCATAAGCAAATTATATATTTTTGAAAAGTGCAAAAAATAAGCTTTCGATTTATGTCACAGCCAACTATGGTTGCCATTTAAAATAAGAAAGTTAGGTGTAATATATCAACATTCGTATGAGCAAAAAAAAATTGAACATCGCCATCTTATTAAGGACAAAAAACCATGCCAAAAATGTCTCTAAAGTTTTCCTCCATCTTTTCGTTTAAGCGAGATATTTAACATTTTTGAAAATTGACGAAAATCGGTTTTTGGCTATATTTCGAAAATTAAAAAAGATATCAAAAATCTGTTCACGAAATATAGGCCACCCTGTACATATATATTATATAACATACATGTGAGACTACAATTTTACATAAACAAATAATTTTTATCTATTACAGTTTTCTATATTTGTCATTTAAAACACCCTAGATTAGTTTTTATTTGAAAAAAACAGTTCTTATATGGAAACACTGAATGAGAACAAGTACGGCGGCATCCGAAATTGTCGAGATCACCGACGGCTGCACAAACCGCTGCCGTCGACGGCGACGGCAATTTGCCGTCCCGCGCCTGTGTGTGAAAGCACCCATTTGATAACATTGAAGTCGGCAGCGCTGACGCCGACGGCAGCGGTTTTGCCGTCGTGTGTGAAAACGGCCTAAGGGAGATATGACACATTATAAATATAATTATAAAAAACAGTTTTTCTTTAATAACTTAAAAACCGGAAATGACAGAATATTTTTGAAAACGGTTCTGAGTTTGTCCCAAAAAACTGCACATTATTGGTAATTCAACCGTTTCTCGATCTTGACTATTCAGCGAGATACCCATGTAATCCCATCGAATTTGGACTACCCTGTACAGTGGATTTCGGTTAATAGGGACAAAGAGGGACTAGCGCTCTTTGCCCCAATTACATGGTTCCCTCAATTGTGTAAAGTTCCTAGTAAAGGCGTAAAGTGTTTAAAAATAATACAAATTAATTCTCTGCTCCCTGCGAGGACTTGCGTTTGGCGATTGTTTCTTAATTTGGCTAAACAGGACTGTACTGTCCGTGAAAGTTAAATCTCTTTGGGGTACAGATCTTTAAAATCATAAATTAAAAAATTATTGCGCGCTCAACAGCAGTACACACAAAAGCAGTAACGCAAGACTAGGACAAATTGTGGCTAGATTTACAGTCAAAAAGTGGAAATTTTTTTGACTTGTTGATCACAAGAAGTTTACTGGCCCAAATAATGGGTGTATATTTAATTGGGTTTCAATATTTCAGATTTGTCCCAAATAAACGGCGGTCCCAAATAATCGGTAACTATATTAATCTGACTCTGTTGTTGAGTTAATTAAACTTTTAAATGGCCTTAAAACTTGTTTGAAAGTGTAGGCTTTTATCTGGCGCCCCTGGACAAAGAAAATTTGGGCGCGCTCATATACTTATTGGCTAATTAGGCTAATGTTTTTATATACAGGGTGATTCATAACAATTGCGAAAGCTTCGGGAGGTAATTCCTTATCAAAAATTAAGAGGAGCTTTCATACAATTTTTTTTCCTTAAATGATTGCATTCAGAGTTACACCCCAAAAAAAAGAATAAAGGGGTGAAAGCAGGTTTTGAATTTTTTTGTCAAATTTGGAAAAATATAAAAAAATTACTGTAGATAGATGTTTTTAACTTATCAAAAGGTTTTCCACAGTAATATTTTGAATGATTTCCCATTTTTACAAGGCGCTGAAAAGTTCGACCACTGTTAGTTTTTTTATCAGAAGTTTTTGGAGGGTAAAAATATTGCAATAATTTTTTTTTTAAGCCTTATTTACTTTGAACCTTTATTTTCTCGCGAACCTACAGTTTTTGAGTAAAGAAAAAGATTTATTTTGGTGGTTACCATGGTTTGTATATATTGAGTAAAGGTTACAGGTGCTTTTTAGTTCATTTGGTGGTGCATGTTTACTTTTTTTACTCAAAAATGGTACAATAAACGTCCATAGCCACATATTGTTGTAAAGAAAAAATATCTTGTTAATTACAGTGTCGCGGTCATCTGAACGAAAAGACTTTTATAATTAAAACGCTTACGTTTGGTTGAGAACAATGAATTACGGGGACGTAAACTCTAAATTTAATCAATGAAGCACTTAGTTAACTCAATTAACTTTCATATGGGAACACTGAACACTCGCTTTCCATAACACTATTTATTAAACAATTACTGAACGCTTGGCTTTAATAATACAACTATCTAATTATGGGTCTTGATAATAAGAACAAATACACTCCAATCAGTCAAAACAAAGCCACACAGAATGATTACTTACATAACAATAACAGAAATACACCGACCACTGCCTGTAGGAACAACCGCCCTCAAAAGCAGGCCAAATAGAGCAGCCTGTCGGCAGTAGAGTAGGCAAATAAACATTACATATTTGCTTTCAACTAACCCCATTGGGGGTTCTTCCGCCTTGTTTTGGTTTGGGTACATAACAGTAATTGAACAAATCTAACGAACTTTGCAAGTACAGCTCTTAAATAATTTACTTAAAAACTCTAATTGTGACAATAGCAAGCCAGGCTATAGTGTTCGTTTTCAAAAACGCAAGTTTGTCATTTACTTCAGGATTTGCAAAATGTTTACACAAATAAACGTTACTATGTTTGATGAAGGGTCTACAACTTTTTCTTGGTACGTTTTTTGATGTGCAACTACAACGGAGATATTATTATTATTATTATTTAGTCATGAGTCCTTCTACAGTTAGGTGTAGGACTGTTGAGTTGTGTTGTGCTGACTTTTTTCCATGTTTTTCTGTCTTGTGCTAGCCTTTTTATGTCTTTCCATTTGATGTTTCTATCCGCTGCTGCTTTTTTAACTTTGTCGTGCCCGTGCCAGTTTTTTCTCGGTCTACCTCGTTTGTTTTTTCCCTGTGTTCTTGCTTCATATGCTCTTCTGGTTAACCTTTCTTCTTTCATCCTATAAATGTGACCCAACCATCCCAGCTGCCTTTCCTGTATTTTTGTTTCAACTGATTTTATCCTTAATTGTTCTCCATATGTTTCGTTTCTGATTCTGTCTTTTTTGTTTTTCCTTGGATTTTTCTTAGAAATCTCATTTCAGCTGCATTCACTCGGCTACTATTTTTATTTTAGAGTGCCCACGTTTCACTTCCGTATAAAAGTGCCGGAGTTACTACCTCTTTGACCGCTTCCACTTTTGTTCGATTTGGGATTTCTCTATTTCCAAAACATGTTGTTCTTAAACTGTTGAATATTCTTCCCACATTTCCTGTCCTTTCGCTTATTTCCCTGTCCATTCCTCCATTTTTCTCTATGATCACTCCTAAATATTTAAAGCTTTTTACCTGTTCTAACCTAAGCCCATTTAAAGTGATGCTATGCCCATTGTTCTCTGTTGTAACAAACATAGTTTTAGTTTCTTGGGTATTTATTTTCATATTAATTTTTTCCAATTCCAGGTTTAGAGTTTCTAAATTATGTTGCAGGTTTTTTTCTGTTTCCGCGACTAAGACCATGTCGTCTGCGAACATTAGCTCTGTTATGTTATTTTTTTCCATTTTCCAGTTGCCTAGGTGAAATGGTGTCATTTTTTGTTTTACTTCTTTAATTACCCCATCTATGACTACTGAGAATAATAATGGACTGAGCACGCATCCTTGTTTTAAGCCCTCTTTTGTTTCAAACTCTTCCGATTCTTCACTTTGCGTTCTTACAATATTTACTGTTTTTTCGTACATCGCTTTTATTATGTCGATTGTTTCTATTTCTATTCCCTTCTTTCTTATGCCCCTCCATACGTCTTTTCTTTTGATTTTATCGAATGCTTTTTCCAAGTCTATAAAACATAAATTTATTTCCTTGTTTTTTGTTAAGCTCTTTTCTATTGTTTGTCCTTATATAAAGACTGGGTCTTGGGTACTCCTTCCTCTTCTGAAACCATATTGGGATTGTTCTAGTGTGCTTTCTATTTTTTCTTTTAGTCTGCCTTTTATTACTCTTGCCAGTATTTTCCCTGGTACACTCATTAATGTTATTCCTCTATAGTTGGAACAATTTTGTCTCCTTTCTTGTAAAATGGTAGGATTATTTCAATGTTCCATTCCCTTGGTACTTTTCTTGATTTTATCACTTCGTTCAATAGAGCCCTTAGTGCTTCTTTCCCTAATTCTTCCATGTATTTAATCATTTCTGGTGTAATCCCGTCTTTACCTGCGGCTTTTCCGATCTTTAATTTTGCTATTGACTTTTCTAATTCGTCCATTGAAATCTTTGATATCTCCTGATATCCTCCAACGGAGATATTAAGGATTTAAAAAATTCCAATTGTAGTTTTTTGAATGTAGCTAGTGTGGCTAGTGTTGTTCTTGTTTTAACCTTAAAAACATAAAAAAGGACAATAGCGTATCATAAATTAGAGTAATGTACTGAAAACCTTTATAAGTGATATTAACTGAATATTTTTAGTACTCTCTTCTGGACATACGAGTTCTGCAAGTCTTGATTTACTTCCTAGCCGTGGCTCTACAAATATTCATGTACTGCTACTGGGGCAACGAAGTTTCATTGGAAAGTGTGAATGTGGCGAAGGCCTGCATCGAAACGAATTTTGTGGGCTCCGACATTCGATTTCAGCGTGAATTAACGATTGTCATGCACAGGAGTCAGAAACCCATTACGTTAACAGCTGGAAAATTCACAGTTCTGTCGATCAGCACTTTTGTTTCGGTAAGTATGTCAGATTAATGAATTTCATGATGGAGCAATATTGTTTTTCAGATCATGCGCGCCTCTTATTCTTATTACATGGTTTTGCGAAAAAGAAATTCACCACTCGCTTAAAAAAGCATTCTTAACATTACATATGAAGTAAACACAACGTATCAGCTGAACTATAAGATGCGTTTTATCGTGGGCTTAAACTTTTAAACTCATAAATTTAGGAAGAATAGATTTACGAGCAAAATAAAAACTTAAATGTTAAGCACACTCATAAATTTTCGAGTCGATATTTTAGCGGAAAGTCAAAAAACCCTTAAATATAAAATATTTATGTAATATTTTAGACTTAAGACTTTATTCATAAATAAAGTTAAAGAAATTGTACCAAAAACACCTTGTGTATCTGTATATGTTTCTTTTCAATGAATTTTGGAACAAAGTATTGCTTTTGCTAAAATTTACAGCAAGCGAAAACTGTTTAAATAGCACCAGGATTTAAAAATTAATGCAATGCGATGTTATAATTGGCTAAATATGTATAGATTCAATGTATATTAATTAAATTATACATATATAATGTAGAAAATAAAATTTAAATTTACACTATTGTTGCAGAGTTTTTTTTTTTTAAATCACAGCAGACTCTTTCTTTAAAACTAGTTGTTTTTCTTAAGGTGACTGTTGTACATTTAAATGTAAAACAGAATAAGGGTACTCTAAAATTGATAAACATAAAGGAATGGTTAAAATAGCAAAAGATAGTAGAAGAAAAATGAGATATCTTTAATTACGGCTGTGGCGTAAAATATTTGCCAAAGGACAGCGTCTTAAGTCTGTTTTATACTATACTATTTTTTCGTTTAAGAAAATCGTATACGATTTTCTAGTACGGTGTCAATCAGAAATTAAAAATCTTGAACGAAAAATTCGTACGAAATTACTACGTGCCCTAAATGCCCCCAATTTTAGCATGGGCGCATGCGTATTCTACTATAACAGTATCTGACCGCATGTCATTTGTTGGTTAGGTTAACTGAAACAATCAAACGATGTAAAATACTACTTATTAGGTACCGTTATAATCCCTCACAATTTATTTTGTAGGAATAAATATGTAGAATGGGACAAACGTTATATACGTTAAATTTGAAAATGATTCGCTTTTTGTTCTGTGTTCAAATTGAACATTTGACATGGTTACTCAAGGTGCCAACAAAATATGATAAAAGGTACTAAAAAGTAACCAAAATATATTGGTGTTTTCGTACCAAAAAATAGTACAATGTAATATTTTGCATGCTAAATTCTTGAACTAAATTTTTGTATTAAAAATCGTATACGATTTTGTTAAATGAAAAAATAGTATAATATCAAACAGACTTTATAGGAATTTTGGCACTACCTAACATAACGGTACTAGATGCGCGATTCATTACGAAAAACATAGATCTTGGTAACCCCTCGAAGCAAAAGGAATTAGTAGAGCGCTGAGATTTTAGGTGCTTGGTAAGAATTTAAACTGAAAATTTACATATTAAGCTTAGTTTCTGAATACCTTAAAATCAGGTTTATTTTAATTGTCTTAAAAACTTGAAATTATGTGTATAAATTGTAGGAAAATACTCTTAACTTGTAAAGAAAGGCGACAGTAAAGTTTTTAACAGTTTTTGAACTTAATTGTGGATTGGATTTGCTATTCAATTATAGGTACATCAAGTTTTATAGGTTGATTCTTAAATACAGAACTAAATAATAATTAAAACCACTCAAACATTTTTGTGGTGCTTTGAATCTAACAAATACCTTAATTAATATTGTTTTCATTAGTGGACAATTTTTCTCTAAAAAAAACCTAAATGCACTTTTTTTATACAACTTTAAAAATCCACTCATTAAAATTACTAAGTTGCGTGATCCAATTCTACACCCTGTATATTGTACAATGACCGAAGACATATGGTCCATAAAAATATGGACGTGGGTGCCGTCATATACCAGAAGAAGAGGACGACCAAGAAGAAATTGGAGACACGAAGTAAAGGAAGCAATGGTTGTAAGAGGCTCAAATGAAGATTTTTGAAAAAGAAGCCAAAATCGACACTAGAAAGCGAGATAAAGATAAATATATGAAAAATTGTTTAAATATTGAATTGCTTTGTTCACCGTTATTATTCTATCATAAATTTGAGTCGATAACGTCAGTTTAGCTTTTTTTCCCCTAAAATAATGTTAAGCACAACGGAACAACATGTTTATCTGTAATTTTTTTTTAATCCGTAACCTTTGTATTTACCGTAAAGCTGTGGTTTTCAATTTGTGGGACGCGCGTCCAATGAGGTTGCACCAAATATCCGAGATGGGGGCGCGAAGAAATGATAGGGATTTTTTTTATTGAAACAACGTGTCACTAGTGTGAAACAGGACACAAGTGGGGGCATATTTTTAGTCACCAATGTATAACAGGAGTCGGGCTTTAACCCAGTTAATCCTGAAACTTTTTTTTTTTTTTTTTTTTTTTATTTATTTATTTTTTTTTTTTTTTTTTGGGGTTATCTTTGATAATTAGATAATTTAAAACACTTTTAACTTGAAAAAAAAGTTTGTAAGAATGTTACTTGAAATGCCGTCCTTTTATAAGGACGATAGGACTTTGGACTACTAAAAAAAGACACTTAAAATGCACTACCAAATGGTCAAGTCTATCATATTTTGAATATTCATGGACACTTTTTTGAGATTTAGATGGCCAAAAATTTTAAGACCTATTCACTGATACTTTAATGTTTTAAAAAAGTTCCATGGCACCCTAGATAATTTCCAAAAAAAAATATTAAAATTTGTAAGTACCTAACTCGGTAGTATTTGATGGTACAAAAATATTTTTCAAGAAAAAGATGTAGATTTTTTTCATCGCTATTAAACAGAGATTCAGAAACACTAAAACTATCGAAAAAAAAGATAATAAGTGAGAAAACTTGAAGAATCATACAGGGTGTCCCATTATACACCGCCAAAAAGTAGGTGCATATTCATGAGTGAAAATGATGACCATTTGTCAAATATTTTGTTGTCCGAAAATGCTTTCTTTCAAAGTAAGAGACCTCCAAAGTTGAAGCTCGAGCTATCAAACTTGGCCGAAATGTTTAGGTGTTTCCCATTGACTTTGTGGGATAATTAGAAAGAAAACACGTAATTGGAAGTATGATTTATAGTCAGGTTATCCGCTTACCAGGCGAACAAGCTTTAAGTCAAGCATGACATTAGCCAACTAAGTTTAGTAAAAAAAATATTTGAGGTGTATAAACAGAGTGTGTCGATGCATCTTTAGCGCTAATTTTCTCGAAAACGGCTACGTTTACAGCAAAAAACAAAGAGGGACGATTTTTTTTCTCTTAAGTCGTACTTTCTTATAGACGAATGACATTTTCAATTTTATTCAAGAGAAAAAAATTCTGAGCATGGTAAGCGGATGACCTGACTATAAATCATACTTCCAATTACGTGTTTTTTTTCTAATTATCCCACAAAGTCAATGGGAAACACCTAAACATTTCGGCCAAGTTTGATAGCTCTAGCTTAAACGGCTAGGACGTAATCGATTTTTTGATTTTTTTTTCTTGCAACTTTGGAGGTCTCTAACTTTGAAAGGAAACATTTTCGGATTTCACTCAGGAATATGCACCTACTTTTTGGCGGTGTATAATTGGGACACCCTGTACACAAAATGTACACTGGTCCAGCCAGACCAGTGGTGCATAGCTTGAGACTACCAACTTTGCATGTCTAACCCATCACCTTTCGAAATACATGTTCATAGAGGATACCATGAAATATGAGGTCCCTACGAGATTTTTTTTATGAGAATAATACATACAAACTTGAAATTGGTTCAGCCAGACCACGGTGAGCACATGGTTAATCAATGAAGGATAAAAAGCACACACCAACCACTACTGTTTTATAGCTTTTTTTTTTGCCGTACGTAATAATAAAATTAATTAATAAGACTAGCACAAATCAAAACTGCTACACGAATAGAAACAGAACAATTGAGGAGAATAATAAATGGAAAATGAAAATCGAAATGAAACGGTTTTTTTAATTGGTGCTCAATTAACTTTAATTAAATGCAAAGAAGAAAATTCAGTTAAAAAATTAATATAAAATTAAAACGAGTAATGTTACATTCAAAACTTTTCCAATTATCACATAATTGTAATTAATAGTCGCAGTTTTGTACTCGAAATTACAATGCCCTTCTGCGTTTAACTGATTATTTATGTATTACTCGGACTGCTATATTAGAGGCGACACAAATTGCATCAGAATAGTAAAACGCAAACTCTAAACAATGACTGAAGTGACGCGGTCTTGGAATTCTCCTCTGCCTGATTATTTTATCAAGCCCAAAACAATGCTGAAATGTCTGGGAATATCCTTTACAGGAAACGAATCTTTCTTCTACAAAATGTATTCTGCTTTTGTGCTTCTCATTGCTGCTTATATATATACAGTGCTGGAAATAATACAGTTGTATCAATACGCGAACGATTTGGAGGTGGCCAGTAGCATTCTCAGTTACACCTTTAATCATATTCTCGGTAATATAATAATCGACTTGTTTGTGAATTTTCTTAAGGTTGTATGATTTATTTGCAGGTATTTCGAAAGTATCGGTTATTTTGTACAACCGTATCAAGGTGGGTAAGATCCTGGAGGATTTACATAAAGGCATATTTGTTCCTAATTTAAAAAGAGGGGGACCGCTGGAAGAAAGAATGATCAGAGAATGCATTACCGCTACGAGTCTGCAGGTAGTAATTTAAATTAATACGCTCAGTTTAATCTTTGTTGGTTTATTCGTTGCTTGATAGCTTTGTAGAATCTGAAAGCCCATGTTTCATAAATGCCGGGTTATTTTTAGAAAACTCGAAATTTGAGGTATTTTACTTGAAATGTTTATTTACTTGGAAAGGCTGCGGTTACAGTACAGCCGTATTCGCGCGAAAGAGCTTCGCGCGTATGCGTCCGTATACGCGCGAATCAAAAAACCAATGCAAGCATATGAGAGTGGTTTCGGGCGAATTCTCGCTTGTAGTATAACCGCTCTTATATGCTTGCATTGGTTTGTTTCAGTCGCGCGAATACAGACGCGTACGCGCGAGGCTCATTCGCGCGAATACGCTTGTAATGAAAACGCAGACTAAGGCTTTCAAGTAGCGCGATTCGCCATACGATTCATGATATACTGTTAAGAAATAAAACAAAAAGTGTTTTAGCACGACAAGAGGATTGGAATAATAAAAATTGCTATAAAAACGGGAAACGAAATAAAATTGGAAATAGAAAAGATTAAGAAACATTGACTTAAATAGTTTATCAAGTTTTTTTGTGAAAACATATAAATTATAAAATAATTTGAATCTAAAACTCGGCAAAATCAGTACATGTATTTTAACAGGTTCCCGTAAGACAGATTTATTTTTTTTTAATAAAAATACTGTTTTAGACTTAATTAAACTTTTATTTCAAAAATTTTATAGTTTCACACCAATTTTTTTCCAAAAATGTTACATCCAATCTAAGACAAATAATAGCTTAGTTTTCAAATGAAATTCTACTACCTTTTTGAAGAATTTAAATGTTATTAAAAACTGAAAGTGCTGAATCGCTAAAAATTTTCACAATAATGTAAATTTTACGGAAATCGTTAATTTTAGACTCATAACCATGTACATTTTTTAAAGTAAATTTTAAGAGGAATCTAAAAATGTAAAAATATACTAGGTGTTTTGTTTAAAATTTTAAAGTTTGAGTCCGTTTCCGGTTGAACCGGAAGTCGCATTGCAACCTTAATATTTTCATCGAATTCGAAAAGTATCATAACGCTTAGAAACAACATTGCATTGTTATCGGTGCAACAGTATTTTAGATTTGTCTGTTTCCATACTTTTGCGCATCCCGGTATATTACATTTGTTGTGATTTTGTGACTAGTACAGTTTAGAAGTAGATTTTTTTGGCCTGTCTGTAAATTTATTTCGCCATACATGGTATGAATAAAGTATTGTAAAATCCATATTGATTTAAATAACTAACAGTTTTATCATTTTATCTTATAATTTCATGAAAATAATGGCGATCTAATTGAATTGAATTTATCAAAGTCATAACTGACCGAAAGTTAAAGCTCTTGTCGTTTTGAAATAAATTATTGTTGACATAAGTAAATAGATTTGATAATAGTAGTGGTAATTAAAATAATAAAAATATGGCTAAAATCAGGGTTTTATCTGTTTTTTTTTTTCAAAAGTATTTTTAAACAAGCTATTAGTTTAAAGCAGTGATTCCCAAAGTGGTCTATATTGACCCCCAGGGGTCGACGACGACCTGCAAGGGGTCCATGTGAAAGGAAAAAAAAATTGGGGGTCCATGAAATGAAAATGGGGGTCAACGATAGTGACCTTAATTTTGGCATTCCTTGAATGGAATATTCCACATACACAGACAGTACCTATTTACTTACATATTACTACCTTATAATATAAAGACGTATAACTATCCACCGTCGTCCGCAGGGGGGGGGGAGCGAACGGGGCACTTGCCCTCCCCTGGAATGGAGTAGAAGTAGTACTTGTAAAAACAACTCACAAAAATTAAAAAATTAAATTACAATTTATATACAGGGTGAGTCACGACGGACGCGTCGGAGTTTTATGGCGAAACGCTTCATATTTTCCAATTTCTGTCGCTGTTAAATTATGTAAGTCAATAAGGGCTACATTTTAAAAATATTTTCAAACATACAGGGTGCTCCAAAAAAGAGTGGCATATCAAAGTTATACTTTTTCTTATGGAACACCCTGTATATTTTTACATTTTTGGATTCCTCCTTAAATTTAATTCAAAAAATGTATAAGGTCATATGGGTCGAAAGTCAACCGTTCTCGTGAAAATTGCATTTTCATGAAAATGCAGTACTTTCAAAAATTTTCAACATTTGGAAACTTTGAGAAGTCTGAAGAAATTCGCTTGAAGATAAGATTGACAATATATTATGTAACACTTTGCACCACCTACATTTTTAAAATATTATACAGGGCGTTTTTTACGCTTGGTCAAACTTGTGAAACTTTAAACATCGATAACTCATTTTTTTTTAAATACAACCCCCTATATTTTTTTACACCGTCTTATAGAAAATTTAATTCTCTTTCGAAATCATTGATACTGTTTTATACCTAAAATTAATATTTTCCGAGATATCGCGATTTTATTGTTAATTATTAGGGCAAAGTAATATTTTCGAGTAGGCTATGAAGGTAGACAGCGGTAATTTAAAACAATTGAAAAAAAGAACAAGAAAGGTTTAGTTTTATCTTTTGCCTACGCATTTTTGACATTTTTTATAATGAAGAGCAATCTCACGTTTAAATCGAGATTTCTTAAAATGATTTTTTATGCATTTATTTATTGGACCAGTGTGATAAGATGATTACTAAATCCTAAAAACCATTTTTTTGTATGTTTATAACACGACACTCGGTTCTACCAAAATGTCTTTGCTTAAATTCTGGTTCCATGCATTTTGCAAACATTGTGTTTTAAACAGTGTGCACAATGTTTAATGTAAGTAAGTGTTTATGGTGTGTTAACTAAAATATAAATACACAGAAAATATTTCAAATTGGAACCGTGGTAACTTTAATTGAACATTTATAAAAATATTTCTAATGATTAATGTATGTAATAATAATTCAAAAACTTTTGAGACAATCACTCCTAATTTGTTGCGTAATGTAAAACGTTCACTTGAAAAGAGGATCACAATGTGTATTAAAGAGGATGGTCGTCATGTTGAACATTTATTGTAATCGGCTGTTAAATTTTGTTTTTGAATTATTATTACATACATTTTAGTTATCACTAGAAATATTTTTATAAATGTTCAATTAAAGTTACTACGGTCCCAATTTGAAATATTTTCTGTGTATTTGTATTTTAGTTAACATACCATATACACTTATTTACATTAAACATTGTGCACACTGTATAAAACACAATGTTTGCAAAATGCGTGGAACCAGAATTTAAGCAGACATTTTGGTAGAACCGAGTGTCGTATTATAAACATACAAAAAAATGGTTTATAGGATTTAGTAATCATCTTATCACACTGGTCCAATAAATAAATGCATAAAAAATCATTTTAAGAAATCTCGATTTAAACGTGAGATTGCTCTTCATTATAAAAAATGTCAAAAATGCGTAGGCAAAAGATAAAACTAAACCTTTCTTGTTCTTTTTTTCAATTGCTTCAAATTACCGCTGTCTACCTTCATAGCCTACTCGAAAATATTACTTTGCCCTAATAATTAACAATAAAATCGCGATATCTCGGAAAATATCAATTTTAGGTGTAAAACAGTATCAATGTTTTCGAAAGAGAATTAAATTTTCTATAAGACGGTGTAAAAAAATATAGGGGGTTGTATTTAAAAAAAAATGAGTTATCGATGTTTAAAGTTTCACAAGTTTGACCAAGCGTAAAAAACGCCCTGTATAATATTTTAAAAATGTAGGTGGTGCAAAGTGTTACATAATCTATTGTCAATCTTATCTATAAGCGAATTTCTTCAGACTTCTCAAAGTTTCCAAATGTTGAAAATTTTTGAAAATACTGTATTTTCATGTAAATGCAATTTTCACGAGAACGGTTGACTTTAGACCCATATAACCTTTTACATTTTTTAAATTAAATTTAAAGAGGAATCCAAAAATGTAAAAATATACAGGGTGTTCCATGAGAAAAAGGATAACTTTGATATGCCACTCTTTTTTGGAGCACCCTGTATGTTTGAAAATATTTTTAAAATGTAGCCCTTATTGACTTACATAATCTAACAGCGACAGAAATTGGAAAATGTAAACCGTGTCGCCATAAAACTCCGACGCGTCCGTCGTGACTCACCCTGTATATTATTGTTTGTCTCTATACCTTGACCCCCCCTGGAAAAATTTCTGCGGACGCCCATGTTACTATTTACATAAAATATTAAAGTACCTATGAAGTAAAATCATGAAACGTGAAGAAAAATTACATTAAAATTTAAGTTATTAAGTATATTTTCTGATATATGAAACTGTTTGAGAATTATTATAAACTAGCAGTTGCCCGCAGCTCCGCCCGCGTACGTTTTTATTTTCTCTGCGTGTTAAGTTTTTATTTTGAAAAAAAAACTTAATGAATTTGCAAAAAATCAATATCAGATGAGCAGGGTGGTCTACCCAAAACCGAAAAACATGGCAAGTGGTTCACGAGACAAAAAAATTTGGGGACCTCTGGTTTAAAGCAAAACCGTGTACATAATAACTTTATTCTGCGTCTGTCCAGAAAATAAGTTGTTTCCGATCAATTTTTGGACTGAAAAATATATCTTTACTGGCCTGGGCCAGAAAGTAACTGGTTGCCATGGCAATGAGTTGTCTTTACCGGCCTAGGTCGGATAGTAGTTTGTTGCCATGATGATGAATTGTTTTGTTGAACAAGCGTTAAGTTATTTTTTAATTATGGATGGTGACGATAGTGATTTTGGTGTCGATGGCGGACGCAGAGAAAATATTGTACGTAACATACCCGTAATGTGTCTCTACTGGACGAGTAGACAGTTTTGGGACGAGCCGTAGGCGAGTCCTGAAAGCATACGAGTTCAGTAAAGACTTTCCGGGTATAATACGTACAATATTTTTTCTACATCTGACATCAAATTCACTATTGTCACCATACAAAATTAAACAATAACTTAACAAACTACAGGTGAAAATTTGCTTGGTTGTATAATGTCGCTAGTTTGACAGCGCAAATCAATAAAACAACATCACTATGGCAACCAGCCACTTTCCGGCCTAGTCCGGTAAAGTGTTGTTAGTACCATAGCAAAAAGTTACTTTCTGGCCTAGGGCAGTAAATATGTATTTTCTAGCCTAAAAATTAATCGCAAACAACAGATTTTCTGAACAGAAACAGAGAAAAATATTCTTCGTAAGGTGTCTTTACTGGACTCGTATGCTTTCAGGACCACCTTGGCTCATTCAGTAAAGTACTACTTTTCGTTCTTGTTAGGTGAATAACTATTTTTTTAATTATAGACATACGTTTATTGGGGAGCAGCAGCCGCAATAATCAGCACTGGAGCTATTGGTACAATCACCAAACGAATTTTGAGTGATGATTACAACGACTGGATGTTTCCATTTGGACATATAAACTTGGTCAACGTAACAATCAGCCCTAATTACGAACTCGCATGGTTTTATCAAACCCTCAGCGTCACTGTCTTGGCAGGTTTAATCGTTTCTTCAGATCTAGTACTAGTGAGTGTACTAGCTCACACAAGCGTTC
Organism: Elmis aenea; assembly: GCA_947652605.1. Taxonomy (NCBI): domain Eukaryota; kingdom Metazoa; phylum Arthropoda; class Insecta; order Coleoptera; family Elmidae; genus Elmis; species Elmis aenea. Next base: position 12,676,591 of record OX393582.1, on the reverse strand, counting down.
AGTTTAAAATTCTGCAAAATTTTATACGACGAATTCCAATACACGCTTATACAAAATTCGTACAGGTGATGCAAAAATAATTTTTTTTACCTTGTTACCGGAACTTGGTTATTTTAGGAAGAAGATGAATTAGAACCGGGTATTCTTGAAAAGTTGGAAAATTGTCAATTCGATATGGCGAAGATTCCATGGAAGTATCTACAAGAAACTTTAAAAGAAGCGATTCATTATCAGTTGGTTATTATAAAAATGGCGGGGCAGTTTGAGAATTTTTTTAACAAACTTATCTTAACCGTGTTTATTGGAACTTTGGGTTTACTTTGTTTTAGTATGTACCATGCTTCTTTGGTAAGTAGTTCCCTAAAAAATTTTACAGTGAAATGTACACACAAAACCCATGTTTAACTATTCCATTTTTATCAGTTCATAAAAAAGTATTGTATAACACAGGGAAGCTCAATCAGCTTTAACAAAACAAACGAAAGAAGTAAATTTTTTAAAACCTTGGTTGGTCGCAATGCATCCCGGAGATGCGTTAGTTGTTCTGTATCATCGAGTAACATTTTGTTTACAACAAACCAAAATAAATAAAGAATAAAGCTTTTAAATGACTGTTCTCTATTCAGACCTGTGTACACGTGTACAGTTGCACAGAATATATTTTAAAATGTAATACAATAAGCAAAAATTATCATCGGCTAACGCCTAGTGTTCAGAGAAACAATATAACTTTCACACACATTATCAACCACATTCACACCAGATTTGGTCTGATTGTAAAAAGTTATCATCTCAGGCTTTCTAAAATTACCCGTTATTATGATAAACTACAATTAGACAAACCAATAAAAAGAGAAAAAATTATTGCGTCATTGGTCTCAATATATCTCACAGTTTTTTGTTGTGGGTTTAATGACACTTCAACTGCTGAGGTTATTAGTGTTAGTGGAGTGAAGAATGAGGGGAACAAGGATAGGGTGGGTTAGGTAAGAGTATGTGGAAGCACCGTCACAGCATTTGCCTAAAGTAGGTAGAGAAAAAACCACCTGAAACCCCTACGATGACAGACGGCCTCGGGATTCGAACCCACGATCTTCCGATTACTCGCTAGGCTGCTTTACCAGCCATCCACTGAGCACAGATTATTTGACTACTAATTTTTAATTAGGTACCGTTTATTTTGTCTGAATAAAGGGAAGTTGAGCGAGGTAAGATTCCCTATGAAAAAATATTTAAAAAAAAGTTAAAATGCAATAAAGGCGTTGTGTATCTTACAGGCCATATTGCGACCAGCAGTGGGTTAAAAATAAATTATAAATATACGTAACCATATTGGGTAAAGAATCAATGAAATTAGTCAAATACATAATTTATTTACGCTGCAATTGCCAGTAGCGAAATGAGCTGAATGCTGCAAATCGGTCCCAGAAACACGTCATCGGGTGACCATTATGTACCTATAGTTGACAAGGGAATTGAGCGCACCTGTATTATATTCAGTCAAGGTTAATAAATTTAACAAATGTGACACAAGTTTATTAAAATTTTAGTTTCCATTGTGGGATTTTCGATGCCTTCAAGATCTAATATTTGTACCAGGAATTGGATTTCAGATATTTATGTACTGCTACTGGAGCAACGAAGTGGCAACCGAAAGTACAAAAGTTGCAAAGGCTTGCTTTGAGACTAACTTTGTTGGAGCCGATATTCGGTATCAGAAGGAACTGCTGTATATAATGCGGAGAAGTCAGAAGCCCATAGTTTTTACAGCTGGAAAGTTTGCTGAGCTTACGCTAAATACTTATGTTTGGGTAATTATTTAAAAAAAAAATGAAAATTAGAACGTTTGAAGAAACTTGTATCATTAATTGTTTTGCCTGAATTATTAACAAAAAAACAGATATTCAAATAACATATGACAGTTTCGCACTAATTTTTATACAGGGTGGTTCACATAGAAGAGCCACCATTGTGATCTCGTAAACTGAAGAGGTGTAAAGAAGATTAAATTAGAAAAATTGTCCCCTTTACTGTCACCTATTCAGTAATGCTTAAATGTTTTAAAAAAGTTCCATAGCATGCTAGATAACAAAAAAAAACAAAATGTGCATTTTTTTTTAATCTTTAATATCTTTTTTGAACCATAGTTGGCTATGACCTCATGAAAAAGAAATATTTTTTCCTCTTTTTAATAATACAATGTTTAATGTATTTATTTTGATATTTAGGTTAAAAACAAATAACACTGATTAGAAGGTCCCTATAAAGCTAAAGAGTGCCATGAATCTTCAAAAATTCGTTTGTACCATTAAGTATAACCTAGTTATAAACGATTTTAAAATAATGCTCATTTTGATACTTATTTATTATCTAGCGTGCCATGGAACTGTTTTTAAAACATTAAAGCATCACTGAATAGGTCTCAGAAAGTGGAAAAATTTGTATGGTCTAAGCTTTTTTGTAGCTATTATCGTTTACGAGATCCCAACGTAGCCGTTCTATGTGGACCACTCTGTATATGTAAAATTCAACCTTTATGGACATCTGATACGCGACATTGTTTTTCCACAAAAAGGTTTACAAAAGTATTAAAACGTTTATATTAGAAATATGCTACCGATTTTGACTCGAAGCCATTATAGTGCCCTTTGCTAGAAATAAACTAAAGAACAGCTAATTAATTTGCATTAAAAAATTCCAATTAATCTTATGCAATTTTATAAAGCATCGTCAGCTAGCTATATATTTTTGTCGGTATTATCAAAAAATAAAAGTGTGTACCAACGTGGCAATGATTTTTGGGACACCCTGTATATTGACGCCAACTATAACATATGTTATGAAATGAAAGTAATTCGTTCATAAAATGAAAGTCTATTGATGATGCAGTATTCTCTGATTTTTCAACTGAAAATATCATATATTTAGACAATAAACTGTTTAAAATTAGATCTAGGATTCTTTTGTAAGAATTGTTCACTTCAAAGATTTAAAGTGAAAAAAAAATTATCCATCGACAAAAATCTTTAAACATATTTTTGTTTATTTGTGCTTTGAAATCAAAGTAATGTTGTCTTGATATTTTTTTCGTTTTCAAAAACATAGTGTATAGTATCTTAATTGCAAGTTTATTTGGTTAATGTTCGAAGATTTATTCGATAACAATTGTTTGGTTGCTGTTACAACTCCCAACCAAGTAAGAAAGGCGATATCTCCGCACAGGTATCTATGTCAGAGAAGTAACACCTTAATATTAACTTTCTATCTGAGAATAGTTTGAAAGGGCATGAAATTCATTCAAGGAAAGTTTGAGGAATCTTGTCACTCACTTTAGTGTTCAAATGGTGTAAATCATTCAAGAAGGAACGTGGGCAAATGGAAAATGAAACGCACAAAGAAAGGTCAGAAATCATGGTCAATGATGTGACGATTTCGCGGGCCGATGAGCTCGTAAAGACTAACCGAAGAATGACTCCGTGCAAATTAGCTTTGAAGCTTGGGATGACTTTGGCCCTATTGACATCACTTTCCTTTAACAATCTAGATTTATTAGAGCTTTGTTTAAAAGTTTCCACTAATAGAAAAGCATTAAATTTCGAATGTAAGATATGCATAGACAAAAAGGTTAGAGAAAAGTTGATAGCTATAGGAGATATAAGTCAGCCCATGGTGGATTGTGGCTTCATCTGATGCTTCTTTAAGGAAATAGAAAATATACACCTGGAACCGTATAAAAAAAATCATTAAATACCAAAACGTTGCATTTTAAGTTCCATTTAAAATTCTTAACACAATGTTATTACAAATTAAATTCTATTTACTATAAAGAACTAAAAAGGATAGTCATTTACCAATATACGTCGATTTGATATACCTACGTCTGCATTATTTCTTAAAAAAAAAAAAATTAACTCACAGGCCCATTAATAGCAAACATTTTTGCCCATGCTGCAAAATATTTATTAACAACGAAATTAAATACATTTGAAAGATTATACAGGATATAAATGAGAAAAGCATGTTTTAGCATTCTCGTCGGTTTCAGCAACTTCTGGTGAGGTGGTACACCTTATGTACCACTATGTCTGTAATTAGGAATTTTGAGCAGCTTGATTTATCACAAATCGTAAGATTTTCTTCTATTTTACTTCTTTGTGATGGTCCTAAAAACATGTCTTTCATTTAGATAAACAAAGGGGCACTTTTCATATTAACAGATCCATTCTGTGCGTACATGATTTTTTTTTGTATTACAGTTTACACATCTTCTTCTTGGTTGGTGAGCAGATCTTTAAATTCTTAGTTCTCAGGATGCTGCAGGCTTGTGCTTTTTTATTTCTACTAATTTTTCCGCCACCAATCCATTAATTACTTGCCGCCGAAATTATTTGTGAGATATGGTGTTTCCTTGAAGTTTAAATAAAATGTAGAAATTAACTATGCTTGCATCGAGAAAGTGAAAAAATGTTTTATGCCACCATTTATAGCGTTTGCGATCTAGTTCATAATTTGATTACATTTGATGAAGTTTATCTACAAATAGCATATTAGAGTCATAATCAATTAGAACATGTGAGCAAATCACATCAATAACTTTACAATTTTTTGTCTCCAACGTAAGTTGGCAATTTCTGTAGGATTATGGAAATCAGATAAAATATGAACACACCTTTTGTCCTTCCATTTGAACATTAATATTCCAATATATGTCACCCTGTTTCAATAACTTTTCTCTTTTCATTTGAGGATAATTTTTTGTGAAACATTTATTGTACCACAGGCAAATAAATATATCTTTCTTTTTAAAATCCAGGAGTAACTAATACGAACTAAAACAGTGATCAAAAATTAAACGATGTTTTTTCCTTTTAATCTCTCCATCAAATTTGTTAAAACTCGTGCCCCCAAGTGTCTCCTTTTTTGCCAGTGTACATTTCAAATTTATATAAATAACCTGATTTATCTGCTAGAGACCAAATTTTGTATCCTCTTTTGATATTATTTTTGGCATATATTGTTTTAAAATGAACTTCTACCCTTGAAACTTATCATTGATTCTTCAAATTCCGCAAAAAATTAATCCGAAGTCATATCTTTCAATTCAAGTGGCAAGCCTTCTAAATTTAATCTTACCATTTTATTAATGATTATTTGCTAAAATGTTCACAGTTGTACCAATAACGTATCACCAAATTATTGTCAAAAAAACATAAGGAAAACTTATTTTAAATTCAAAAACAATATTGTCACACTAATATATTTCCTAAATGTGGTAACTTAGCTATTTGCATTACTGTTTACAAAACACCGTTTATAGGTACAACACAATGCTGTTTGTAGATCTAGTATTATGTTTCTGCAGTGTAAGAAGTAGCATTGCGTTAATCAGCACAGAGACCATGTATTTCCGTATTATGTTGTTATAAAGACGTCACTAACTGGGGTAAAATATTGGTATAAATAAGCTCCCAAATTGAAGATACGGATGAGTCAAAAGTCAAGATTCATTAGTCGATAGTCAACAGTAGAGTCGGTCGTAGAGCAACCGGCCGAGATGGCCGTAATTACCCTGGGTCCAATGAGTCACCATTCAGTAAGATCTGTATGTCAATGTGTTCATCTGGTTCTTATAATAAATCTGGCCAATTTCATAGTTATCAATTAGCTTCATTAGGATTCCCTAGCTACCCACCAAGCGCACATTGTCTTTAAGGTTTAGGCCTTAAAGCCTAATGTGACAATATCAAGTGTAAACCATACCACAAGCAGTTTTAGCAAAAACACAATTTTTACATTAGAATTACACCAATACAACAACAAAATTTGTTACACGCTGCTGGGGTCAAAAATACAATTAAAATGAGTTGACAGGCAATCAATGCAAGCACTTTCTATCGGGTCCTGACCTGCAGCGTAAAGTTATGCTGTCAGTACTCAGTATATGTATATTGGGATAGGTGGTACAATTTTGAAACGATCGTGCAGAACAGCAGAAATATTAAAATTAGGTGTTACAATTTCAGTACCACCATGCAACATTGGTAACAAAAATAGTGTACCACCAAGCCTCTAAGAGTGGCTATTTTAGTTCTGCTTTAGAATATAAATAAAATATATTGTGATTATTGAATTTCGGAGAGAATAATTTTGCATCTTTTAAAATATCAAATATGAATCTTACAAATTGTTAAATAAAACTGCCTTATTCATACCATTTTTTTAAATTATTGAATTGGTTCTAGGTGATGAAGACATCTTACACCTATTTTATGGTTATAAGAAAAAGCAACGAATCTTCTGGCAAAAAATAAAACGGAAAATCTGAAATTTTAATAGTAAGAACTATTTCTTGTGGAAGCAATTTTGTTTCGACTACTTGATTAAGCTTACATTTCACGTCTGTGGTAAGAGTTAATCCCTAGATTTCTCTTAGTTCTCATTTGGATGTATACGCATACTTGATGTAAAACATGTATATTTTAAAGTTAATAAAATGCACTTTGATGTCTTTTTTGTTTGTTTGTGTATTTCCTTCGATAATAACAAACTGCCTGTGACGTATCACTTAAGGTTTTGCTAAAGCGCCGGTACAAGTGTTTTTATTGTTCGGGACATTCCTAACCTAATGAAAATGTAAATTTTGGTCTGTAATATTGAGATATTGCACCATTTGTGAAACTCCGCCCAAGAACTTCCCACGGAATGTGTAATTAGCAGCACTCCGGATAAGTAATTACCCCCGGAGTGCTTAAACGTATAATGGAGTTGTAAGCGGGCGCTCCTGCGGTATTAAGACAGCAGAGACGAATCACTGCAGTGTCGCTTTCACGGAACATTGCCTATTTCGTGTAAATTTGGGACAAATATTGATGCCTGTCATATGTCTGAGCAAATGCGTTTTGCAAAAACATCAAAAGTGCTTTAATCCGACGATTTTACCAGCGAAAGGCGCCACTTGCGTGCAAAACGCTCCTATGAGAAAAAATGATCGCTCTACAAAGACATTTTTGGAAATTTCACATTAAATTATTATCTATGCTTTTATTCAATCAATATATTTGTTATGCATATCGTCAAATACTGTGCAAAAAAAGTGTTTGTAGGTAATACCAGTATATACAATAAATGCTTTTTCAAAAGACTCATTCTCAAATCTGCTGTAAGGGCATGTGGAAAAATGAAACAGGGTAATAGTAATAATAGGAAACAAACTGCCTGGTGAACCAAAGAAGTCAAAAGAGAAGTGAAGGAAAATAAAAGACTATAAAAAATACATGACAACAAGCAAACCAACAGATTACGAAAAATATAAACAACAAAGAGAAAAGGCGAAACGGATTGTGCTAGAAGCAAAAGCAAAGAATTGGGAGAACTTTGGTAAAAGAATGGAAGAACATTATGCGAGCAATCAAAAACTTTTCTACAAGGTAGATGATAATCTTTCGACCCTTGGTAAAACGGAGAAGATGTGTCCATTGTACAGGCAAGGAGGACAGAAAGTCCTCTATTGTTTGCGCCCGCTGTAATCGTGCCATTTGTGAAACCCATAGGGTGGAAACGAAAACAATAGGATGCAAAAAAGATTGCATCAACAACGAATAACAATATTTTGATTAGGTATATTTAATAAATTGATTAGAAACATGTAACAATTTTGTTTTATCCATCAAATTTCCCGCATGTCACATATAGACGGTAAGTCAGTTTTTTTTATGGGAAAGCAATTTTTAGGAATATAAAAAACAGTAATATTGTTGATAAATAGACTAAGAAGACTTATAACAAATAAACACGGAGAAATATTGCTAAATTATATCATAATTACCGAGATTAAATTGTGGTCTATGAGTGACCCCGCGTGGTACTTTACGTGCATTCTTGGAGCCTGCTACTTTGAGGGTTAAAAAACCTAAGACAAGATAAAAACCATACATTAAAGCAAATAATGGATAAACAGGGAAAAATACTAACAACAGAAAAAGAAATTATCGAGAGATGGGGAAATTATTTTAAGGAGTTATTGGAAAGTAATAACGTAATGAATGACAAGGAAGAAGAGCAATGGCAAGAGGAATACGAAACAATCGACGAAGAATATGAACAAGATATAACCAAAGATGGAGTTGGATAGAGCGATACATAAAATGAAAATTGGAAAAGCAGCAGGTCACGATTGTGTTTTACCTGAAATGATTAAGTACATGGGATTAGATGGAAAGAAAATGCTGCTAAGAATAGTAAATAAAGCATGACAGGAAAAAGATATACCAAAGGACTGGGAGGTATCTGTTATATTACCGATATTCAAGACTGGCGATAGCAAAAAAATGCGAAAAGTATAGAGGCATATCTCTACTTAGTGTAGTAGAAAAATTATATGAAAGAATTTTGGAGGGGAGATTAATAAACCATTTCGAAAGAAATTTGGAAGAGGCGCAATGTGGCTTTAGACAGGGTAGAAGCACGCAGGATCTAATTTTTACGTTAAGACAGTTGTGAAAAAACAATGGAACATTCAAAGATGGTGTACTTGCGCTTTATCGATTTTTCTAAAGCCTTCGATAGAGTGCCAAGGGAAAAGATCTGAAAGATATTGCAACAAAGTAGAGTGGGAGAAGGATTATTAAACGCCATCAAGAGTTTATATGAGAATAGTATGTGCGAACCCATAACAGCAGTTCCCAGGAATTTATAACAACAGTGGGAGTAAGCAAGGAGGCACATTAAGTCCACTGCTCTTTATAATTCTTATTGATAAAATAATTAAAGAATGTAAGCAAAACACAAAGAAAGCCTACTGGGGTTGGAATAAACTACAACCAATATCCTAAACAGCATTAGCCTTTGCAGATAATGTGGTGCTATTAGCTAAAAGCGAAAAGGAATTGCAATTTAATCTCGGCATATGGGCAGATACGTTAAGTAGATATAATATTAATATGAATATAACAAAGACAATGGTTATGGTTATAGCGAAAAATCATGAACCTGATACAATTATGCTATACCAAAAAAAGATAGAGCAGTTAGCAAATTTTAAATATTTAGGAACAATAATTGCAGAAATTGGTAAATTGGAGAAAGATATGGATAACACAATAGCGGCGGCGACGAAATTTTACTACGTCACTAATAAATGTTTGATAGGTAAGAAGGAAATATAAAAAAAAAACGAAGACGCGAGTTTTTAATGCAGTGTACGTACCCTTCCTCACGTACAGTTCAAAAACTTGGACAATAACTCAAAAACAAAAACAAAGAATACAGGTACAGGAAATGAGATTTCTGAGAAGAATTAAGGCATGTAGACTGGTGGATAAAATTAGTAACGAAAAAGTTCGAAATAACCTAGGAGTAACAGATATTAAGAGGAAGATGGAGAGGAATAAATTAAGATGGCTTAGTTGAACATCTACTATGCATGCCAGAAAGTAGATACGCGAAAATAGGATGGAAAATGAAGATGGAGGGAAAAAGAAATAGAGGAAGACCAAGAATAAAATGGGAAAAAGAAGTGCGGCAGAGACTAGAAGAAAAAGGTCAGCTGGAGAAATTTAAAAAAATATATATCTTGCTCCCATTACTTCCTTGATCATGTTCATTAGCGTATCCGTTTTATCCTCTTTCTCTTTTTGAGGTGTCCTGTTAATCTTTTTACTCTTTTTTCTTTCTTTTGTTATGTCTTCTATGTCCTGTTCGCTTTTCCTTTTCGAATCCTCCGACGTATACTCGTCGCTCTCGAGATGTTTTGTTTCTTTCATATCTTTCATTGTTTCTCTAATCATGTTCGTAAGCATATCTATTTTTGTCAAATCTGACGTATATTCGTCGTTCTCACATCCTACAGCATCACTCTCCCTCCAGTGCACAATACACTTGTTACACCTTTATTGCACTATTTATTATTGTATCCTCATAAAAGAATTTATTTTATCACACTCCGTTTTTATTCGAGTTTGGCATTGTTATACAAGTATGGAGTTTAATATTTTCTAGTTTAATTGTCAATAAGGTGTATCTAATTGTGTTTTAGTAACTCCTACTTTTATAGTAAAATTAGGAGTTGATTTACGACGATAAAATGTAAAGCATGAACTGTCCCTATGACTAGAAAGGCAATATTAATTTAACATTAGGTTCAAGCAATTTAAGGTTTTTAGTGGCTGCCAGCGACCACAATCTCTTTGTTGCCACCTGTTGAAAGGGCACTAAATTATTTTCCATTATTTCAGAGTACTCTGCTTTTATGTGTCCTGGAAATTCTCTTTGCGAATATTGTAATAGACAGTAAAATTTACTAATCTAATCAAATACCATTTATATTTGGAACCATACACTTGACGGGTCATTTTGAACAGGTAATTATTATAGTTTTAATAAACAGTAAAAGTTGTATTTGTAAAACATAAAAGGTCGTACTGATAAAAAATAAACCGATAATACTACCAAACACAGGAGTTACTTGCGACGCTTTTTTATTAAATTTATACAGCACTTTGTAAATTGGTTAAATATGATTACATTTTATGCTAACCATATCTTTGCATCCCAAAGATAAAACGCAGAGAATCCCCGATATGTTAAAGACTAAAACAATAAGGTAAAGCTTTAAGCCATCTTTTACGTTTTAAGATATTGTTTCAGTTATTGAAACAAAACCTAGATGATATATTTGCTGCAGACGAAGAGAACTGGCTATTGATTTATAGTATAAAATTATGAAAAAACAATAAATGTCTCGTGAATCTTTTGCAATTGCTTGTACGTAAAATTGTGTAGAAGAAACTGTGCAGTTTTAGCTGAGTTATTTGTGATAAATTTTAAGTATAATTAAAAAAAAAAAACGTTAGCTTAAGTCGGTATTAGTAGTCTTAAAACTTAACAACATTAAAGTTAAAGAGTGTTGAACTGAGATATAAATTATAGGCTTAACTTTTTATGTCATATAGTACGAGAGTCATACCGAATTTATTAAGCAACAATTTTTTACAAATCAGAATTAATTAATGAAGGAAAAACTGCTGCATTATCTTAATCTACAGTTAACACTATAATGTTTATTATCGAACTCCATTAATGGAAATGTGATATTACTTGTTCCTCCTTAATATGTTCTATTGAAATATTTTAACCTACATTAAAACAGTTTTTAGTATATTTGATGTTGTGTTTTGTTTGCCAAAAATAGTGAGTAAGTGGTAAATCTACCTATCCTATACGTTCTCCTGATAATCCTATAATGTTGTGTAAACGTCTGCTTTGAACACAATAATGGTTTTAAAGCAAACTTGCAAGTGACAGACCAAAATACAATGTTGTGTAAGTTAACTGGGACAAACAGAATAATAATAAAAGAAAAGCACCTTTTCAAAATTAATCTACTTGCCATCTATCAGTTATTTTTATTTTTTTAATATTTGAAAAAATTGTGTGCAGAGAAATTGAGACTATGTTGTAAAATGAAGAAAAGCCTTTAAATCAAGATGATGCACTTATTAATTTCAGTAAGATCCTCGTGCTTAAGTGTATTTCTAAGCACACTCACTTTAGAAGATATTAAAAACGTACGTCAGTGCCTTTTTTAAAATGTAAAAATATACACGGCGTTATATTTTAAATAACAAAGTTACAGTAATTTCCGGCAAAACTAGAAATGATGAGCGTATGTGCAGATAATCAGGTTTCATGCACATATAAATGTATAAAATTTGTTGTGTTTAATTTATAAATCAATGAAAAATAAGTGGCAAAGCCCGATTTCGTTTACACCTGTTATAAATCGTTTTCTACCCAATATTTTAATCAGAATATTTTGATACTATGTTACGATGGGAATATAAAAAAGGATAAAAAATAAAATAGTCTATTAACCTCTTAAGTGGACACAGCCTCTGCGCGCGAAGCCTTTCACAGCGACACGAACTCTAGACCGCTAGCGAGTATTTACGTCATTACCATTGCATAAAAAATCTCGTACGTTATATTAATTGTATCGAAAATATTAATTAAAAAGTTAATAAAACCTAAAAATTATTGAAAATTTTACTTTTTTTTAGTTTATACAACATATTTTATCACACAACAATGCATAATTATCCATTTAGCATGTTTTTAAAAATATTACAAAACAGTACAAAGTTTTCAAAAATTTAATTTTTGGTATGAAAATCTTTAAAGCAAGGTTCAGGGCAAAGGCCCGTGCTGCAAATTGCACACCAATAACGACTTTCTTTTCTTTTTCCTTTTTTAAAGCACAGAACACAGTAAATATCGGCAAATGGCGCTGGAAACGATTTCGAACCAACTAAATAGTTGACGCCATAAAGTATGTAATCCTATATCTAATGACGTAGCGTACGTATTCCTCAAATACAATAAGATATACACAATTTTACTCAAAGCGAATATGTACGGCATAGTCGCTATTCATGACCAAGGCCGATGACGATTATATTCGGCATAACAGCTTAAGAGGTTAACCTCCGTAATAGCATTAATATCTGACATTAATTGTATTAAAACCTAATTAAAATAAATAAAAGTTGGTATAAAATAGTTATTTACCTAACAAGACCGGAACGAGTCCAGTAAAAACACTTTACAGGTATGTAATGTACAATATTTTTCTGCGTCCACCACTGACACCAAAGTCACTATCGTCACCATCCATAATTTAACAATAACTTAACAAACTACAAGTGAACATTCGCTTGGTTGTATAATTACGCTTGTTTGACATCACCATGGCAACCAGTTACTTTCCGGTCTAGGCAGGTAAAGAGGTGTTTTTACCATGGCAACCAGCTAAGTAACACTCAAGCAAAATCTTACTGAAATTAATAAGTGCATCATCTTAATGCTTTTCTTCATTTTACAACATAGTCTTCATTTCTCTGCACACATTTTTTCAAATATTAAAAAAATAAAAATTACTGAAAGATGGCAAGTAGATTAATTTTGAAAAGGTGCTTTTCTTTTATTATTATCCTGTTTGTTCCAGTTAACTTACACAACATTGTATTTTGGTTTATCTCTTTCAAGTTTGCTCTAAAACCATTATTGTGTTTAAAGCAGACGCTTATACAACATATAGGATTATCAGGAGAACGTATAGGATAGGTAGATTTACCACTTACTCACTATTTTTGGCAAACAAAACACAACATTAAATATACTAAAAACTGTTTTAATATAGGTTAAAATATTTCAATAAAACATAAGGAGTAACAAGTTTGATATCACATTTCCATTAACGGAGTTCGATAATAAACATTATAGTGCACAGACTTTACTTATTCGATACAACTTAGTTATGCTTAGGCTTCTTTTTAATTAATATTGCAAGAACATTTCTTTTTTGTTTCCGTTTTGATTGTATCTTTGACTGGCAATTGTATCGGGGCGACCTAATTTCGACAAGCGCAATTCGTATGCGGTAAGAGGACTTCCCACAGAATCTTCTTTTGCACCTGTGTCTTAGCATTTTCGGCGCGCACTTGGCCATCTGCCGATAAGGTTCTTTCTCCGTTTCACACATTCGATTCCAAATTGCCGACCCTTTGATGGCGCTCTGGGTGCTAGTCAATGTGGGATTTTTGTGTCTAAAGTCAATTAAGTAGTTGAAAAATGAATTACGTGTTATTTTTCCTTCGCAGTTTCCCATGTTCAGTTACATTTTAGACACATACAACAATTTTTGACAATGACATTTTTTTAGCAAAACCAAAAAGTTTATGGTAATGTGATTTTGTTTATAAATTATTTAAAAAATACAAATCATTGGATCTAATGATATGAAGTTGTAAATGATGCGTTAAAAAGCATTTTAATACAATTTAAAAAAAAACAAACTTTTTTTTGTATTAATAAAGATATCCGATATAGTGTAAATACTTTAACTGTTTAACCAGAGTAAAATATTAAAATCTTCAATTATCGTTTGTCAAAAAGTAGCGTCAGTCTTGTGACATTTGACCGCCACTGCTTGACGGCTACGAAATGGCATCAGAGTTGTACTCGTACTCAAATCACAGTATAGAGATCATACAGTAAGGACAGCTTCTGTCGTCACCTTTGAAGTTTGTTGAATAATTTTTCATGGAATATGGCCGGCATTTGGCAATGAATCATATTATAGTTAATAGATGGCGTTAGTGAAAATAGCGTAAATTCAAATAGCAGATGTAAAAAGCAAGTAGTATTTTTAATATAAATAATAATATAAAAATCGTATGTTCAGGTCCGTAAAGTTAGCCCCCTCCCTTTGTAAAAAAGTAAAATGAAAACATAACCATACGTTTGTACCGGGTTTGTACCGGATTGTACCGTAAAAATTATCGTTTGTCCGTTTCCGTTAATTAGTTATAACCAATTTAATTAGTGGGGGCTAACTTCACGACAGCCCCCCCTAATCAGGATATTTCACTATTTTTGTGCCAATCATTTGTACCGGATTGTACCGTAAAAATTTTCGTTTGTACCGTTTCCGTTAATTAGTTATAGCCAATTTAATTAGTGGGGGCTAACTTCACGACAGCCTCTCCTAATCAAGATATTTTACTTTTTTTATGCCAATCGTTTGTACCGCGTTTGTACCAGATTGTACCGTAAAAATTTTCGTTTGTACCGTTTCCGTTAATTAGTTACAGCCAATTTAATTAGTGGGGGCTAACTTCACGACAGCCTCCCCTAATCAAGATATTTTACTTTTTTTATGCCAATCGTTTGTACCGCGTTTGTACCAGATTGTACCGTAAAAATTTTCGTTTGTACCGTTTCCGTTAATTAGTTACAGCCAATTTAATTAGTGGGGGCTAACTTCACGACAGCCCCCCTTAATCAAGATATTTCACTTTTTTTGTGCCAATCGTTTGTACCGCGTTTGTACTGGATTGTACCGTAAAATTTTTGTTTGTACCATTCCTCTATCAATAATTATACTTAATTTAATATTAAGTGAGGTAATGTTGCTTGGCGGTATCAAGAACATAAAACGTGGTTTTAAATATGTTCTAAGAATAGTCTTTGTCGATATAAAACACGAATAACTTCCAATAACCGAAATATACGTTAATATTTGTTCAAATAACTTTATAAAAATGATAAATATAGTTATAGTATAGAAAGAAATTAATAAGTATGTGCGTGTTAGATTTTAGCGTGACCGTGAAGCTAGCCCCCACTAATTAAATTGGCTGTAACTAATTAACGGAAACGGTACAAACGAAAATTTTTACGGTACAATCCGGTACAAACGATTGGCATAAAAAAAAAGTGAAATATCTTGATTAGGGGGGTTGTCGTGAAGTTAGCCCCCACTAATTAAATTGGCTATAAGTAATTAACGGAAACGGTACAAACGAAAATTTTTACGGTACAATCCGGTACAAACGATTGGCATAAAAAAAAGTGAAATATCTTGATTAGGGGGGTTGTCGTGAAGTTAGCCCCCACTAATTAAATTGGCTATAACTAATTAACGGAAACGGTACAAACGAACATTTTTACGGTACAATCCGGTACAAACGCGGTACAAACGTATGGTTATGTTTTCATTTTACTTTTTTTACAGAGGGGGGGCTAACTTCACGGACCTCAGTTACTTTCTGGCCTAGGCCAGTAAAGATGTATTTTCCCGCCTAAAAATTGATCGGAAACAATTGATTTTTCGGACGGACGCAGAAAAAGTATAACAGGTGTGATATTTTTGTTAAGATTTAAGTATAAATAAACAAAACGGCATTTTTTATAGTTGGCAATAAGTTCTAAATTAATAGTTACTTTTTTTTTCATACAAAAGTTTAAGTAACCATTCTAATTTATTTCATGGTCACCTTTAAGATAAGCTTAAATACTTCATTATGCATAGACGACGGTACTTTTTGTTTTAATTTTTATTACTTTTACACTTCTTTTTTCGAAGCAATTTACGTACAGTGCGTTGCAGTAATTATTGATAAAATTAAATTTGTATTCATTAAAATGCTTAACGTTTGATGTTAAATTGGAAAGGAAATTAAATTTGCGAAGTGATTTGCTTTACAAATGAGCAATCCCATTAGCAGTGGTAAACATTTGTCAGATCATTTGCGCGTTGCCGTAGATAATTGTATATTTAAGGAGTTACTTAGCATTTGACTTGCGCGCAAAATGCAAATAGTGACATTGAGCAACCCTACTTTAATTCTGAGCTTCATTTGCAAGGATCCAGCGGTTTACATTACCTGCAATCGTATTAGGCTCACTCACAATCATTTTAGAATATTGCTTAACCATGCTTAAACAAAAAAAAAACGGAAATTTTCGGTCCAGTTGCTCGCTATTGGCACGCTTGTGCATTACCATGTTGGTGTCTAAGTATTCAGAAAAATATTTCCTGCTTATGAAAATAATTTTAAAAACAATTTCTTGTTTTACATGTTCACTCGTGCGTAAATATGTTTACTTTGTGAAGGAAAAAGAAACAAATGTTATATAAAACAATGGCGTTACTGGGGTATAACAAACGTGGTTTCAGTCATGACCGAGAGTTCTTTAAAGCACTAACGGATTACACTTCGCAATTCTGGCTTTTGACTGCCCAAAACCCCCATAATACCGTATTTTTTTAATGACAGGTAATACCACTGGGGTCAGTATTGACCCCAAAGCTCTGTACTGTATAGAATCATGATTATCAAGTAAAAACTTAATAACAAGCTTGGTATACTTTGTTTAAACAACTTTTGGTAGTATCAACTACTCCAAAATAGTTGCTAGTAATGAATGTTACATAATAATGGCAATAAAAAAAAATATTTACGTTTCCATGCCGAACAAGTAATTGTCTGGTGATTATTAAACAGAACGCGACTGCAATGGTTGCATCTGTTTAAATGCTTTCTATCTAAATTTATTAGACATTCCCAACATCAAACAGGTTTCAGTTTTTGCGACTCTTGTGAAGTTGATGGTTCTTCTAACTCTGTTTCACTAGCCGCTAGTTGTTTTTCTAGTTGCACCTTATGTCTTTTTTGCTTGCCAACCTTTATTTAGGTCACATTAAGGTTTCTTTTCCGGGATCCCGGTGCATATTAAGCTATTTTTTATTTCCCAAAATATACTTATTGTCCCGGGAATTCCCAAGATATTTTCAAAATGTTACTTTCGTTAATTTTGTGCTAAGATCTTTGTAATACTATAATAATTCGACAGAGTTTATTAATAGTATATTACATAGCAAGAGTTGTAAGAAGCATATTACGGACGAGTGGAAAAGTGGTGTACAAAGCCGCGTAGCGGCGGTTGCGTATTTCCACGAGTGTGTAAATTCTTTACAACTCGCGTTATGTAGCTTACTTTTTCTACGATCTTAAATCTTAACATTTCACAAATTTGTAATGATATTTATAAAATTTTGCATATCCCCTTCAGGTTTCATTTTTAATTTTTTCCATAAATTCTGCTTGAGGAATTAGTAGGAATCAGTTTTCTATTATTTATGCAATTATTACTTTGTAGGGTAGGCTATTAATATCTGGAATATTCAAATTTGAATTGTTTAAGTCTAAAAATGCACCGATAGAAATCTCGAATCGTTCAACGCTAGAATCACTCAACGCGTGCAACGATGGAACCATTCAACATGGGAATCGTTCATCGCTGGAAAGCTCAAATCTGGAATTCAGAAATTAAAAACTTTTGCTGCCCTCTATATTAGAACAGCCTAAGTATAATAATTATAGAACACTACGTTTTATATTTTTTCTTAACTATTGTACTACTCCACTAATAAATGTTTGATAAGTAAGAAGGGAATATCAAAAGAAACGAAGACGCGAGTTTTTAATGCAGTGTACAGTGTACGTACCCACTCTCACGTACAGTTTAGAAACTTGGACACTAACACAAAAACAAAAACAAAGAATACAGGTACAGGAAATGAGATTTTTGAGAAGAATAGAGGGATGTAGACTGATCGATAAAATCAGTAACGAAAAAATTGGAAATAACCTAGGAGTAACAGATATTTAAAAAAAAGATGGAGACGAATCAATTAAGATGGCTTGGACTTTTACTACGCATGTCAGAAAGTAGATACGCGAAAATAGGATTGAAAATGCAGATAAAAGGAAAGAGAAATAGAATAAAATGGGAAAAAGAAGTGCGGCAGAGACTAGAAGAAAAGGGAGTCAGCTGAATAGATGTGCCACAATTAGCTAACGATAGGCAGGAGTGGAGAAACATAATACAGAAATAGAAAAGCATACCCCGACACCGAAAGGAACAAGAGGGATCGATTAAGAAGAAGAAGATATTGTATAGTGGAAGATAAAAACATCGTGTTAACATATTTCAAGGGCTACGAATTTGGGAAAAGTTGCATAATTACAATGTTTAGTCAATTACAAAGAGAAAATAACTTACAAAAATAAATTTAAAAAATTGTGACGAGGCACGTTAAAATAATTTTTGAATAAAAAACTACTCGAGTGATAAACTAATTTTTAGCTAACAATTATCATTAAAATTGAAAACTGAAACTAATAACTGAAACCAAAAACTAAATGAAAATGATAAATATATTTTTGACATGGTCTAAATATCATTTATTTTATCACAATGAAAAACAATAAAATGGTGCTAGACACACATTTTGAAATTGACTAAGCATTAAAATAAGGCAACTTTGACCCAATTTGTAGCCCTTGAGATACATTAACGCGATGTTTTATCTTCCACTATACAATAATTTCTTACTTCAAAAGCTGCGCCTCTCTCAGGGCTTCATTTTGTTACTAAGTTTAATAAGTTAAGACAAAATATAAAACGAAGCGTCCTGTAATTAAATTTAACTTAGGCTGTTGCAGCATAGAGGGCATCAAAAATTCTTAATTTCTGGATTCCAGATTTGAGCTTTCCAGCGATGAACGATTCCCGTGTTGCATGGTTCCATCGCTGCATGATTCCTGTGTTGAGTGATTCCACCCTTGAACGATTCGAGATTTGAATGATTCTACCGGTGCATTTTCCAGATTTGAACATTCCATATTTGAATGTGCCAACTTTTTATGCAGCTCCCTTTGTACTAGCAGGTTTGCTTTTAATTTACTTACATTTTTTGCAAAATATTTTGAACTAACAAAAAAAAACAGTATAAATTTTTTTATATGCACAAGTTAGTGTTTATTTCCAAATTTTTTTAGGATAATGGTTTTTAATTGTTATTTAATTTTAAACGATGTACAAGGTTTTGGTAGATGACCATAGGCAAAAAATCGTAGCTGCGGCACTGATTGTTGATGATTTGTTGAAAAAATTTGCGATATAGTGAGAATATATTCTAAATAATAAAACCATCTTGGAAATCCCTACCGCTTTTGGAATGTCAAGGCTAATAAAGTTGGGTTTCCTATTTAACATCAAAATCAAGTTATCTAATCTGCGAACAAAACAAAACTTAAAATTCAAAGTGAATTTTTGGCGGTTTTGCTGACGTTAATCGACTTTTCCTTGATGCACCTACTTCTTAGTATAGTGTTATACACTTTAGTACAATGTGTTAAATAAAAATGTGTTGATAAATGTAAAAGACACCTTCGAAATACCCAGTTTTGATGACAGGTGTGTGCTACAGTGTAACTGTTTATAAACGAGAATATTTGGAACTAGCAAAAATACAGCATAAAATAGAGCTGAGCAATAGTTGTCGTTATAATATGTGGTGCAAAGAGAGATAAAAACAAGCGGATGACATATAACGATGTTTTGACACTGGCCGTTGGTATAACTGGATAACCTTGCACAGAAGCAGCACTAATTCCAACTAGGTGTACTCACAATAGTGTATCAAGTTATTTAAGTTGCAGTAGGTTGTGCATTAAGAAAGAAGTAAGTACATTTTTTAATTTTTTTTTAACAACCGCTCCTCTACAATTTTTAACATGGTTGCTGAATTAAATGTGCAGTGAATATTGATGAAAATTTCGACAGTCAACTGTTACGTTAGGAATTCTATACGATAAGTCTAATTTAAAATTGTAATGTAAAATCAGAGATAAAACGGCTAATATTTAATTCTTCTGCTACGGAAGAAAGCGAAACATTTTGATAACGTAAGGTTTGTCGTCTATAAATCTTTCTTTGCCATTTTCGCGAAAATAAATGAAAAATTACTTAAAAAGTTAGTTTCGTTATCATAATAAAAGCGATGCTATATTATTAAGTATCTTTAAACTCAGTTCTATGTAGGAAAAAAAAACATTTTAATATGCACTTCTTAAGCACAATTATGCCATTAATTAGTATTATATTTATTTTTGTCGCTGGAAAATTAAGATCACACTTGCGTGCTAGAGAATTAGTTAGTTACTTGTAATATAAACAAGTTTATATAAAAATTACTGTTGAAATCATGATAAAGATATTATGTTAGCGGAAAAGTGTATAATTCCGGTATTCAACAGAATGCCTAGATATTCTGTGTGATGTCGAGTAGAATTTGGAAAAATAATAATATTCCTATACAGGATGGTCCACTTTTTTGTAGCAGGACTTTAACAGTAGATACAAAAACTTATTTTAAAACGAATATTCCATGTAAACATAGGTCCATTATTGCTTCATTTTAAAGATACAGGGTGTAGAAATTTTCGAAAAAATATCCATAATTTTTAACCGTTTTCCAACCAGTGGATATATTTAAACCACATTTGGTATACAGCACCATTTTACAGGTTACTACATTTGACGAGAATGTCAAGCCCCACAAGAAACCAGTGGCGGAGTTGCAGGGGTTCAATTTAAATAAATTTAATAAATAACTAGTACAGACCTGTTTAAAATAAAACACGAACTTGTTTTTGGTTAGAGCATTTTATGCTAAACCAAAAGTATCTGTTGACTTTTCTTAGTATCTTCCACCGTTTAACGCGGAATTTGAATGTCAATGTTAAATTCTCGTTTTGAATACGACCACATAATGGTTTGTTAAATGCTAAATTTTAATGATTTAGATTAATAATTCATTAAAAATTTATTTCTTATATGTTTATCCATGTAACAAGGAATACAAGTATTTAATGTATTTTCAAGTTTCCAATAATTGTGATCAGGGTATTACATTTTCTGCTTTTCGTGATATTTTTAGATCGAATTTATGAGCAAATTTTTTATGAGAGCAATAAAATAAATCAAATTCCTAGCCGAACGGTAGCAAATAGAAGAACAGTCAACAGACACTTTTTGTTTAAAATAAAATGCTCTATCCAAAAACCAGTTCGAGTTTGATTATAAACAGGGCCGTACTAGTTTTTTATAAAATTTATTGAAACTGAACCCCTACAACTCCGCCACTGGTTGCTTGTGGAGCTTGACATTCTTACCAAATGTGGTAATTGGTTAAGTGGTGCTGTATACCAAAATTGGTTTAAATATATCTACTGGTTTGGAAACTGTTAAAAATTATTGATATTTTTTCGAAATTTTCAACACCCTGTATCTTTAAAATGAAGCGTTTATGGACCCATGTTGATATGGAATATTCCCTTTAAAACAAGTTTTTGTATCGGCTGTTTAAGTCCTGTTACAAAAAAGTGGACCACCCTGTAATAGAGGACACTACTCGTTACATAGAAAACCTAGGCATTTCATAAAACGTCGAATATAAAGTTGGGTTAAATGAAAATCAAAAAATTTTTAGTTTCCCCCTAATAAAAATACTAACATTATATTAATAATATTACCTAATCTCTTAAGTATAATTTTTTTATTGCAAGCATTATTAAAAAAAAGCTTTTATCAACCTTTAATCCGACATTCTATCACTGATCAAGTGAATGAGGTTTTGTAAAAGGCTATTATTTTAAAATTTGCAAAATCCGCTCGATATAGGTACCTATGTACGCATAATGCAGAAATAAGGTTTTCTTTGAATAAGATTCTCTATAGATTATAGTAGGAGTAATTTTGACTCAGCTTACTTAAAATGAAATAAATCACCTAAATAATTTAAAAATTTAGATAGTGTGCAAAAAATAACGTAACGGATGAATATATCGCCTTGTGATAACTTAAAATAGTATATTTTACAACAAGAAATGAAAGTCCAGTTTTATTCGTGAGGTGAGATTTGTTCACAGGCCACAAAGCGGCGAGTGAGCAAATCTCACGAACGAAAAAAACTGATTTCATCTCGAGTCGTAAATGTAATTTTTTCTTCGAAATTAAAATTATATCATAGGACGAACGTTAATGTAAACGAACCTAATGACAATTACTATTATGTATAAAGTTTTAATTAATTATTTCATTTTCATAGCGACACTATATTTAATATTAATTTTTGTACCAGCATTCTTAGGCTTTTATATAAAATGTTAAATTAAAATTGAATTATTTGATTAGAATATTAACGCAATTTTAATTAATTATGAGTTTAGGCATTAAAAAATCGTAAATTTTACAATTTGATATTGCCATTGAGATTATTTTCGCCACTAGAGACGAAAGTAAAACTTCATATAGAGTAGGCAGTGAGAAAATGACAACTTTCATATACCTACATGAGTAGAAAAGCAAAGTTTTAAATAAAAGTTGTATGCGAACATTTACTACATAACCTTCAATTATTTTTATCTATACAAAGTGTTTGGTTTTTGCGCACGGTACTTCACTTTGTTTTTAATTAAATAGAGCAACCAGTGTATTTTATAATTTTTAGACGTAAAATTAAAATCCCTTTCAAAAATTATGTGTCTAAAATTAGTCCTTTTAGAGTTATTTAAGTTTTATTAAAAATATTGTCAGAAACAGGAGTCTACAAAAATAATGATATTTCACATTTTGGCTATGTCAGGACGAATTACTTTGGAACTTTGTAGGACAATAATGTCGTAATGGTTTTTGACTATTTAAATTTTAAAATAATACACAGCGTATTCCTGTGCATTTAGTCAAACTTCAAAGACGAATAAGTCAGTTTTCTTTAAGGAACGCCTATTAGGTATATTTTTAAATTTTTTTATTTATAATGTAATTATCTTCAGAAACTATTAAAGGCCAATTACGTTTAGAATCAGTAGGTATATCTCGAGTTAAATAAATATTTTTTTTTAGTTTACAAGCTTCATTCATAGCCAAAAATTAAATGTGACCTGCTAATCTTCTCGCTATCAACTATAATTAACCTTTTCCGATAGCAAATTTTTACAAGTGAACCTTGCACAGTTTATTACCAACTACTCCTATTTATAACCCAGTTATCATAAAGAATGAAATTAAATCTGTAAGATTTTTTTATAGTAAGAATTTAAAAACTTAAAAATATTTCCTTGCAAATTTTTCTACAATTATTATATTACACGATATTTTATCACGTTAGGAACTACCTTAATATTTTTTCGTTTTGAAGAAAAATTATTTTCCAAATATTTTTAAAAATATGTATAACCTTCAATGTGTTTTCACTTTTTAATTGTGCAATATGTTGCTTAATATTACATCAATAGTTTCTATTTCAAATAAATATTTTTAAGTTGTAGGTGTCAAATACATTAGCATAAAATTGACAAGGGAAAAAACAAAATCATAAAATTACAGCGATATCTGTATCGAAATAAAAGTTGAGAGTAATTAAATCTGATTGATATTTTAATTATATGCAGACTTATCAAACGAGTTAACTTTGTTTTTGGATGCTTTTATTTTCATAACAGGTTTGATTGGTAGCTAACAATAACGGTTGATAAAATAATGTTCTATTTTTAGTGTAGGTAATATGAGGTCACACTTTTCTTTGCGTCATAAGCTCTTAACCGAGAATAAAGGCTGTTAAACATTGTTTTAAAATTATGCACTTGTCATTGCAACTTTTTCATGTTTCTAAGGTTGAGGTTAAGGTTAATTTATTCTTTAGTTTAATTGCAGCAAAAAGCGATTGTTAACGGAATTAATTGTTTACAGGCGATTGCAGTGAAATTATCTCTAATTAGTCAAAATTATAATGTGTACGATAATTATGTTTTAAGTATTTTTGTGGCTTACAACAATAATTTAGCATTACAGATATAATTGTATCCTTATTGGAAATTCCGCTTTTTTACAATTACCCTTAGGCTCATTGTAAAAAGTCAACTTATTGCAAAACTTTAGGACAAACTTTTTTTTCTTTATTTGTACAAACATTCCAACAAATGTAGGTAAGCTGTTAAAATAAATTCTTTAGATAAAGATAAAAAGTAAAAATTCTTTGTAAACACGTGGTAAGTAAACTTTTTTAAATACAAAATCCATTAGGCACAGCTACCAAGTACAAAGTTGCTTTTAACGTTTTACTTTTAACAGCAACTCGGGTTTGTAATGGAAATCTAGTGATAACACATTCATATATAAATAAGTGAACGCAAATACAGTTAAATTAACTGAGATACTTACTTAAATTTTTGTTTAATACTTTAATATATGGTTTTGTTTGTAATCTGTTCGGTATTTCCATGTTTAACAGTTTACTGAAGGTTACTCATTACTTTATTATACTTTTCGTCACCATATTTTTATGAACATCTTTGTTGCAAGAGATCGTTTAATTATGAGTCGTGTAATAGGTAACGAATAGATGTGTGTGCAAATAAATGATTAATAGCTGAATTACAGTACGAATTAGTACAACAAAAATCACTGGAGCGCTTGACTTTTTCCTATGGCATAAAAATAACTTAAAAACAAATATGCGTATAGACGGTGTTTCTTAAATATTGCGAAAAAATTCGGAAGGTGATTCCGTATCGAAAATTAAGGGGGGTCTTTCATATATATTTTTTTCCTTAGACATCTCCTTTCGGAGTTACACCCCCCGAAAGAGAGCGGTAAAATTAGGTTTTTATTTTATTTCTCAAATTTGGATGAATATATGAGAATGGTATTTGGTAGACCGTTAATACTTATTAAAAGATTTCCCTTGGTAATATTTTCAATCATCTCCCACCTTCACAGGGGGCTGAAAAGTGTGACCCCTGTTGATTTTTTTATGAGAACTTTTTAATGGGTAAAAATTTAGCAATTTAAAAAAAATAGTTTGAAAGGTTGATTTATTCAGAAACTTTTTTATTCTTTAGTTTTTCTCGTAAAACCTACAATTTTTGAGGAAAACATAAAATAGGTAACCATGAACGATCAAATATTCCAATATAAAACGATTTATTTTGGTGGTTGCCATCGTTTGTTTATGTTCATATTGGTTAGAAGAGAAGTGACGGGCCTTTTAGCGTTGTCGCCGCGCTAACGTCAAAATGATATTACACAAATTAAAAGGTTTCTCAGAGTAATATTTTTAATCCTCTCCCACCTTCACAGGGGGCTGAAACGTGCTACCCCTGTTGGTTTTTTTATCAGAACTTTTTGAGGGATAAAAATTTTGCAATAATTATTTTTTGTGTGAAAGCTTCATTTATTTAGAAACTTTTTTTATTCTTTAGTTTTTTTCGTAAAATCTACAGTTTTTCACTAAAAAACTAAATAAGTAAACATGAACTATCAAAATATTCCAATATAAAACGATTCATTTTGGTCGTTACCATGGTTTGTTTATGTTCATATTGGGTAGAATTGACGGGCGTTTTAGCGTTGTCGCCGCGTAAACGTTAAATTAAACTACACCCGTCAATTCTACCCAATATGAACATAAACAAACCATGGCAACGACCAAAATAAATCGTTTTATATCGGAATATTTGGTGGTTCATGTGTACTTATTTAATTTTTTACTCAAAAACTGTAGATTTTACGAGAAAAACCAAAGAATAAAAAAGTTTCTAACTAAACTAAGCTCTCAAACAAAAAAAAATTATTGCAAAATTTTAACCCATCAAAAAGGTCTGATAAAAAAACCAACAGTTGTCGCACTTTTTGGCCCCCTGTGAAGGTGGAAGGTGATTAAGAATATTACTATGGGAAACATTTTAATAAGTATAAAACATCTACCAAATATTATTCTACTACATTTATCCAAATTTGAGAAACAAATTAAAAACCTAATTTTACCGCTCCCCTTTAGGGGGGTGTAACTCCAAAAGGAGACGTCTAAGGAACAAATTTTATATGAAAGTCTTCCCTTAATTTTCGATAAGAATTCACCTCCCGATTTTTTTTTTGAAATACTTAAGAAACACCCTGTTTAATCACAGGGATGATTAAATGAATAAAAAGTTATCTCCATTCGGAAAAAACAATAATATTTATTTATTTAGGCACATTCTTTACATTTTGTATTTGTTATGGCATGCTCGTCGCAGACAAGTTTCGGTTACAACTACTGTGTAAAAATATTTTACATTTTAATTTACAGAAAGTTAGAAGAAAATTATTCTTTTGCGATTGGCTAAAATCCAAAGTAATTTATAACAATTAATTTTTAACAGATGTTTAAAATATACCTAGTGAAATGAGTTAACCAAATTGTCATTCTATTTACATAATTTTTTTATGATAAAATATATTTAGGTACTTTAATATTTATATTTTTGTCTGGATGACTTAAAAATTTTAATGTACTAGGGAAGCTGAATGATTTCATAATAAAAATAAACATCGATGACGAAAGTGATACACTCTGTAAAGCCAAAGTAAAAAAAAGTCGAGATGGAGAAGCATATGAAGAAGATAAAAGTACCAACACAAGATGAAGTAACCACAACTCCATCTTCCACTATAATAAAAATACTTCCTTAGAGACCTGTCCAAAACGAACAACCACAAACGTGGAAAACAAATTTTTAAAAAAAGTTTAACTTTCGTTTATAAAACGCCAAAATGTCCCAAGACAACAAGGTTTAATTTTAAGAAGTGTTTTCAATGGCGTGTTAAAATTATTCGAATAATAATTTGTTTTTGCAATAATGTTGCTAAAAAATATTTTACATAGCAATATGATTATAAAACTCTACATCCTTAGTGTTCCTTTCCATTTCAATTTTTATTGCAAATCCCTCTAATCCAATTATACAGTGGTGACTAAATATGTTTTAAAACTCATCTTCTGTTTCACACTGTTTTGTTGTTCCAATAAATAGTTTTATTTTCATTTCTACGCACCCTACTTCAGATATTTTGTGCTTCCCATTGGTGGAGAAAGGAGAAACATTGGGAAAAGTATCAATAGAAAAAAGTACTTGAGTGTATGTGTTTATTAGACGCTCTAATTTGTTCCTACAGACACCGGACGCGACGGGAAATTAAACTCTATTCAAAGAAAACAAAAATTTGACAGATTTAGATCAACAGTATTAAAAATTGATTGTCCAAAGTGTAAAATAAATTTGAATTAAAAATAATGTAAACTTTGGCGGTCAAATTAACTAAATCAAGGCTAAAGTTTGCGCTCTGTCTATAACATCTATGATAGTAGTTAATTTGTTTTTATCTGTCTGTGTCCCTAATAAATGTTTTTATTGTTTTAGAATGAAGAAAATCATAGCAACTGTTTTGTCAGTCTACATAATGGTCGTTCTAAGTGCTCCGACTGAAAAAGAATGCAAATGCTGGGAAGGATACGAACCCAAGCCGACATCAACGGGAATGGAATGTTCAGGAACTCTATTATTCCACAGTATGCCGTGCAACGAGCCCCAGCCACCCAGATGCAAGTGTTCAAGTAACGTAACTGGAATCCTGAAAGACGACACTGGAATATGGTGCACCACGTACTCAGAAGGCAAAGAAGTTCAGCGCTGGTCGTGCGAGAACAAAGAAGAATGGGATGAATTTTATAAACAAAATCCGACCTACAAACCCTAGTGGAAACACTTCCGGTGTATAATTGCTTAAATATAGTTTTATTGTTTGACTTTTATGAGTTGTTTTATTTTACGTCTGCCCTTCTGGATTGTTCAAAACTTTGTTTAGCTAGAAAAAACATTACGAAATTCTTGATAATTTAAGAAGTTACAAAAGTGGTCTTTTAAAATAAAAAATAATAGCTCTTTTAAAAACATAAAATAATGTTACATGTTATAGAATCTAAAAGAGCAGTACACATCATAGTTCTGTACTTTGCGAGCCTTTCAAATAAAATTATGATTAATATTTTTTGATAGTTGGCTATGGTCTTATTAAAAAGGTTATTTTTTTCTCGTTTCAATGATATAAGGGTTGTTATGCTTTACTCTTGTAGTTTTTCTTTAAATAAGCAAAAATCATTTTACATGTTCACTGCCTACTAATAGATGGGAGTTATCCCGTGTTGATGTTCTTTTTTTTCGAGGTGACATTTAAGAGTTATCTTAGTGTAGCAGTTATTAGCCAGTTACAAATTTTAAAAACAAAACCTCAGAGTTTGTCAAATAAAATTTATTGTTTGTTATACGTATAAATCTCTCTCTCGTGTTGATCAAAATTTTTGATTGACTTTATTGTAAATTTCAAAAACAATGTTTTCTAATGAAAAAAGAAACGACATGCTTTTTTATTACTACGCTTGTAATAGAAATAGTAGAAATTCAAGTGAAATGTATTTGCAAAGATTTATGGAAAGGAGGCAACCAAGAAAGAAATTTTTTTCGTTATTAGAAACCAATTTAAAAAAATACAGGTCATTTACAAAATCCAAAAGTTTGAAAATTAAATTTAAGCAAGAAGATGAAGAAAGAGTCCTAGAATACGTAAATTATAAACCAACATCATCTACCCTACCCGGGAGTTGTCCCTTGAATGTGGTGTCAACTGAAAAGGCCGTAACTGGCTAATAACTGCTACACTAACGATACGAGACAACTCTTAAATGTCGCATCGAAAAAAAAAGAACATCAACACAGGATAACTCCCATCTATTAGTAGGCAGTGAACATGTAAAATGATTTTTGCTTATTTAAAGAAAAACTACAAAAGTAAAGCATAACAACCCTTATATCATTGAAACGAGAAAAAAATAACCTTTTTAATAAGACCACAGCCAACTATGACTTCCATTTAAAAAAATGCAAGTTTGTGCTATAACTCGGAAATCGAGAGTGCTATGAAAATTCCGTTAACATATTTAAAATCTACGTAAAAACATCTATAAAAGCCAATTTTTATTTTGGTTCTAACTCATATGGTTACGGAATTATTCAAGTTTGAAAAAATCGACATTTTTCAGTTTTTTCAAAATATTACAAAAAGTTGATAGCGTAGGTCAAATTTGAAAATGGCATCAGATTTCCCTTTAAATTCTGCACAAATTTGCTAATTTAAACGTTTCTGTATCTCTAATATTAACGGAGTTACCCATACAACAGGTTAGAAAAATGGGCACCCTGTATACAAATTAAAAGCAAGTGTTTTCTTACAACATTGTTATTAGTGGTTTGTTCTTCATAAAAGTGGTTCAGATGCCCTAATTCAATTCAAGAAAATTTATAATGTTAGTTTTGTAGAAGCCATCGCCGTAGTTGCCTCTTTAATTAAATTACCTCCGAAACAAAAGCTTTTCACTTCCGGAATGAGTTGTAGAGAGATAGATTATTATCTAATCCTCTGAAATTAATTTACCTACAATATTCCAAGGTAAAGCTTTATCATGACCTAGAATTATGTTTTTAAAAATTTGAATTTACTTTTCATGGATTATAAGCAAAATATTGTAGATAACGTTAACTGTTTAAAAAATATAATAAACATTTTCGCGTTTAACGACAAGATAAAGATTGCTGTTTAAGTTTTTTCGAGTTTCATACTTTACCTTATATTCACTCGTAAACCTTGCAACCAAAGTTTGTTATTAGCTAAAACTACGCCTACTATCTTTGCAAAACAACAACATTTGCATACGCAAATTTGTACTTTTTTCATAATTGTTCTCTTTTAACAAATGTATACGATGTTCAATTATATTTTTTCAACACTGCGATCTTGGGAAGCATAAGAATTACACAGTCGGTTAGATAAACGTGGTATATTTAGTTAATTTTACGTTTGCTTTTAAATCAAATAAAGAACTCATTTACTACAATTTAACAGGTCCATGTCCTGGGCCCCCCCACATTTGAAATGTAACTTTTTTTTTAATGTAGAAGGTTGTGCTAGCCTTGTGCTGGCGTGCTTTGTTAAAATTTTTGATTGTGCTGGTTTCGTTAGGCTACAAATTCAATTTGAATTTGGGGGGGCTGTGGACATGATAGCCCCCCCACCACGTAATTTAAACATTTTTTTTAAACAGATTTGTTGTGCTAGCCTTGTGCTGGCGTGCTTTGTTAAAATTTTTGATTGTGCTAGTTCCGTTAGGCTACAAATTCAATTTTAATTTGGGG